>VYXC01008332.1:2045389-2299692 GCA_013397175.1 Platysteira castanea
CCTGATAGCTAGCAAGAGGTGTTAAAGGTGAAGTGCATTCCTTGAGTGTTTTATTTTTGAGTGGACCAGCCTGAGCACTCCAAGCTTGGTATTCAAACCCACTGTGTCAGTGTTATTTGGATGTTGCAGGTGTCAAACCCAGAAGCTCCGGAGGAGTGGAGCAGGGGAGGAAGGGAGCACACTCACACATTTTATTTTCCCTGGACCCCTTTGCAGGGCTTTGCCACGGCGTGTTTCCTTTGTTTGGAGGGGCATTCCCTGGCACACGGCTCTCTGCCAAGGCGCTTCTGTGTGAAGCTCAGAAGAAAATGGCCCATCAGGTCCCGAGTTCCTATCACTATCAATACTCTCCATATAATGGAAGAGACGGCAAGACTCCTGGAGTAACAGATGCTCCATATGTATACACGAAATTGCATCAAAGAAACTGCACTGCTCTAGCCCTTCCTCACTTCCGTGGAGATTGAGCTAATTGACGGGAATGAAAATAGCTGAACTGTGAATGTGAGCCAAGGAAGTGTTGGGGGTCCAAGAAAAACTGCTCTTGGCTTATGCCACTAAACAGCTTAAGTTTCAATTTTGAAAATTACTTCAGTTTTACTTAAATAATTCTGTCTGCCAAGCAGCCAATTTGGGGAACTGATGAATGACAATGTCGCCCCATCTGCACTGAGTGCAATATCCATTTTATATGACCTGTAGCAAAAAAGGGAGGAAAGCATTATATTCCCAGCTTCTCCCTGGCACTCTCTTTAAGACTAAATGGGGATAGAGTAGAGAATTAATAAAAGACTAGTTTTCTCACATGGGAGAGGAACAAAGGAAACGATTGCCTCCTGCACTGGAGCTGTGCTGAGTGCATCACTGCGCAGTTTCTTTTATCTGCATGCTTTGGGACTGGCACAGCCATGTGAAACAAGTCTGATGCTTTTATTCTATATGGGTCTTATATAAAGCTGAAAAAACCAGCAGATGAAGTATGAGAAGTCTCAAGAAACCAGTCGAAACTTCAAACTGAACGTGAGCTTGCACAAGCAGGCCAGACAATCCAGCAGCAGGTTATCACTACACCATCATGCCAAAACTCCAGGAGCTCAAATTAAAATTTGTTTAAGCCAAATTTCTCAGATTCTGAAGTTGCTCCTTTCCATGTACCAGGATAAAACATAAGGCAGAATTTTCCAGTCTCAGCGGTTGTAAGTAAAATATAGATATCCAGCAAGCTGAGTGAATAATTTTTACTTAATTTATGAGTTACCTGGGCTGGGGTAGTGCTGCTAACATTCCAGTCAACATTATGACCTATTTTTTTTCTTCCTATTTTTGTTTTTTCCTCTTCCTGAAGGCATAAAAATTTCAACACCAGCTCACCACCTAGAAGTCCAGGCAAAGGCTTATAAGTTGATGCCTTTCATCCCAATCTCTACATGTGGCCACAGTGCTGGTGTGGGAGACACCAGAGCATTTTTTTAACTTCTAGTGTGTCCCATTTTCTCAGCCTTAGTTTTATTTTTTTTAATTCTTCTTTCTTTTTTATTAGAAGAATAAGGGTACCAGAATCTTCTCACATGTTGGTATGATAGTTACTATGAGATACCTTGAAAATATTTTGGGGTATACCCCTGACGTTAAAATTTTAATAATAAAAAAAAAAATTAATGCTTGTGTGCTGAGGTTTACAATGCAATAAATCTACCCAAGGTCAGGGAAGACAGGCACCAGTTTTGGACCAGGGACTGTTGAAATGTATTCTTATTATAACTTTATTTGAGTGCAATAAGCAATGAGTGCAGAACTAGTCACTATGAAAAAGCGAACCCCACGTGTAAATCAGATGACCGCATTAAAAAGATTAAAATGTCAATGGCTGCTGAAGTCCGAAAAAGGAGTCTACTGAGACCTATAAAATTAGAACTAAGAGAGGGAGGTAGCCCTTAAACTTTTAACCAGATATTCTACTGTATGAATGACCACATTAGTTAATTTTCATCATGACAGTCTAATTTTGTATTGATTATTTGCTTTTATTAGTTGAGTCTCCTAAGAGATTAATAAAGTCTGAGAAGACCCTTTCCCCCCACCCTTGGAATGCTCTTTTTGAGAACCAAAGACGGGGCATTAAAAAAGCAGGTGATGGTCCTGGTTTTCACAGTGTCGCGTAGGAATTAGGTCGGTGAGGCAGCCTTGCACTGCTACGTCTCAAGGTTCTCACTCAGGCAACTGGGAGTTTTATGAGGAAGGATGGAGAGAGGACTTCAAGAATTGGCCCCTGGTGAAGAATCTTATACGACATGAGCATTGTGCTGCATGCACAGCCAAGGGCCCGCAGAGAGCTGTCTGAAACAGCAATAGACACAAGGATTTACGACAAGAAGCAGCAATTGCAATATCTGGCGCTAAACATTTAATCTATGGTTACACTTTTTACTTCGGATCAGAGCTGAAGTCAGCAGAATTAAATCTTCAAGTGTATTTCAGCAGCTCTAAATCCTTCTGATACTGTTAACAGTGGCAGACTTCCAAAATGCATTCTGTTAATAAGACAGTAAAGTATAAAACCGAGTTATCTCCTACAAGAGAAAAAAAAAAAAAGAAAAATAAGAAGGAAGATTGTTATAAAACTGCATTTGTGGTATCCTGGCCATTTTCTAGCTGAATTTCTTTCCAAATTATTTTTTTAACCCACTGTCCTTTGTGAATAAAAGAAATTCTACTGGAGAGAAATTCTTCCCCCAAAGCTTCAATTTTTCGTCTTATTTTCACAGGTTAGAAGAGGTTAAGAAATCACCAATCAGCTGGTAACATGCAGTACCAATTCTCTGCAGGCCAGCAAAAGGGATTCAGCAGCTGTTACCTTCACTTTTGCACTTAACATAACTTTTTGTTCACCTGCAGCTAAAGAAGATTTATGCAGAGCACACTGGGAGGTTGCTCAACTCCCCAAGGCAACTCCATTAGCTTTCCCAGGAGCTATATTAAATGTGTATTAAACCACACACACACACACACACACACACACACACACACACAATCCCTTCAGCTAATGCACTAGTTCCAGCTTTAAACTGACAAAAGTGAGGATGCTTGTAGAAAAGGGTCAGATAACATCCTTAAATCCCCACTTTATGCCTCAAAAATATAGAATCTAGGGTAAAGTCTTTGCTTCTGTGAATTTTACTCAAACTCTTCATTGGTTCGTCCAAAGTGGATCGCCAAGGTTACATTGCATTTGTAAGACCCAAGTGCTCTGTGTGTGTGTGTTTTTGTGTGTGGGAGGTCTTCTAAAAGGCAGATTAAAGACAAAACAGAAAGGATAACATCTCTCATTTGCACATAAGTATTCACTTGAGCTATTAAATTCGTGTTGTGCTGACTGAATGGAACTATGGTGTACCTTAAGAACACACACCTGAGACTCTGAAGGCTCTATTTTGGTGGCATTAGCAAACACTCTGGAAGGGAAGCTGTGGGAATCAATGCCCCAGTGCCATTTGCTGGAGGCCTCCTGCCTGCAGAGGGCTTAGGTAGCAGAGCACAGCTGTAAGCACACATGGAGAAGGAGCAGCTGTAACCCTGGCCCTAGTGCACCAGAGCCACAGGCCTGACGGAGAAGTCCTTGAAAGAGTTGGGTGGGATTTAACAGCGAATGCTAATCTCACCTCTGCACTCTGCTAACTGGCGGAATCTGCTGCTGTATTCCCTGGGATGATTGTAAGATTTACCAGAATGCGCATCCTACTCAGCTTGCTGTATTCTGCACAGTTTTGGAATAATTTTATGTGCATTTCAGTTTCTGAAGGACCCTGCTCATTCCTGACTTGAAAAAGCTGTTCTCAAATCCATCACCAAGGTTGCTGACTGATGTCATCGCCATGATGTCACATTCCTTCAGGCTTCAGGCATATGAATAGTCCCAGCATGACCTCTGCTTTCCAACAAGCATGCAGTGGGGTTTTGGTAAAGGAAAAGAAATGGGAAATTCTCTGCAATCTGATTCTCCTGTAGAACAACCACCAAGTTCAGGAAAAAGATGCATGCTATGCGAAAAATTGTACTTCAAGTGTCTTACCAAGCTCGTAAAAGTGCAGTGAAAAATTAGGGCATGGGAGTCCCTCCAACCTTGTTTCTGCTACCACAGATGAGTGTTTGCATATGATACAGTTGTAAAATACCTGGCCAGGAAAATGTTTTCCCCACCAGCTCTCTCCTTCCCTTAATATGGCCCTTCTGGTAAATTTTAGGTCTTCTCCCCATGGTCTGGGAGCACTATGTTCAAATTGCATATGTGTGTATTTTGCTCAAGCATATTTCCGAAAAGGCCTAATTTCTTCTACATTTCATTTGAAGATGGTAGCTACCACAGAAAATTTTGGTCTACAATGTTAGAGCTTGATAGATTTATGAAGAATTCAATATGGAATTTTACAAAGTGAAGTGTTGGCCATTTACCAGCCTTCTAATTGTTCTTAATAGAAACTAGTTTCCTGTAGAGAAATCATCAGAATCATTGCAGTGCCTCACAGATTTTTATGCCAAACTTTTGATACAAAAGGCTTTTGCTTTAGTGGTGATGGTCAGATCGTACTGCAAAGTCTATTTGGATGCTAACTGAGCGACACCACGCAGATTAGCCAAGGCCCTTGGGGAATTGCTCTGGGTCAGTCATGCTGTCTGCTTGCAGCACTGCCTATCGACTAGTGCAGCAGGAGACATGCGGCATGAGAAAGTGCTCCAGGGGAAAGGTAACTTGGGCAGGTGTAAATGTCCATTCAGAACAAGGCTCCTGGCAGATCAAAGGTGGATTGAGGCAGTGTGGACCTGAACCAGGGAGCCAGAGACAGTTTGATGATAACGCCTGTCTTTGCTGTGGACAACACAGATCTAGAAAATCTGCTCACTTTTTTGTTTGTAAAGACTTTCTGGCTCAGGACACAGCTTCATTAGAGAAAGAGCACTGACTAAGTTTCATAACCTTAGTGGAGGAACATACTCAAGCCTTTACTCAGTTTTCTGCAAGTAATTAAATCTCAGTTTCTTGAATAAAAATCAGAGACATTCTTGCAGTGAGTCTTGTGATTAAGTTCTGACCTGGGTTACTCATTTCTAAGTCATAGTTAATTTAAGAAAACATAAAGTAGAAGCAATTTTTTTGTTTGGTGGTTTGGACAGTGGTCTTTATCAGTTAGACAAAATATTGGCAGAATTTTTTTCAATCTCTTTTTCCATTTTTTCAATGAAAAGCTGTCAAAATTACGGGTTTTCAATGTATTTCTCTCTTACAGGTGCAAAAGAGTAATAGGAGATGAGTGGAACAACTTGATGGTTCTATCTACGTCATCCTATTTCTGTTCAAACAGCAAAAGATCTGTCCTGAAAGGCAACATGCATATGAAAAATAATTGGATATGAACTTAGGAAGAAGGGGAACACAGCAAGGGAGCCTGGCCGAAAATCCAGAGCTGTTTTTCAAAATTGTCTTAGAGCAGAGATTTTAGATCTGTTACAACTGAGACACAAGGAGCAGGTTTCTACAAGAAGCTCTCATTAACAGTTCTCACGATTCACTTCAGCCTTTATCCTCGAAATATTTTGTATTTCAGCATTCCTGCCCTGAGCTTGGTTTTGGAATAGCAGCCCTCAAGACCCTTAAATGGAGCTTTGCTTGTGGGCATGGACATAATTCCTCCAGCTGCGCAAACAGTAAAACAAGGATAGCATCTCTTCTGTTGCAGCCCTGCAGATCACTGAATGATAACAAGACTGACGATTTACAGTGGATTCAAGGTGCTGCTCTGCTCTGGAATTCCTTCTGACTCGTCAAAGAGATGACAAACAAGTCCCTCACTCCTGAGGTGTCGCACACAACTTCGAGGAGCATAAATATCCAGTTGCTTTTCCGCTATCAGCAATTTACTGTGTGGTGTATTTCAGCCATGCATGTGGCATATCACTCACTGCACCTTTCTCAGACCTAAGGATAAGGTCCAGTTCTCTGGTAAGGAAAGTTCTGAGATGTTCTTCCATGTTCTGATGGACTTCAGTTGAAAATGAGCTTTTCTAATGAACCAAGTGAACCAAGCGAATAGAATCTAGTTCTGCAGTACATGCCATTATCCTTCTGATTTTTATTTCCATATGGATTTCTGCAGGTCTGGCCCTTTTCTCTTTTTGACAGTCATACAACTCTCTTGAGTTAATAAAGTTACTCCTCAGTGCTGTCTCAACATTTTCAGTTTTCTGTATGTTACCAATTTTATACTAAAAGAACCTCAGAGCATTGTTGGTGTTGGCAATGGGAAAATTAATGTTTTGGCAGTTTTGTGAGGTAGCTGGGTCTTGGCCCAAAGGAAGGTCTCATGATTTAGGACTGTTGAACAAGCACATTACTGAGTTTTCTATTACAGTTATAAGCACGTAGCTAATAGTGCTGACATTTGCATGGTATGTAACAGCTGAAATCCAAGCCAGAAAAAAGATACTGACTTAGAGAGAGCCATAAAATAACACCGGGCCACCTTCCATGGCTGGTACTCCACATCTGCCTCCACAGAAGACAGTATGCAAAGGCTGTGTAAGCCACTGGGGAGAGGCCTGTTGTGTTAACATCGTGTTGGAAAGCACTGCAGCTGTGGGGATGCCGTGTTCCTGCCTGCGGTGCTCGCAGTGTTTAGCTACAGAGGAGTGATGAGTTCAGGTCTTAGGCTACCGCTGGATGCAGAGTGAAATGGGTGGGAATCGGCCAGTCCTCAGAGTGGTGGTGAAGGGGGTGGACAAATGTTGACTTACTCTGAATGCAATGCAGATGCTCATCTGAAAATCTGCTGGCCAAAAAGGTGTCTCATGTTGTGCTGTAGATTTTATCTTACATTATGTTTTATCTTATACTGTAGCTGTGCTGTATCTGATGAAGATTGAATCACTAAACTACAATTAAATAAACTTCAGTTTCCAACTAAAATGTTTGATTTCTCTTTGCAGAGTCATAAATAGACATTTGCCTCTGCAAAAAATCACTTTTACCAAAATATGGCTTTCTAAATTCATATCACCATGCAGATCTTTGATAGTTTGTAAATTAGGAGCAAAATATGGAATCTAAATGTTTCAAAAAACCCCAAACCTATTGAAAACATTCACTTCTATTAATCACGCCATATAATGGGCTGAATCAAGATGCTGTATTTATTTCACTCCAGAGGAAAGATCACCGTAACTCAACTGCATCTTTGCCACTCATGAATTATCAGGTCTTGCTTTGCTTGTGGGATAAATATATCTCAGTTATGTATGCTCTTTTTTCCTCTTAGTGTATCTATATATTTTTTGGTGTCAATTTTTATTTATATGCATATACCTGCAACTCTCACAGTGGAGACTGTTACTTTGCAGTAAGTCGAAGCAAATCAATTTGGTCTACAGACACAATTTATTTTGCTACTGCAGCATTCTCCAGTATCATTGCAGGAGTTGCCTCCACAGCCTTCACTGTAACTGTTAAAGTGGGCCACATGGCAAAGATGTGAGGGGGTCTAGCATTTGATCAAGTTGACAGGGAGTGTCAGGTTCCTGCCGTTAGCTGAAACGCCAGCATGATGACACGTATTTGATGTCATTTCAATGCAGATTCTGACACAGGCCAATTTATGGTCCAATTTATGTCTTGACTCTCATACCAAGGCCAAGCAAGCTATAAAATGTAATAAGAATTTCTTCAATCAATGTCCAGAGGAAAAACAAATCACTCGGTTACTGACACAATATTGCATCAACACTCTGGTAAAGTTCTCACAAGTGTGTGACATGCCCCTAAGCTACGGCGAACATGTGGAATAAAAGGCTGGGCATGACAACATCACATCTCTGAAATGGTACCCCCTCAACTTAAGAGCTGTTTCCATATCAGTTCTTCATCTTTGTAGCTTTCTAGTTTGTTAAGAATAAAATCCTTCTCTCTTTGCTTCCCCTTCTCTTCCCAGCTTCTCCCCACAGTTATTCTTTTTTCTGTCTTGCACACTGTATCTAGTTATCTAACAAATCTCAGCACAAGGCCCAGACAAGGTTATGATGGTCAGATGATGATCATATAGCTGGTCAGTGAGCCTCTTAAAGGCTTGTATGTTTTTGCTTTCAGATGCTCTCAAATCAGATAGAAACATCTACCTTCCTCCTCATCTCTTCATAATCAAGACAATAACCCTATCTCAGCCAGCTGTTAGAAGACATTGTCAATGGCAAATAGACATATTTTTAACTGGATATGGGCTACAGTATGATGTGTTTTTTCAAAAGCAGTGGTACTGCCTTTATAATGTAGAACAAATGGTTTTGCCCTGTGGACAACATAAAGCAGGCATGAGAAAATGTATGTGTGGTCTACACTGTATAACTTCATTCCATTATTCCTCTGGTTCTGTACATTTAGGACTGTAAGTATGAGTATTCTTGGTTTTCTGTAAACCAGAACAGCTGACAGGGGACTTATTTTATTTGGTGAGGTCTTTGCCCTGGTAATTTCAGTAAAGTTGCTGTGCAGATGCGGCTGGCTCTTTAGATGGCTGCGAAAATGAAATCAAGGTGAAGGGAAAGTACTCTACACCCGAATATTTCTCTGCACACATCAAAAAATTGGCCTCTGAAGCTTGCCCAAGTATACCACAGGTACCCCAACCCTGCAGTTACCCTGTCAGCAAGATGTCAGTGCGTGTGCTGTGCAACAAATGGGCTCTGACCTGGCCAAGGGCAGAGTGTTGGGTGTCATGTGGGCTGTCCTGGTGAATTTCAGAACCTTTGTGAGGCAGGGGCTGGGGCTCACCCTTAGCTGGTAGAGGATCTGCAAACCACTTCTGCTGCCACTGTGGCCCTGGCAGCCAGACAGCATAGTGGTTTGAAGAGCTCTTAGAAAGATTCATATTGTTTAACATTTTTATGAAGGGCAAGCCTGTGTGTTATGCTGGAAGGAAAAAAAGGAAAGGACTGCAAAAAGAGCAGAAATTTCTTTTTCCTGAGGATTGTAATTTGTTGATATTTGATTTTCCTACATCTCAGAAGAGCCTTCGAGTTCCAAAATTCCTTTCAAATGAAGATGGTTTGCTTTCAAAGAGAAAAATCGAAACAAAAGTTATTGTAATGATTGAAGATGGATAATACATTCTTTTTGGTGAAAAATTCTTATTGAGGAAGATTGAACCAACCATTCATTTTATTGGTAGAACTCTCAGTGTAAATCCGGCTCTCAATAAATCCTGCTCCAATATAAATCCAAACGCTGGTGAAATTTTAAGTATCTCAAGCTGTGTTTTGTTTGAAACAGGATTGCCAGACAAGACTACAGAATAGCTTCTCATTGACTCTAGGATCCCTGAAAATGGAGATGGCTCCTAGGCCAGAGCCTAGACTGAATTCTCTCACTTTGAATCCTGTGCAAGCAAGCCTTGCTGTTCTGGAAAGAGTGTTGTTGGCTCTGGGAGCAGAAAGGTTTCCTTCGATTCATCACCCAACTACTCGTTACTGCTGCTGGCTATTGTATTGTTACGTGCCACCTTACCTTAGTTTGCACACTTTTTGGAGAAGAAGTGTTGGGCCTTATTCAGACTCTCTGCTGTGGCCCCAAAATTCAAAAAAGCAAAAGACAACTGGGACCAGTTTATACTCCCTAAAGAGAGCTAGGCAATGTTTGGTTGAGCCAAGTGGTTCTTTTGGACTTAATCGATGTCGTAAGCACCTGAGACTCTCTTTGGCTTCATGTGTCTTTTGCATATGTCTCCTTGTGCTTTTATATGTTTGTGTAATTAGCCTGTCACTGTGTCAAGGTCTCCCACAGTACATTTCAGTCACTGTACAAATAACAAATGATGGCAAAAATAGGCATTTTTACATAATTCAGTCAATCTTACTGTACCCATGACTAAAAAAAAACCCACTAGAGCATGTGCAGTTCAGTTCAGTGTTACACCTGCAGTCATTGCAAACACTCATGTGAGCAGGGGTGCACAGAAAATTCTTGCTACAAAAATCTTTTTTTTTCCTTTCACTGCATTGTCTAGTATTATTATCCTTTCATACTTCTAAAAATCATGTCTAAAATGTTCTGCTGTGTCTATATTTTTAATGCTTGATATAAAAGTGATTCTCCACCCACAGAGGATATCACTGTGAGCACTCAGTGACTGGGGTGGCTTTGTAATCGGTCCTTTTCTCTTCCCATTATTCAGTGCCAACTTAGAGGGCTCACCTATACACACTAATAACAGGGATGTGGCACATAGATACCACAAGCAATATTTGATCCTGTGTGAACTCCAAGGAGGAACTGCCCTTGAAATTAAGTTCTGCTGTCAGTAGTATCCTTGCATGCTCAGTGAGTGGATGACTGCAGCCAGCCTCCCTCAAAAGCTGAAACTAGTCCAAAACAACCAAACATCCCCAATCTACCTAAGAAAATCTGACAAAACTAAATCTAAGAAGTTATTTTTATATCTTTGTTTATAGCCTCTTTGTTTATGCAGAGATAGGTCAGCTGAACTTAAATCTTTAACGCTTAAGCACTACATACAATGCTAGGTTGCAAAAAGAAAGTGTAAAAAGCACGATCAAGACTTGTTACACTTTACCTTCCAAGCACGAGGTTCAAACAATATTTTTTAAAGCACATATAATTGATATCCACTCCTATTAAAAATCTAAATGAATTTCCTCTCTCTCTAGTGCACTGCCACTCTGAATACTTCCATCAGAGAGTGGTAAACCAGCAGCTTGCTGTGTTTGCACAAAATAACTGCTGCAGTGTGCTGAAAAACATCCAACCTGCACTTCTGCTCCGAGTATGTTGTTTCATGCTGTATGGTCAATAAGTGTATGGATAATCAGGAAACTTGAGCCTCCTGTTACCCGGAGCTGTTTCTTCCTGAACCAAGAAGCCTCTGTTTAAACACAGGATTTTATACCCATGAAGGAATCGCAGTGTGAACTGACATAATGGGAAGCAGTTTCCCACCTGGGAATTAGATGAGAATTTTTCATGATATAAGGGATGACACTATCAAGCAACATAAATATGTAAGTATAAAACATACTAATGATGTGCAGTGACAATTCTGTGACCTCTCATTCGCTTCATTGAAGGAGAAGTACACAGGGCTTCAAAGACAGTCATAGCTCCCTGTTACGTCAGGGTGGAGTTTACGTGCAGACTGCCTTTTCTAAACAAAAAAATGAAAGGAAATAAATTGGACTAGTGGGGAAGTAAATTGCAAAATATCTGCTGTGCATTGTTATAGAGCGTCTCTGAAGGGTGGTGTGATAAACCAAAGATTTGCTGACACTTAGGGAGCAGCACTGACAAGATAATATTGGCCTTCCTACCCCAAAAGTAGCAACCTGACCAACTGGATGTTAATTTATCAGAGCTGGCAGAAAAGCACTGGGGAAGCCAGTAAGAAGGGAGAAGTATCTTAGTAGAGCAATCACTATTAAAAAAATCCTAGACTTATATTCTTTGCAGCCATTGGGGCAGTACGCTGAGGGGGGAAAAAAATAAAGACAGTTTTGTTTGGGGAGTCTTGTCTTTTCAGAAACACCTTTAAATTGTTGTCTGTATGATTATATTTGAATCTACTTGCATTCTCCTTGAATGATTCCTTGTCATGAGGTTAAAGACTTTCCTCATGTAGTAACACCTTTTGAAAATTTGTCTTATATTAAAATGTCTTGTTCAGGTAGATGAATAGGATGGAAGCATTTTTCATCTATTTCTTTTTACTAACTGGGTGATCTTCAAACTCAGCCCTGGCTGGGGAGGAACTGAACTAGCAAGGGGAGAACTGAGGAAAACCAGGGTGTCTTCAAATCACTCTGAGACACAGGAACATAATGTCACGGCAACTGTAGCAAACAGGTTTTGCATATGCGATCTCCTAAAAAATTACCAGATCCATTTTTCTTCTCTGCTTAAATATACAGTTTGGAAACCTTCCCAAGCTGCTCTGAGTTACTCCCCAACAGAGCCACTAACTGCCTTGATTTTTCCTGAGAAGATGTGGAATAATCTCAGTATTTTGCCATGCTAACTAGACATCACAGAACTTTGCCAAAACGTGCATGCCAACTGGGCCCGATTTGGGGGAATTACCTTGACAGGTATCTCTGACGTTTCGGCTCATTTTGTTATGTGTTGCATGGGTCTCTGTGGTCTCTCTTCACTTGCTCATGCCACAGGTGAAACCACAGCAATACGAGGTTGAGATGTTCCCATCAGATCTGCTGTGTGCATCCACTCCTGAAGCCAAAGAGGGCTTGGGCTGTGACTGTGTGTGAAGGCTCCCTGATGGTGTTTGTGTGCCTCCTTTTCATGTGGACACCAGAAAAATAGAATAAGATGCTGGCAGGAAACTTAGGAGGCTTCAGTACTGGACTTGAGATGGCTTGAGGGAGCCGGCATCCTCAGGACCATTGTGTCAGGCTCTGCTGACTCAGGAATACAGTTCACATTTCAGGGTTGTCTGAAGTCCCTTTTATCTAGGGAAGAGATATTGGAGTGAAAAGATAAGTTAAAAATAGACAGATTCATTGCATGTGATTCTTAGGAGTTTATTGTGCAGCTGAACATATTAGTCTAGAACGAGGATCCCCGTGTTTCCCATTTTCTGCAGGAAATCACTGATGGTGTAGCAAGGATAATACACACCATGATGCATTTAGGTAGCTGTGCAATGATCCAGTGATTCAAAGTTCTCAGGATCTGAGTCTCCCTTGGGTTACACTCATATCTACTGCATGGAAGTTCATGGAACCATGCCAGTGTAAAATTAGCCTGGGATCATAATCAGGCAGGGAGACTTCAATCAAGCCACGTTCCAAATCAGAACTGAAATCCCTGTAACAAGAAAGTCATTTTCTCCAAAACGATTTCTCTGTGTTAACACATATATCCCTTTCTATAAATTTCTTCTGAAATTCAGTTTGGCTTATATACCGTGTGAATGATTGTGTGCTGCAGCCATCCCACACAGTACACATAGTCTCACCTTCTCATGCTAAGGAGACAGGATGAGGACTGTGTCCTACTCTGAGCAGGTTGTGACCAGCAAACTATTGGTAGGCTAAGGAGGATTCCTCCAGTCCTTGGCAAACAGCAGTTTTCTTGCTCCTTCCTGGAGGAGATCTGTGTTTTGACTGGAAAATCTTCATGCAACAAATACTGATTAATTGTTAATATTTGATTTTAAAAGGTATTGAACCTGGGGCTATGTTTTAATACTATTATTTATGAGGGGAAGGAGGATTCAGCTGCAGAGTTTAAAGGGCGGGTAATTTCTCTGGTACAGTTCATAGCTCTGTCCCACTACAGTTCTGCCAGGATATATGAAAAATAGCACCACTCGGAGGACGAGTAGGAAATGGTGGTCGGAGTAAAGGGTGTGGGTTAAGCTAATATTGATGTCCAACATTTTGCATTGTGAAACCACAGCCTGAGACTCTTGGGGAGAGTCTGCAAAGACACGGGACCTTTGGGCAAAAAAAATGCCAGCAAGACAAGTTTTCGAACTCCAAAACTATCTCAGGGAAAAATAAAATATCTGCTAGGGAGTAAGATAGACTTCTATGACTTAAAAGGTTACCCATTCAAAAGAAATGGGAAGAAATTGGTCTTAAATGACATCTAGCCCAGGTTGGAAAGATACACAGAAGGATCAGGAAACAAACAGTGGATGTTATTTGTTTCTTTAGAATTGAACATTTCTTGTATTATTCAGATTAAATAGCAACTGGTTTGTGAAACCTTTGGCAAAGTCTCTGTGCAATTCTACTGTAAACTGAAGAGGTTAATTTCAAATTCAGAGTCCCTCCCAAACAAGTTCTGGAAAAGAAAGCATTTAGGGTAAAGGAAATTTGAAGTGGCACTTCTACACCTGGGACATGAACTGTGAAGTCCTATTTTTTGAGAAGATACAGAAAGTTATTCTGGGTATATGATGGGCAGCAGAGAAGTTTAGAAAGAGGCAAGGCTATCGCTCCTCAAACAACCATTCACGGAGTAAACAAGCCGGTGTCAGGGACACTCACATGGAGACAAGGACAGGTTCCTTTACATGCATTTCCGAAAGCTACAGAACAAAGCAGCATTAATAACAGAAAAACTGACGGATGGATTGTGAAGAACAAAATTATACAGTAACCCAGAATGTTACCAGCAGCTCAAGCATCTGCAGTTGTGAAGATTACTTCATTCAATTTTCTTCAAATAATGCCCATTCCTTTACATATCTCCCTGAATCAGTGGAAAAACTATTTTTCACAGAAGAGCTTGAGAGAAACAAGCATCAGTTGTGGCCATTAATTTTATGAATGATTTGTTGGAAACTGCATTAAATGGCAACATCAGCCCACAAATGAGCTTTGAAATGTTCTTATTCCGAGCCTGTGCAGATGGGCAATTTGCTGTATAATCAGTTTTCATAGCCACCCTTTCAATCAGGGTCACTTGTCTTATAACCGTGCTCTTGTTTTGCAGGTTTGTATTTCACACCATCTCAGAAACGCTGCATGTACCAGGCCGGTGACCAAAGAATAGGTAACTCAGAAAATAAAATACAGCAAGGTTATATCCAAAAGCACTTTGAACAGGGATCTCAGCGAATATAATAGTCTGGGAGTGTCAGTAAAAGAGAGAGACATAGCTGAAGAAAAGCCATCTAGCAACCAGTAAGTGACAGAGCCTGAGACTATTATTCCAGTTATTCTGTGAAACATGTACATGTGTGTTGTAACCCAAGTAAATTACCACAGTGGTATTCTTGTATGCAATTAAAAAGAAGTCTCATGTGAAAATAGAAGAGTGATATGGCAGCTATGTAAATTTAGGACGATGCCACCCAAAACACTTTATGGCTCTCCTATCACTCAGACACTGCACAGGAGAACATACAGAGATTAACCACCAAAGTGATACTGAGATCAGAGTATAAAACATATGGGAAAATATCAGAGGAACTGAATTTATACAGAGATCACTCACTGGGGACATTACCAATATGTAGAAGTGCCTTTAATGAAGTAAGGGAATTCTTCACATTAGTACAAGAAGGTAGAACAAGAAGCAGCAGCCTCAAACAAAGGAAGAAAAAGTTTAGGTTAGATACCATGATTTTTTTCCTTAAAACAGACAAGCTGGGTATTGAAATAGGCTGCCCACAGAGAGGTTATCTCCTTAAGATATGAATGAAAGTAGACAAAACTTCACATGAGAGGGAATGACACAGCCATGCAAGGTGGTGGTGTCAGTGTGAGCCCTGCCGGCTCTCCTAAACCAAGAAGTTGCCTCTGGAAGTAGTGGAGAGGGATGGCACATGTGCTGGGACCCTCGAGCACCCTCAGTGTGAGGAAACTCCAGTAGTTGCTCACAGGAGAGGGGTAACACTATCACACCAGTAGCTCCTATAGCCTCCATAATGGTCAGGTGAGGCAGCCCCATGCATTTCTGAGGATTTGGAGGACTCAGGAGCCTTTTTCTAGTCCTTTGTCCTTGGTTCCAAACGGACTATAAATTACATATCTTAGCATGCAAAGACTGTTAATTCACTCAGTGATACAATAAAGAAATGAAAGACCAGGAGGAATGGACAAAAAAAATCTAGTGAAATGAAGACTTATATGTGGCACCTGTATTGAATTTTCTCATGTGGGAATTTCAAAATACCTTAAAATAGCATGGGAAAGTCATGATAGACTAGATCTGAGGGAATTTTCACTGTGAGTTGAGAATGGCCAGATTTGTTCCAAGTAGTGAAAGTACATGTAAATAATCTCAAGAAGAGAGGCAGATTTTTCCTACTGCTCTGCACCACTTTTTGGTTCCCTACACCCAAAATCTGAAGGGGTTTTGTATATTTTGTGTGTTTGTATATTGACATCTATTCCCTTAGCAAGGGTGTTTCCCTTTTTTATCCACAAGCCTAGTTAAACAGAACTCGAAAGGCTGAAGAAACAAAACTGCTGTTGCAGAAACCTCTAGAAAGTACAAACCAGGATCATATTAATATCTGGTGCCTCAGAGGTAAAAGCTTGACTGTGCCCCATTAGAAATATTCCATTTGCAAGGCACCCTTCTAGCCCTGTTAACTTGTAAACTTGGACAATAAATGGGTCATTCTGTGCATGCTTACTGTCCCAGGACATGAGTTTGCTGCATTTTTTTCTGGAGGAGGTGATAAGGAAAAAGGTATTTCCCCCTGGTTACTATGCTGGTTGCTTTTTTTCCCATTGTTTTAAAGGCAAGCCTTTTGAAATCACTCTCAGAGGTTCAGAACACTAGAAAAGATCCAGGCAGAGAGATTAATAGGCAGTATAGTGCAGGTGGGGCACTGAAAGACACAGGATAATACAATTTATCACACGAATTTAACCAGAGCTAGAGGGTATCTCTCTGCCAAGCATGATTTGATCCGTGTGGACACATACACACGTACGTGTGCACACACAGACGCGAGCGTACGCGCATGTGTGCGACAGAAATTTCTTCTGTGCTTCCTACTGAGGGTATTCGCTGGAAATGATGTATGAAATGAAATCCCCATGCTCACGGCACGCAGGGAATATCAGACAGAACTCCACAATCACTGCAGAGATGGGCTTTGCTATTGGCAGATCAAACGCAGCCAGAAGAGCAAACCAACCTGAAAGACTCTGGGGAAAACAAATATTTTTTTTTAAGTTATAAAATAATGTTCCCACCCTTTTAATATCATTTCTCCCATCTTCTCTCCCTCTGGCGTTCCCCTGGGCAGCCAGCTACATTAGCTGGAGCCTTAGAGAGATAAGAGCCCTCCCCACATGTATTTCCCCTTAAAAGCCCTTCACAATGTGTTAAAATTACATTTTGAATAACACTTTCTAGCTTTTTTAATTAATTTTTTAACGTGTTTTTGCCATCTGAGGTTTCCTCTTAGCAATAGTAGTGGGCAGTCATATGGGAAAGAGGGGGTTGTCCTCTTTTCTCTCCCACACTCACCAGTACCATGCATTTGATTTTGCCTCTTTGAAACCCAAAATAAATAAAACCACGTCCCAGCTATGCCATGAGTTGTAAGGGGAATGTATGACAAAAGGAGTGGCTTTCCCAGGCCTTCCCATCATCTATTCCTGGGCCACGGGAAACCCTCCACGGGAAGGAGGAGGTATGGACATACCCTTTTCTGGGGTCGTGGGGTTTCCCTCCACCCGTTGCTGGTGCTCAAGCACACCTTAGCAATTCCAGACTGCTCCGTCCATGGTGGGATCATTTCAGCTTGGCTATATGTTGCTGAAGAAGGACGTTTATTTATAATACACAGTGTAGGAAATTAGGCCATTGTACTTCTGCACAGGGGAAAGATTCATAAAAAGTCACACAGAATTATTCTTATATAAGTGACAATGACATCGTTGTAAGGAGGAAGCAGAACTTTATTTGTCTTACTTAAAATGATATATAGAGCACTTGTCTGTTTATTCCACTGCAAACAGCTTCTGCAAAAACAGCGGTAATTCCCTAGGGGGTTCTGCTGATAGTTATAAGTTACTTGAGCAAAATCTCTCAAGTGAGCTACTGCCTTACAGGTAGCCATTATTCTAGATTCAAAGGGCTTTTTGTTGTGTTTGTTTGTTTGTTTGTTTTTTAAAATTATGTTCTGTGTAATGCTGCTTTTTAAAATATAAATTGTGTCATAACATTGCTAGTTTTCAGGCAGGTAAGTATCTGTATCTAAATCAAAGGATGCACTGCCAAAGGAGAAACCAGTCAATAAATTGGCTTCACAATCAAATCTGGCTCAGGTTAAAGCAAAGTTAGTTTGATGGATTCAGCTGAAACCTAGTAAATAGCAGCCTACATAATTAAGCTGCTCTACCCTCATGCAGTCTCCCTGGAAGCTTATGGGCATCTCTGAGGCACAAGAGTGACAATCAGCAGCTAAGCCGAGGAAATGAACAGGCAATATTGCCCACCCAGACGTCATTCCTTACCCCCCATTACTATTGTCTCACCTCTCAAAAGGATTAGCAAAATTTGTCTTCGATTCTTTGACGGGACTGCAACATCCTTCTCTAATTTAAGAATGGATTCTAGGTCTGAAAATCAAATAACTGATATTATTCAACGGGCAAAAAATCAACACTGAAACTTGGTCTTGCACTCTCTCATTTATGCAAGCTTATGAGCCTATTGTCTACAAAGTTGCAGCCTTCAGCAGCACATTTGGAGGGTGTTTTTAAACAGATGACAAGAAGAAAAAACACAGAAAAAGGGCATAAAAAGAAGTCTTGTAGTCCTCACAAACACATTGCATTTTTTTTCCAGGGGATAGGAAAGAGAGTAATGAATTCTTTGATGAGGCCAAATGGAATGGGAATTGACACTGAAGCTGACATGCGTTTTCACCATATTCTTATTATTAATTAATTGCAATCATCAAACTATTTCTCAAAGTAACTCAGCTTTCCATAGCTCATTTTCATTCTTGACTGATATTTTTCTGGTTGCTCAGCAAGAATGAAAAGTGCAAGGTTTGAGTTTCTTTTTAGTGTTTTAGTCCCAAAAAAGAAGTTTTCAAAAGTTGAAAATGTATGAAATTTGTCTTAATTTATTCAGTGGGAAAAAAACCCCAAAACTAAATTAATTTCCAGGAAATTAATGCAAAGTTTCTAATTTACCTTGAGAAGTCATCATCATTTCTTGATTATTTTTGGTTCTTCAGTGACCCAGGGAAATTCTCTTTCACTATGACAAAGCTTCTTTTTCCGTAAAAAATGGTAATAATAATTACCTGCTTCACAGCAGTGTGGTAAGATTTAGTTAATTAGTGTTTTCAAAGTGCTTTGAGATCCTAGGATAGAAGATGCAATAGAAATGCAAAGTATTATTATTATTCAGAGTTAACAACCAAATTTCAACCATTTGCACTTATCCATCTTAACAGCATGTACTCAAGGGAAGAAAACACATAACTTGTCAGCAGACAGTCCTCTTAATGTGGGTTATAAAACCACCTTCTTGATTACCATCTGGAGTAACATTCACAAGTGAGGGATAGCAGATGTGTGCGCGTGGAGAGATGCATCCCACTTCCCCAATCCTTTGGACACACCAGTGTTGCCATACTGTATCCATCCAGCCCAGTATTACGCCTCTGACACCAGCCAGCTCTTGATGCTTAAGGGCAAAAAAGAGGCACTCTTACCTTTCCCTCCATCTCCTCAGTGAAAAAAGTAACAAAAAACACAAGCAAACTCCCCTTCCCTCCTTCCACTTCCCTCTTTCATAATAACAACTCAGCAGCCAACTGTGCAAAGCTCAACAGTGGATGAAAATGTCTTCCTGACCCCTGTGTGCAATTAGTTTCCTCCCAGGAGCATGAGATTTGATTATTTTTGCCGTTATCTTCGCTTGTACAGCCACAAGTGTTATTATCTCTTCTCCATTTTTCAGATAGGCTTTTTTTTTCCCCCTTGAAGATTAGCCTGAACCTTCCAGAGTCCTTGCAGCGAGGTGCCCTGCGGTGTCCCGCAGAGATGTGCTGCCTCCGTAGCAGGAAGCAGCACCAGTCTGCAGCTGGCTTTTGCAACCTTTCTGGCCCCTCGGACCTCTCCAGAGGCCTGCAGGGCAGGGGTGGGAATCCCTACAAGGATGTGGAGGCACAGGATCTTTGTGAGTGATGTGCAGAAGAGAAATTTACTGCGATTTAATGTTAAGAAGTGGGTGGCTTGACTTAATTTAATTCTCCTCAGATTCTGCTGCCACCCTGCCCCTTTTAAGAGGATGAGGTGGTGGGCACATGAAAAGAGCCATTATGCAACTCTTACCTTTGGAAAGCCAGACCTGAGCAGGCATGGTTTAGTGGAATACAAAGTGCATGGTTCTGGTGCCATTTTACTTGCATGCCTTGGGTGCGAAAGAATTGAAAGCAATCCTGCCCTCAGGACAGAAGCATCAGCCCTCCCAAGAACCACACAGCATGCTAAAGGGTCCACCCAAAAAAGCAGCCTGGGGGGAGAGCAAGCACGCGTGGTTGCTAAGGATGGCAAAGGCTGCACCATCAGAAAGGTTTGTGCAATATTATCCAGAAGTTCAGGTCCAGCACAAGAATTCCCAGAGGTGCTGTCCAAGATGCCATCCTTTTCACGGCTGCTCTCTCTGCCACTCTGTGTTTTATGGGAAATAAAGGCGGGGCCAATAAAACACCTCCTACTTTTAGGGGGTGACTTGCTGCTGACACCGATGGGGTTTGGATCAGGCACCTGCTCTAAGTCAGGCGCTGACATTTTAAAACTTAGGGGTGGGAGTGCTGGAGTACTTAACCGAGTGCCAAAGAGCTGCCGTAAGAAATGCACTAACAAAATATTTATGAAATGAGCCACTTCCTTATTTTACTTTCAAATTGCATTAAAGAGAAAAAGATTTATAGGTGACAGAAAACAATATTAAAGTCAATCAAATGCACAGAAGCCCCTGGATCCCCAGGATGCCACTCAGGGTAGTGACAGGCTATTTTAAGTCAGTGAACCTGCTTTGTTGCAGTGTTCTCGAAAAGCAGGAGAAAAGCCCGTTTTGGTTGAGCAAGTCTCTTTGTGCTGCCACGTGGCTTTTTCGGTGGTGAGCCAGGGTTCAAAGGAGCGCGGTGTATCTATCACTGCCATAGTTAATCCTATCATTAGAAGATATAAGCAGCCTTCTCCCACATTAGCAATGTTTACCTCATATTGCTCTAACGTTCATTTTCACTAATATGGTACAAAAGTGTAATGATGTATAAGTGTTTTTTAATGTTAAGTAAGTGAATACAGGTGGGTAATTTACCACTGGCTCTATACAGATTGGAGCTGGCATTTCAGTGGAAAGATTCTGGACTCTTTTTTCTGTGTTTTTAATATATAATTCTTTTTATTTTTGCAGTGTCTGCTGCTACTGTTCATAGTTTATGCCACTAAGTCAAAGCTGTAAGTGCCAGTTGTTTTGGAGCCAGCAGAATGAAATGTTTGTTTAGAAAGCTTTCAATTAGCCACGGGATGAGTAGGTTTGATGAGGAAGCAGGTATTCTTTACTTGTATTTTTGTTAAGAATTAATATTTTGTTTGTGTAAATTACTTAGGAACAAGTGTGTGCTCCTGGGGCATGATCTCTCTTGGAAGAATAAACCCTAAAATGGACCAGTGGTTTCTGTGTTGTAAGGTGGAGTACGCATAGGTTTCACATCAAATGTATTGGTTATCCCATTTTTACCTGCAATGTAGACTACGTTCTTAGTCATTCATTCCTATCAAATACTAATGCCCAGAAACTCGAATGAAAGATTCACTCCGTTAGAAGAAAAACAACCTAAAAAATTAAAACATGGACAGAGAGAGTTTGGACCAGTAACCCGGCCATCCACATGTGGATGGTTCCCCACATAACGAATGGACAGGGGTTCAGGAAGCAGTGAAGCCCACGGGCTTTGTGAGGTCACACAGGTCAAACCCCACAGGGAGACCCGCATCCATGTGGCTTCTCATATGCAGGATCGGGCTTCATTTCCACTTCAAGGGAGTTCTGACTCCCAAGCTAGTGTTGCAAGATTATTTCTTCTTTTTTTTTTTCCCCTCTGCTCCTTTTTTTAGAATTCTTTTCTTTGAAACGTTTTCCTCAGTAGTAATTGCTGCTAAAATTTCACAGAACATTTGAAAAAATGACAGCCTAATTCTAGAAAATTTCAAACATTTAAAAGGCATTTGTACAGAATTTTGGTGCTGAAAAGCTTTGTTGGTGAAGTTCTGCTCACTGAAGTTAGCTAGGTAATTTTTGCAAATCAGAGGACTCTAAGTTGAGTATGCTCTGCTTCCATGCATTTTCTTGCTATATTTGGCATAACTGGAGGAAAAACTGTATATCACAGATTCTGTTTTAAGGCACCAGATGGGGATTTCAAAGACCTTAGAAACGGCGTTGAAAGTATTTACTTAAGATTTAAGAAATTTCCAGTGAAAACCCTATTTAAAAAAAAAAGTATCTGGTAGCTTAAAACAGTTTTTCACGTTTGCTTTTGCACTAAATCAGGGTGCTAATTAGCTCTTGGTGTGGCAAAAAAAATTACAGCATTTTACAGAGTCTCCCTATTTTGTACTTGAAAAAGACCTAGGTTTTTCCAGGTGGGCTTCTGCTCCATGGGGATCAGAAGAACCCACCCGTGAGAGATGGGTGCAGCCTTCTCCAGGGAAGTCTGTGTGCCCGCGGCAACTGCGTGCACGTCTGCTCCGGAGAGCTCACCAGCACAAAGGCCAACAAAACCTGCTGTGTGTGAACACAACCACAGATACTCAAAGCACCCCTCCTTTTGGGATAGGGAAAAGGATGCACAGCTCTGTGGAGCTGATGGAGGCTACAGGTCTTTGATCCTGTGCATGGAGCTATCCAGGGGTGAGGACCGCCGTCCTCGCTCCCAGCCCAGCTAAAGCTCCGTTCCATTCCCAGCCCTCTCCTTCCTTTCCTTCGGGCTGTAGCCTTTCTTTGTTATTTTCCTCTGGGGCTGCAATTTTTCCCGGCTAGCCACAGACAGTATATAAAACACATTTTACTAAAGTTCTTCCAACAAAAACTCCATTGAAACAACTTTTAAAGTTGTGAAAAAAATAACAGGAAATTCACACTTAGGCCCTTGAGGATGAAACATGACATATGTCTTCCAACACATAGGCACAATGGGGTGCGCTATAAAAGTAAATAAGGATCACACCATGGTGCCTAGCTGTTGGAGGACATGCCTTTTGCCATTAAGTTATCATTTCCTTACTTTTTTTGTCCAAACTCCCATGTACTTTTAATTGTTGACTCCAGCGACTAAATTAATCTTCTTTCTTTTATTTTAATAAAGCAATGTGTGACCTGCCTTAAGGTTAGAGACTAAAAATTAGCACAAGCATTAACATTTAATATACCAACCAAAATGAAGATTTACATTGCAAACGGATAGGCAGTCTAAATTTAGGCTGCTCACAAAATGAGGCTATACACAAATGTATTTCATTAATTATATATGTCTAGGAGAACTTAAATACAGCCAACATTTTTGCACACTGAGTACATGTGCCAAAAATGTTATAGTCTTGCAGTGGTGAGTGCAGTTTTAATTTGCATGTGCAGTGTGTTTTTTCAATAAAAAAGGGAAAATTCCCTATAATCTGCACACGCTTTCATTCTCCATTTAAAATATTGGCAAAAAACATCTTGGTAGTAATGATCATAGACTTCACTATTAATATCCAAGATGCATTTCATTCATTTGAAAGCCTCCCTTGTGAAATATTAGCACCCATTTGGAGTCTTTTCATTCTCCAAAATGATCAGCTCTGGGGATTTCCTTCCCATTGGGGGTTCTGGTGTATTTTTAAGGCCAAGTCATTCCTCAGAACATGGCAGAGAGGTAGAAACTCCATTAACTATCATCGAGTTGCTCTCCCACATGACGATATCACATTACTTATTACTGGAATGCACTTGTGAATTCTGTTTTAAGAGGCCCATTTACAGATGCAAGTGTGAACCCCAAGAGCCTCAGGCTTCTGCAGGAGAGGCAGCCTTGGTACAACAAGAGACCTCCTCCTGGCTCTGCAGAGATTCACTGCATCTTGCCATTCCTACAAAACCCAAATCCTTAAACGCCCCGTATTTTTACCCAGTAGTGGAACAGCAACTTACTCTTGAGCTAAACTGAGGCACTTGAGAATGACCATCACTCTCAGGTTAAAAAAGGTTTCTTCATGCTCCTACCTGACCATGTCCACCTCCACACTGGAAGGGGTTAGCTGCTGAACCAGCAATCTGTTGCTGGGTCTGGGGTACTCATCCTGAGTGCTGGGATGGGGGTAGGTGTGCTGCACTTGTAACCCATCTGATTTCCATCCATGGGTCCTATTGCAGAGGGACGTACCCTTCCACTCAGCTGGGAATCCAGGACTAGAAAGGAAGGTAACTGACAACCTCAGCTAAAGGAGACATAAATATACCTGTGAATTGTGGAGTAAACAGCTGCTGAGTGATTAAAAACTAAGTAAAGCTGAACCGCTTATTCAGGTTTGAAAGCTGTTTGCTGCAAGCATCCTGAAAAGTGACAGATTTTTTCTGCTATATAACAAAACATAAAACAAAAGGAGCCTTTCTTACTTCATGACAGCTTAAAAGTGCTGTTCTGACTTTTTTCCCCTCATACTCTGGAGTGGTGTCACTTCAGGAGAATAGCTGTTCCATGGGGGACCAGTGTGTGAGAGGGTCCCAGCTCCACTCGAATGGCACACAGCATTGCAGAGATGAGACTGACCCTTCAGCAAAGGAAACTGGAAGTTAAATACTGACAATGAAAAACTCTCAGGATCAGGTCTCTGATAGAAAAGCATGTTTTGCAAGAGTGTGTCCAAAAAGAGGGATGCCCAGGATAGCACGGGCAAACTGTGCTTCCAGTGAGAAACACCAGCTCCTGAAAGCCACCCCACACACCAATACTGCCCATGGGGCAGTGTCTGCTGTAAGCAGCAGATCACAGTCTAGCCCTGAATGGCAATTGTAAATCTACTTCCTGTATTACCAAAGAAAGTCCTGATACCCTTTCTAGTTTATGTACTATATGCAGAAGAACCAGAGTCCTCACCAATGAACTATTATGGGTCAGCAGAGAGTTGCCCATCAAAACTGAAAAATACTGGACACAGTCTTTACCACAGAGGGTCTGAGAGATGTTATCTATATCTTATTAGTATCTATTAAAATCTCTTTCTAACCATTGCTCAGAAATTATGTGAGAAAAAAAGACTTACAGACCCGGTCCTTCGCCTCTCAGGTTAGTGCAAAACACTGTCCACCAAGGGAGCAAGAGCTGTCTTCTGTCTTTAGAGGATGGGAGCAGTTCCTCACAGGAAGAGAATGATGCCCTGCCTTATACTTAGGCTGTCAGAAGAAAGCAGGGGCCATCAGATAAGGAAGAAAACCTTCCTCTCCACCCTTGCAAGAACGATGCAGATCCAGGCACCAGCGCTGACCAGCATCTGCTTTTTTGGCAAACTCCGTAGTAGTTCTTGCGTGGTATCTGCAGAGGAAATGAGTGTGTCTAGAAAAGCTGCTAGACAGCTAGAGAAAAGGAGTTTGCTGTTCTTATGTGAGGCTGTTTGGGAAAGAGATCAGCAGAGCAGATGAAACTTCAGATTGAGAATCATGGGACATGAAGGGTCCTTCCTGAAACTACTTGGAAGCCAAGACACTGGGATCCAATCATTGACATTTCTGTCTTATTGCTAGCAGATGCGCAGCAGAGCTTGGTTTGACAAAGGGATGAGCGTGAGGTAAAGTAATGGGAAACTGTCCAAAGGAATTTGAAGAGGCCTTTGGGGCTGGAGTGACATGATGCTTCCTATTTATGAGGAGTTTTGATCAGAATCCTATCTGAATCAGAGTTCAGGGCTGATGTTTGAAAAAGTTTGGAATTCCACAAGTTTTGATTCAAATCAGCTCTGGGTCTGAACAAGAACACATCATGAACTTTACTCAGATAAATTGGTGAGTTTCATCTAGAATCTGCAGTGCTGCCTACTACCAACATTTATTATTCATAATAAATGAATATAATTAATTTCTTCTTTTCTTATCTGTCATGCCATCTCTTAATTTTGGGCCAGCTTTCTGGTTGATAGAGAAAGCTTCTACTCTCTCCTTCAAGCTTCTCCTTAAGGCAAACTTCCACTTCCACAGAGTTAAGCAATAGCAAGTTGGGGAAATAGGAAGGTAAGGGGAATATTCAATATATATAACTGGACCTCCTGCAAAGCTTTTTGCACATATACCTGAGAACTAATACACTACATACATGTGATAGGGGATACCACATCATAAAGTCACCCCAAGACGTTGTCTCACAGACTTTCATGCATCACTCATCTGCCTAAACTGATAGCAGCTAACTCAGCAAGTAAGAGCTTTCTGCTGTTCTGTAGCGGCTGGATTCGAGGACTGTATGAGAAGCACAGCACCGGCACAGCACAGCAGCCTGTCAGAGATGACTCAAAGTGGGATGGGGTCTAGACCTCAGAGCCCCACTAAATGGAAGAGCTGGGTCCCTGAGAGGATGGGAAGAAGGAGTCTCTGGCAGTTCATCCTTTGGAAGTAGCATGAAGAGCTGAATATGCTTCTGGGACAGAGTAAGCTTCTGCTCCTTTTCTTGCAGGTATGGCATGGAAAGGACTTTACTGCAGTGACTGCCCACAGACTTCTCAAAGTCAGCTGCTTCACAAGGTAATCCCTGCTCGCTTAGCCTCTGCCTAAATTGCCTATGCCGGGAGAAGAGAATGGGTCTCCCTATTTTTATCCCCTTCTCATGCTCCTGTGGCACTGGGGTGGCGTCTTCATGCCCTTGCTGGACCCCCACTGGTTTAACATCTGGGTCTCTGCTGGGTGTTTTCTCAGAGCTGATCAGTCACTCCACTCTGGGTGCTTTCTCAGAGGTGATCACTCACTCCACTCCACTGGCCTCTCCTTCCCATCCCTCTGCCTGGCTTCACAGCTGTCTGTCAGGCAGCTCTGCCTCTGTACTGTTCACAGACTCTCCCTCTCTCATCTCAGTATTTTATCTCTTTCTGTGGAAGGCAGCTGGTTTATGAAGAGCCCCTGCTGCTCTTTTTTTCCCCAGAGCTGGATTTTCTAGGGCAGATCTCTGATCTCAGGTTGTTTGTGGGTGAAAGAACTGGTGATGCTGGATATTTGGCTTTGCTCCCAAGAAGACATACCTTCCCTAGGATCTTTGGCTAAAGAATTACCAATTTTTACATCAACCTACTGCTCTTATATTCTGAATCATTGACCAGCTGCCCAGAGGACCTGTTGCTCTTCAGGTAGAGTGGGATGAGCACAGCAGCCCCAGCCACTCTGACTGCATCCCAAGCATGGTAAGGTAGCATTATGTCTGCTTCTTGAAACTGCAAAATAAATAAGAAATAGGGAAATAATATTGACCTCACAGTCAATGTCCCTTTCATGAACTGTGTCTCTTGGTTTATAACCCAGTACACAGCTTGTTGCTATAAATATCTCAATGATCCAGTAAGAAAACAACGCACATAAAGAGACATGAGGATTTTGTCTTCCTTGTAGCTCACCAAGAAAGTGTGATTTACAGCGAGACCAGCATTGTTGTACATTTAAAGCAGGCAGTCCTTGTAGTCAGCAACTTGTGATGGTAAAATACGAGTGCTGCCTGAATATTCTCTCTGGTACCAACGTGCAGGCTGCAGCCCCAGCCCACGCAGCAGGGACAGCGAGCACAAGAGGAGGAAGGCAAGTGGCACAGGATTGCCGTGTCTGTCCTTGGACGGTGTTCCCAATGCCTTTTGTGTTCTCCTCTTCAGTCCCTGAGTGTTGCTTGAAGTTTTAGGAGGGAGGGACTGATAGGACTGCAATGACAGCTGTGTGCACTGGGTATTAAAGCACTTGTTTTCATAGATACTTCAGGTTTTGTTGCTACCATAAATGCACTTTCAAAAGAGTTATTGATGTTTACAGGCATGGCCTTGCATATAGAATTTTAGGTCACTGATGATCTTCTATATTAGAAGACATAAAGGATAACTTTGAATGATGATAAAACATAACATTTCATTCCAATTTCAGCTCTGCTAATTGTCTTTAATGTGGTAAAAGTTTCTGATAACAGCCTTTCTGTTGCCTAAAAATATTTGTTCCTGTTTTTGGTAGCTGTTCACTGAAAAGGTCTGTCTTCATGGACACCCTTCGGAGAAACCGTGTAACTTCACTGTTGCCTTAGTTTGTATTTGCACATCAAACTAAGAAGATTAAACTATGCACAGATTGCAACTATGCACACATTTAAGGCTGGAAGAATAATCACTGACTCATTAAAAAGCTTGATTCAACTCCATGAAGAGGAGAACTGGGGTGCTTTTTTTCTTTCTAGAGGTCCTTTCTGAGCTCCCACGTAGATAAAGCAATTTGCTCTCACACTGGAGGACAGGTGAAAATTTGTTCTTGCCTGTAGCAGCTGGATGTGAGCTCTGTATTAGGAGACCTGTATTAAAAATGCTCACACAGCAGTGCTAATCTTGGGGGGAAGTTTCAGATAGGGCTGGGCAGGCAAACTGCAGAAAAGTAATATAAAGAGAAGAGCAATCACCTAGAAATTTCTGTTAAACACTTTCAGAGTGCTGGATAGGCATAAAGGTCACATTCCAAAGGAGGAACCTTCCCTTTGGAAGGAAGACCTAATCTCCCAGGTTAAAGACACTGGGAATTGCACAGTCATGCACCCAGAGGGAGCCTGGAGCAGGACAGGAGGCCAAGGGAAACCTGTGTCCCCCAGCAAGGACACTGGTGCACAGGGCAGCTGCATCACTCTTACCTAACACAATCTGGTGTACTGATGCCAACAGTGGCACTTAAAACACTGTCTCTTCAACACTCCCATTTGTTATCTTGTCCGCTGCACCACTTTTATTTAGAACTATTCAGAAAGATGAAGAAAATGCACTAACTACTTAAAACTTAGTGAGCTGTGGAGGAAAATACCATCTCTAAATCACATACTCCTTTTTTCCCTCACTTCTGCTTGCCTTGTCCAATTTTACTGCAGGTATCTTTGCAGCAAGTCCCATCTGCTAAATTGTGTTCAAATTTCCTTGTAAAAACCACCCTTTTCGTCCACTGAAAATTAGACATTTTCTTTACTATACACAGCCAGCAATGAAAAAGAGAAAGACATGTTCACACAACTTTTTGTCTAGTTAGCATCACACAGGAATTTTGCCAGATCAAAGAAAATTCAATCTTCTTCCTTCAGTTTTTTAGTCTGTTTCGGTACAGATGCTGCAATGTGAGCAGACATCGGTGGAACACAGTGGGAACTACAAGATGAGAGTCTGGAAAGAGTAACTCTGTCTTGGCAGAGAAGGTCCAAGGGAATCTTTATACCTTCAGATATTCCAGGAAAAGTGTGATTCATCCCACCTGACTTATGTTGCAGCACTTATGTTGTAGACAGTCACCTCTGCCTGTGTAGGCACCCTTTGGAGATAAAGGAAGGAATCAGGCATTTTCTCCTAAGATTTAGATTACATGTCTGGAGGAAAACATTTACTCAGAGGGTGGTGAGGCACTGGAACAGGTTGTCAAGAGAAGTTGTGGATGCCCTGATCCTGGAAGTGTTGAAGGCCTGGACAGAAGGGGCCCTGGGCAACCTGGTCTAGTGAGTGACATCCCTTCCCATGGCAGGAGGGGTGGAATTAGACGATCCTTAATGTCTCTTCCAGCCCAACCCATTCTATGATTTTAGGACTTCAACAGTACAGCTCATCACCCCTGGTTTTGACTCTACTTTAGGAACTACAGTTCGGATCTTTTGTTTTTTCCTTCTCACAAGAAGGTCTTTCAGATGTAGATATCGAGTCTGGGAATATCTAAACTGAACAGGAAAGTCTCACTTCAACAATGTATGTACCAGCTCCTGTACAGTTTGGAAAATGTGTGTTGTGGAAGGTAGGGCTTTGGAAGATAAACCATTATATCAATCTATATGTCCACTGTGAGGATGCTACAGATGTGACTTTGCAATAAATAATCCTGTTAATAAAGAGAAGGTTTATTCCTACTGGCGTGGAATCCATATGGTACACAAATATGATGCCAGTGAAATCCACAGGATGCAAGGAATTGTGATTAACTGCTAAACACAATAGCCTGGAAGATTACAAAAAGAGCGTCACAATCCATGCTCTAGAATTATTTTGGCATTGTTCATTAGAATGATGACCCCCTGATGTTTCACAGACCTTTATGACATCCATAATCTCTTGTACTGTGCCTCACTCCACGACGAGTTACAGTTGTTGGTTTTCTGCTATTATATCTATGATCTGCTGCAAGGTGCTGAAAAACTCTTTCAGCCTGAGTGAAGCAAATGTTCTGTTGATCCTTCTGGGTGAGCTGTTGATTGCAGGGGTGAGTGCCTACTCTTGGAAAAGGCTGGAGAAAATGCCACTGTTAATTCCTTCGATGTTCCGGGTTCCTGACGTTCCTAGCTACTGGAAGAGAGGACAGATACCAACCACATATTCTGGCCTTCATGGCCTTCATGGTCCGGCATAAACATTGTGACAGGCAGTGCTCACACCAGGAAAAAACCTCAGGCTATGAACAGCAGGAAAGGGATAAATAATCATGCAATGTCTGAATGTGTCAACTCCCAGAAGGGGAAGAAAATAGCAATGCTTGCAGAGTCTAAGGGCATGGAGCTGCCCAGTGGAGAGAAGGCTGTCTACCAACAGGCTGTTGACAGATTTGGAGGCTCAATTACCACACATGGCAGAAGAAAGAAACTAGACATTTGCAGCTATGCTATTAGACTGATGACCAATTATATCCCAGCTGGAATGTTTAACAGCTGGAAGATATTTCCAAAAACACTGATAAGTCATGATATTAGGCAGAAGAAGTATGACCAAGTGCTGGCAATGTGCAGTCTAAACTATTTTGACATCAGTGGGAAATATGCATTGCTGAAGAGAAACCAATAAACATGAGCCATTATCACTTGACTATTTTTATACAATATGCTGGGGGAAAGGGGAAGGAGGTCACTGACTGCTGGGTCACTGGTAGAGCAGTGGTTTAATCACAGCATAACACCAAAATGCAATTGAGAGAGAAGGCATGGCCCAAGCTAGCATTCTAGCAGCTGATAGGAACATATTTATCAGACCACAGCAGCTTGAGGGCAACATGAAATTAGATCCTCAAGGGAAGCCCTTGGAAAATGCAAAAACACAATATCTCATTGACTCTGGTTGAGCTTCTGTAGAAAGAATCAGCAGCATCACAAAGATGTTTCTGTACAGTCACTAAGATAGGAGAGCACAAGTCAGCAGCCCTGGGATGATACAGACAAAATGGAAGAAGTTACTGGGGAAAAGTCCCTCTCCACTACCCTCTATTGATAACAATGTCTGAGTTACCAAAGGCGAAAGTGTTACCATTGGTGTAGTTAGAAGCCTGCTCTGGCACAGTCTTGAGGAAAGGAGAGAGAGGTTATCCATTCACCTACCTGACCAACTTTTGTTAACTTTTTGGCAACAGGCAAATGGACCTAGAGCACTTCGATAGGAACTGCACAGAAGAAGTTGTAAGGGAGAAAAGTTTGAAGGGGGCTCCAGGAAATCTGCCTATGTCCATGTGACTGTCATGTTAACAGAAATTGTTTCATGTTCTTTTTAGATCTCTTAGTCAAAAATCTGCTTCATTTTACAAATGTGAACTTCTTATGTGGTGTTAGCAACAGGCAATACAGGGGACAGGTTAACCTAAGAGGTTATATATTAAATGGGTGTAAACATTTTTCTGACTTCCAATACACAAATTGCCAAAATGTGGCATGTGGTAGAGATAACAGGTTACACTTTACTGGCTCTTTCCCTTTTTCTCAGCTGCTGAATTTCATTAAAAGATGGCTAAAATGCATTAATTACTTCCTTAATATTGCTGTAATTGCTATTGCTTTGCCACAGGGAGGATACATGATAGGAAGTAGAAGAGGAGGTGATCTTTTTAGATGGGAGAATAGGAAGGGAAGCGTTCATCAGTCAGTCCTATTAAGATGTGATCCCAGATGATAAAGGAGTTTAAGGACCCCTGCTGCTTTAGCACCTCTCTGTGTTTTCATTATTGTAGCTAGAGAATGAACTGCCAGGCTCACAGAGAGACTGCTTTGTCGCTGAGCTAGTCCCTTGATTTGATCAGTTTTACAGCTTTGTAACATTGCTGATTTCAGCAGAACAGTCCCTACTTTCCACCAGCATAAGGGAAGGGGGACTTTGTCACACTGCTTTTATGGAAACTGAGGCCCAGTAATATCTTTCAATGCTGATTTCTTTGTTTTCAGAAGGTGAAGACATAAAGCCATCGTAGCACAGGAGGCAACAACCTTCCTGTGGCATCCGCTGTCAACATCAAATGCTCGGTCTGTCTTTACTAGTTTGTACTTTTCAGCCCTTCCAGGAGGAGTTACCTTGCTCCTGACAAGGAGCAGGGCTGGACTGTATCGGCACCTACCGAAGAGCTCAATGCGTGCTGCTCAGCACTGAGGCAGCAGCTCACACTGCTGTCTCCTGACATTCACAGGAGCAATGCAGCCTTCTCGCTCAGGGTATCATGCTATGCTGCAGGTGCGTTGCAGAAGCTGCAGCCCTGAGGTGCATCTTTTCAAAATTCATCCTTAGCTTTGTGTCTTGAAGTAGAACTTGGATGAACCCGTTTGCAAAAGTCTGAAAGGTTTCCTGCTGGCCCACAAGTTATCATTAGTATAGTTATAAGGTGCTTTAGCTGGAAGGTGACACTAACAGAACTTTATTAAACTTTGACAGGAGGAAAAAAAACCCTGTCTATTTGGATACTGTTTATTAAATATACATGCAAGCAAGTTTTTAAAGCCTTTCCCCCTTTTTCAGTACATTTATATCGCATAGCAATGCCGAGTTCTGACTGCGATACAAATATAGCCGATTGTAGCTTTTCTGCATGCATACAAAGTGCAGCTGCACTGAATCTGCTCCTTCCACTTTGCTCACCAGACTGCTGTATCTTTGTGTGGTGAGCTCCTTGGAACAGGAGCTCTCTCCGTAGTTACAAATGTGCTTCACTTACTTAAAAAAGGAATCATTAAGTAGCACATTTGTGATATAACAGTGAATAATGACAGGCTTTGGAGACCCTGCACCTCCAGGGCTTTCCTCTCAACCTGTTCAGCTCACGTTGTTAAATTGTCTGGGACCTCACCTATTGCCAAAACTCTAAGACAAAGCTTTGTTACTCATAAATTGACATATTGATGACAGCTATTTCAGAGAGACTACCAAAACTGCTCAAGAAATTTAGGCATATCTCAGAACCAGGGCAGTTTTGAAAATTCTGCCTCATTGTTGTTGTTGTGGTTTTTTGTTTGTACTTCTTTCAGTACTAACATTTACAGATGTTGTGCACCGTCCCAGGCACAGTATTCTTACTATGTGTGTACAGAGACCAACATAGTAATGGGCCCTCTTATTGTTGAGAAATACTGGGTACAACTTTGCAAAAAATAAACCTAAGGCAAATCATAATACCAGTAAATGTGTCCCCACAATCAGATAATTATTTTGGGTTTGGGGGTTTTTTTAATAATCAATTAAGTTGGAAAAGACCTCTGAGATCATTGAGCCCATCCTAACCACCTTGTTAACTAGACCATGGCACTCAGGGCTGTGTCCAGTCTTTCCTTAAACACCTCCAGGGACCATGACTCCATCATCTCCCTGGGCAGTCCATTCCAATGTCTAATTTGTGAAGAAGTTCCTCCTAATTCCTCCTAAACCTTCCCTGTCACAGTTTAAGACTGTAATTTGGTTCCACTTTTGACCCCTAGCTGCAGCTCAGACACTGGATTTTATGCTGTGACTTCAGAGGAATCAGGGAAGGGCTCTTAGTGCACAAGACTGAGCCCAAAGGCCAGGCATCTCTTCCTGGTCTCAAGGTTTGGAAAGGAAAGCAGTGACCTTGAAGAGGACCCCAGGCTGCCACCTGATTCTCACAACTGAAAACAGGATACCTTTTGAAGCTTTTCACTGTCACTCATTTTAATATCTAGGTATAGTTTGATTCACTTCCAAATCAAACAGCATAGTAATATTCTAGAAATTAATAAATGTGAGAGTGAAGGATGTTTCTTGGCAAAATCCTGTGCATACCTATTGCATGGCATAAATAATACATCGTGATAATTAATAATGATAAATAATAAATAATGCAGTCAGTTGCAGCACTGGGGACTGTGAATAGATGTACATTTATAAAAGTTGAAATTCTAAGCTAAAGGGATAATATTTCAAGCACTAAGCTGCAACCTTTTGTATTAGTGTACAATTCAGATAATTTTAGCATTTAGTAAAGATATTTGACCACGCATCTAGCTTTTAAGTACATAACACAAAACGACATCAGCAAGAGTTACAAGCCTACTGAAGACCTTTGAGGGCCAGGTTTACATGTCTCCAAATCAATTCCAGTGACCTAAACTGCTCCCACAAAGCAGGAATGGGCACACATTTGCACTAATAACTGTGTGTGCCCTTAGAACTGGGGGCACAAAAAGACAGGACTGATGTAGCTCAAAAGTAGCCTCAGAGCATTTCAAAATTTTTCTTTACATAAAACATACTTAATATTTACTATCCTACACTACTCATAAAGGCATTGTATTGCCTCTCCTCTTTCACTGAAACTCACTTGTCGGTCCTGAATATTAGCCCCTGTTCTAATTGGAAACGGGAGAGCTGATTGACAGTTCATTGAACCAGATACTTCTTAAGGGAAAAATTGAAGAGGTTAATTATAATATCTCTTACTGCTTTAGTATTTCAGTGAGCCACAGTGTAAATATAACATAAGCCTAGAATGGAAACCAATATTTTCCTGACACCTCCCCAAGCAGGCACTCTAGGTTTTATGATGCTGAAGAGTCAGAGAATTCCGAACCTATTCCTCTGTATAGCAAAACAGGGACTTTCAAAGAGAAAAATAAATTTGTTGGCTTTAACAATATATATTTTTGGTTAACTTAGCAGTTTCAAAAGTCCCTGCTTTCCCATGAATTCAAATGGGAGCTGCATTCACTGAGTTCTGCTCTGCTGCAGACTGTCATGTTGGCAATCTGTAAGTCATTTATTTATTATTTTTCACTGTAAGTGCAGCACCTTTTTCAGTGATTTGATTTTTTAGTCAATTATATATAGTGGTTAGAATGGCTGTTGTATTCCACTGCTACTTCATTTAAAGATACATTGCTTGGGCTTCCATTCAGCCAAGTACTTAGGCAGGTACCCAACTTAAAGTGCAGCACCATCAACACTGAGTCATCTGTTTTAAATTAGGCACTCTAGCTGAACCAGGACCTTAATTAGGCAAGCACAGTTTTAAGGACTCCTTTGCTTTTTGTCATGAGGCATAACTCAATGTCATCAATGGAAAGTTTGAGTGCAGACTTCGTTTCTGTATTTCCAAGGCATAGATCTCCCCAGTGATGGTGTTTTATCATGTGTTTTTATCACTCCATCCCTAATGTCTTTCACTGCACAAGAAGGACAGAAATGAAAAGAAAAATGCAGAGACAGGAAGGTGGCAATTTAGGGACTCTGTGTCTGTGTGACAGGCATCCTAAAGGAGAAGAAAGAAAAACATTTAGGGAGTTCTGTGCAGCCATTGCTCAAATACAAGACCACTCCACTGCAGGTAAGAAATGAGAAATTTTGAGGGCTACTGAGCACTGACTCTTCACAGTGGATCAACGTTCAAAGTTATTCAGCACAGGTGTTGCTGTAATAGTGGCACACTGATAAAATTCCGTGTTTACTGACCCTCAAGCACCTCTCTCCCACCTGTGCAGTGGTCTGGTATTAGTATGCTGAGGCTGCAATGAAAACCTTATCATCAGCTGGGCTGTGTCAAACCCTGCTTTTTCCTCGTGTTGTGCATGCTTCTGTCCTCCTCTGGGCATTGGTCTGTGCATTTGCAGCTTGTACACAGTTTTGAAGGGATTCAGATTGTTGTTGATCATTGTGTAGTACCTCCGCAGAGCTAGGAAGTTCTTTTTTCTACATTTGTGTGGTATGAACTCTTTTCCATGCCAGCTCCAAGGATTCCGGGTGGGGAGATAGTGGATGCACGTTGTACAGGAGAGAAACAGGAGAAACTGATGCTCTGGGCAGATTTCTGTACAGGCTGAGAACCTGGGCTGTTTGCAGAGAAGGGAGGATCAAATTTCTTTTCATTTCATGTGGCAAGTTGACACAGCATTCCTTGGTCTTTGACCCAAGATGTCTGATATCCCTTTACACAGACATGGGATGGGGGTGGGGTGGAGAGGGAGAGGAGAAGATAGTGAGAGCAGGAAAAGAAAGAAAGAAAAGAAAGCAAACAAGAAAGAAATAATCAAATGTGTGAGATTTTCAAGAGAAGGTAATAATTTTATGATATCTACTGGTACAGTACAAAAAACCCAACAAATGACAGGTTACTTCACATCTAGCAAAGTTCAAATTAAATGCACATGGGGAACATCTGTCTGAGTTTCATTTCATTATATTAATCAATTAGACACACTGAGAGAAAATGGTGGTTGACACTAGTGTAACCAAGTGGACTTTCCCAGGGGTTAAAGGTTTCTTCCATATGTTCTAGCTTTGAGAGGCCAGTGACTGTCCCATGGATGGAGAGACAGACATTACATGTCCTCTAATGCAGGGGTGGCTTGTCAAAAATTGCATCAGCCACCCTCACCCCAAACTGAAGCTCCCAGAGGGAAAAGGGCAGAGTCACTCAAGAAAGTTTTGCAGGAGGCACCTCAGCTTTGACAGCAGCAGTGCAGTGTGTTGACAGCTCTTGACTTGGCTGGACCCTGCCTGGGTGTGTTGAGGTCTCCCAACCCCAGTCCCCAGTGCCCCTGGCTCTGCTCTCACTCCGTGAAGCACCACACTGGCTGTCCTACAAGCCCAGCACAGTTAATCTGCCACCAGGTCCATTGCTGTATGGATACTCAAGAGCTGACCATAATACAATAGCACTTGTATAAAACAGGATTTTATCACTTTTTCCTTTTTATAGTATGGGAGTGACACATTTGTTCCATTTCTCTTAGGTATAGGATACTTAGCCTGCTGCACTCGAGTTTCTAATTCTTTCCCCATCCCTACCTATGAATCATAGGGTTTTTCACCTCTTGTTCCACTGACGCACAACGTGCAGTTGGGATCCTTCCTCATTTACACTGTTTCATACTTCTTGAAGAAGTGCTGCCAATGCTACCAAGCCAACACACATGTCCCACACAGATGTTAGAGCTCTTAAGACCCAAAGAGAATGTGTCTGAGAAAATTCAAGAGCGGGACATGGGAAGAGGCAGTCTCTTTCCCCTTCAGTCCTAAGGAGAATAACACCAAGTACAGCAGCATAAAATTAAAACCAAAGGCAACATGCAGGGAAAAAAGAAGTTACCTAGCATTTGACAGATGGACAGGACTGACAAATAGACAGGTCAGACATGGTTAAAGTATAGAAAGTGTTTGAATAAATAATATTTATTCTCACATTTCATCATCAACATCAGCTAGTCCTTTTGTTGGTGGGGAGAAGAGAAAAATAAAATTTATCTTGCCATTTTTGCTTTACTAGGGAATATGTAACAGTTGGCAGTGTAATACACTTTTTATTTTCATGAGTTATGGATGTGCATGGCCATCCCTAAAAAATTGAAATAAAAACTGTATTACACCGCCAAGTCTCATATACTATATTTACACCATACCAGAGGAGGTGTCTGCAGAGCAACTATAGATATAAACTTTTATTATATCTATAGTTTCTCATGTTATTAGTATAGTTGTGAAAATAATAGGATTTACTGAAGGTTGTTATTCCCCCTAGCATCACTGATGTGGTATGAACAATATATTGACCTTTTGGATATTTTTGAACCATAGTATTGGGTTTGAAAATGTGGTCACCTGGCGTGAACAGCCGAAGTCCTTGCCCCCAGTCTAAGGCAATGGGCTCATGGTGTCTTTGTAAGGCAATATTCAGATTAGCCTCACAAAGTACAGCCCGGTACTACCAACGGTGCTTCCCTTCTGTCCTTCTCAGTGTGCAGGGAACACTAACCAAACCCAGCCCTTTAAATAATTGCAGAGAGGGCATGAAGGCCCCAGACTGCAGCAGACTGCAGGATGGGGTAGTGCTCCATCATCACGCTTAGGTTTCTACAGCAGAATGACACAGAAATTTGCCACTGAAATGGGTGAAGCCCATAGACCCTGTTAAGCTAGATGATTCCAGGTTTTCTCAGTGGTATTCATGCTTCTTGACTGATTTCTCAACTTCCCCCCGAGGCAAACCCCTTTTCCCGTGAGGATACATTGGCTGCCCCCTTTTTCTCAGCCCGCCTGATTCTAGCAGGAGAGCGGGCAGGAGCAAGCACCTCTTCAGTCCTGCCAGGGAATCCTGTGGTGCTTGACACTGTGAGGTCACGGCAAAGGATCCACACAGGAGGAGCCTTGGGGCACTGATCAGCCCTGCTGATGGGCATGAAGATGTTAGGAAAAGCATGAAGGAAGGAAGCTGCCATGGGTGCTCACTGCAATGCAGGCTTGCTCTGCTGTCCTGCACATACAGTGGAAATACAGCTGATATTCTCTATTGTATTTGCTTTCTGTAGGTGCACAAAGGTACTTGCTCAAGTTTTTTGAGCTCAGAGGCACAGGAGAAGCCAGGAGCACCTGTTTGCTGATGGGAAATGCCAATAGAAATGGGTCTGGAAGAGCAGCATATTTATAGCCTCACACAGCACCATATGGTGCTTGGTAGCAGAAATCATCAGTTGAGATAGATGAATAAATGTAAATTTCAGCTTAGATTTTCTTTTCTTTTCTTTTTTTTTCTTTTTTTTTAGCAATCATTTTATTTAATTTGCTCTCTTTGTATCTGAGTGCTCAAGCTGACTTGGCTGTGTCTTGCCCCTTGCTTTCTGGAGAAGGCTGTAGGGGCATACAGCCTTAATTGTTTAAATAACTCTATATCTATTGGAAGAAGGGGAAGGGGAACTGTGGAACAAAAGATATGCCTGGGGAGGACGGGCTGAGAAGCTAAAGTCAAAAGGACACGTAGCTCAGGCCCTTAGGACTGGAAAAGCAGCCCTTAGAAATCTGAGGTCAGTCAGGCCAGAGGCAAAACTGATTTCTTTTTAATCAAGCTTAATTGTTTATATTAATACATGAATTTGCTCACAATGATTCAACTCAGCCTTTTAGGAGATCTCTGAAGAAAAATTTTGAAAACCTTTTTATTTTTTTTTGGCAAAAGTATCTCTGGTCCTAAGTCTGTAAATTACCTTTGGGTTTATAAAGGGCTGATGCGTTCCTTCGAACATGCAGCAGTTTCCTTGCTATTAATGCACATCTAGCTCAACCTGAAAGATTCTTAATTTCCTACCCTATTACCATATCCCCGCTCATCAATTTAAAGCCAGTGTAGCTCAGCTCCAGCTCTTCACTACAAGCCCTCTAAGCTCAGTCTTCTCAGAAGTGACCATGGGGCAGCGACCATGGGGCACTGCCTTTTGTGCCGGATTGTACCATCCCTGGCTGGCACACCCCTGTGCCACCACAATGCAAGTATTTGATAACTCCTCCTAACACAATGTTCTCTAAATATGCAGTCTGAGTAATCTTGCATCGATCTTTACCACCTTTCTTTGCACCTCAGCTCAAGAGGTACAAGATGGAGGATGAACTTGCATCCCTTGGTGGGACCATATCTCTAGGTCAGGACAGAAGTGTCTGAGGATGTCGCTGCAATGATGCTTGCAATGGTCCAGGTCTTCTTTGGCGAGCAAATAGCATCCTCCAAAATCTGGGCTGCTCGATCTGCCCTCATGCTGCAGCCACCCCTCACAAGCCACATGCCAAAATGCAAAGGGCACGCTTTTGTTAATGTGTTAAGGTAACTGATGGCTCACCAGGAGGCCTATGTAACGATTGTAGTTTTGCTGATTTATTAAGTGCCAATGGTGTTTTAATATTGTTTGTGTTTCAGAAATAAAGATAGTCATCGCCCTGAAGGCTTACAGTCTGAAAGACAGATACACACAATACACAACTCCCTATGGATACTCGGAGGAAAGATTTTTTTTTATTAAGGAGCTATTCTGATTTAATTTGGTTCTTTAATGTGATATTGGAGCAGTGCAGGGTTGAGTGTCAGCCGGCTGAAAGTACTCCTCTGCTGGGCTATAAAAACTACAAGAAGAGTATCAGCATGTGGAGGGAGGGGACATGCAGCCCCCGTCTGACTCAATCAGAGGTTCAGGACATGAATTCCCAGCGATCTGTTTCTTGACCAGCAACCTCCACCAACCTACTGCTTATCGGGGACTCTCACTCATTGCCCGAGCCAGGAAAGTTAAGCTACAGGGAATGTGCTAAACTAAAACTTGTTGTTAAAGGACATGACAGAGAGGTGATGTGAATTTCTGCCTGTTTCACAGTGGGGTTGAAGCAGGCAGTCTGTGTGGCATGAGTAGGCAGAAGGGCTTAAGGTTTTATAGGCCCCTCACGGATTATGAATTTGGCACCCACCTAGAGTTTCTATTTGCTCTGTGGTTGGGATTGCCAGGGTGGATGAGGTCAGTGGAAATGGACCAACATTCACCCAGCCTCTGTGGCCCAGAGAGTGCTCACAGGCTGCCAGAGAGCAGTAATTGAGGAGGCAAAGGGGCACAAGTGGAAACTCCAAGAGGTTCTGCAGCCAGGCATTTGCGCCTGTGCGTGCATCTGGACGCATGCACAGACACATGAGCCTTTGTGAGCATAAAATGGTTGGGACGCTCACGATTTTAAGGGGCTGGCAGAAACTTCTGTGGCGTTGTGCAGTCAGCACTGGTGAAAGGTGAATTCAGGTGGGTGTCCTTCCCCAGCATTTCGGGAGGCCGACAAAATTGCCTTCTGTGGACCATGCTTGACTTCCTCCGCTGCCGTGGCCAGAGTGACTCCACCACTCATTTCCTGCAATTCCACTCAGGGCCCTGAACCCCCACATGGAGCAAGCTGCGGGGGGAAATGTTAGTCCTTATTCTTTCACTTAAATCAGTGCCAAAATCAATTTTGAAAAATCGTCTCAAAGTTGCTTTCAACTCGATCTGGGTGTTTCTTTACTGCTAGAATATCACCCCATACACTGGAATCGTTATTACATCACACTAATCTAATTTAAATGCATTTTTACTGTACTTGGTTTAATGAATGTGGAATGTGTCACTATGAAATTGCACCATTAATTTGATAAATAGGACTTGAAGGTATAATTTTTTCCAGCATTGCAGACTAATGAAGCTAAAATACATATATAATAAGAAGTGTAAATAATAAATTATTCTTAGGAGCAAAAAAATTAATTAGATCTTACCACAAATTGCATCTCAATGTCAAAGTTTTTTTACACTACTGACTTTCAAACTAGTTGGAACATGACTGTGATCCTTGGAAAGTTTCTCAAGTAATTGCTGTGTGTACACATATTTGGGAATATACCTCAAGAAGCTGCCTCAGTTCCTACTGGTCTCTCACATGCAGCTTTCTCATACTCCCTGCTATCACACCTGAATTTTAACAGCATTTAGAGCAATTCCTGTTATTATTTGTTCTAAATTTCAGCATCTTATTTATTCTTGCAGACTCGAGGAAACTTTTTTTAAAAATTTCTGACACTGAAGAGAGAGCAAAATTAGGACACACCGCATGCAAATTCTCTGCAGAGGTGACCGTGCCCCCACTGCCAGCTCTCTGCCTCTGCTGCTGAAATCAATGGGAGTTTTTGCACCGACTTCAATAGGAAAAGAGACTACTGTACAAAGCACACTACTTTTCACCAGTAATGGAAATGTCACAGCGGTGCCATTCAGGAAGGAAACCAAGTGGAGGGAAATTAAAGAGGAAACTCCAGTCTTGTGCAGTTTAGTTGCTGATAGCTCATCTCGCTCAGCCTGCTGCACCCTCAGCCAGTTACAGTGTGCTGCCTGGTTTAGCATTCTTTATCCCTTTGTCATTTCTTATTGAGCCCACAAAGAAAGGTTTTATCTCACTCCTCTGGAAAAGAAAGCGCCTAGAGATTGAAGAGATCAGGTGGCATTTCACCTCTAGTTTTCTTCATTCCCAGCTGGAGAGCTTTGAATGCTCTGCACAGCCAACTATTCTCTGACTATTCTATAGCTAGATGAAGGACCATTGGCCAAAATGTCATCCTTAACCTTATTTTCTATTCCTAGTTTGTAGTTTAACAACCAACATTTTTACTTCCCGTTGTTTGATTTGCAGCCAAAATTCTGACGCGTTATCAGTTTTGTTGCCAGATAGCGCATTAAGCCTTACTAAGGGGTAAACATAATGATCTTCATTAAACCTTCTAAATGAACCCACCTCCTGCTTCTTCAGGTGGAAGAAGGCATTGACAAGGAACACTGCTGAAGTGTCTTACAGCTATTTTCCCCTTGCAAGCAGAAGGAGGGAGAGATGAGTGGCAGCTTTTAAAGAAGGAAACAAGTTAGATAAACATGAAAGGGTTTGTGAGATTTCCTTTCTTAATGGCAAAGTTTTCCAGCAATAAATCACAATTCAGTCCATGCCATTAGTTTTGGGGGCATTATATCCCCTCATTAAAGTGCATAAACAATTATATTTATTGAAGGTAATGTACTGTATAGTGCATTATAACGACACTCATTAACATATGTAATCATCATTTGAATGGGCTTTACTACAATGTAAACTGATAATGGCATGATTACCCACTGGGTTATTAACTTTTCAGTCCTAAGATAATAAAAGGTGATACAAGAAACAAAAAGCACATGTGCATTGCCCTTCACATGTGATTTATGTGCTTCACTGTGGAGCTATGAACACAGGTACCCATCATTGGGGAGACTGGCTCTTTATTGCACATTGTATTTGACAGAATAATAAATGTAGCTGAATGGTTCTTGGGTGGGCATCTGGGGAAAAAAAGTCCTGCGAATAAGGCAGGCGCTACTTCAAACTGCAAGGCCCAGCAAAGGAAATAATTTTGTCTGTCTCTCTGTCTCTCCCTCACTGGCACTCTGTGGCTTACAGATCTTCGTATGCTCTGTCAGACTCACACAGATTAGGGGGGAAAAAAATCCATCTTCTTTTTATGTTCCTCCTCCTCCTTCCTCAGCCCACCATGCGCTCCTCTCTGCCTGGGCTATAATTGCTGTTTATGAGAAAATGAAGGGATGCACTATGCTAAGGTACCTGTGTGCTAAGGTATTCATATTATGCTAAGTGTATGCTTGTATCAAACAGATGGTTTCAGGTATTGAAATGCAGCTTAGCTGCAGTATCAGAGAATGGATTTATCAGTTTGCTGGAGCTTCTCTTCTATAAAATGCCTATTTGGAGGCATCAGAGGTATTATAAATACAGCTTATTTGTGTAATTTATCAGCCCTCTCCGGGGTTTGTCTCTGTGGAATCTTTGTGCCTTAATTTTAATGAATGAATCTGAGTTTGTTTTAGGAGAGGATGAGTAAAGAAATATTAAAATAAAAAATGCTCACGAGCAGCCATTCAAAAAAGCACCAGTTACCAATACACAGGACCTCTCCAATATTAAGTGGCATATATATGCTAAAGTGAAAAATGATGTGTAAATCTGCAGTGCCTATGGTGAATTGAAATACATCAGCCATTGTAGTGCTAGGAAGACCTGTTTCTCCGCTATACTCTGACTTGCAGACAAGGGGCAGATATGTCAATAGCTGATACGAGTTTGCCCTGACACAGCACCGGTGCAGAAGCATGTGGAGCCAGGGACTGCAGAGTTCCCAAGTGGCAGAGGAACAGTCCAACAGGTCCGAGCCAAACTCCTCACTGCTTATAGCACAGAGAGTGTGACAAGGACAAGAACAGCCGTGGCCAGAGCACATCTGGGCCCACCTGCTTTACCCACCTTCAGGACCACATGCAGCAAGGTGCACAACCTTGCAACTGTGCTGGTCAAAGTTAGCCACCAAACAGACCTAGCCATGAAGGGGTAGCATTAAAAACCCCCACACCCAGAAAAAAACCCAAACAATCAGGCCAGAACCTTGAGTTTGATGGCAAATACCACCAAGGAACATCACAGAAGAAGACTTAATGCTGCCATTAAATAATATTCAGGTTAATATAGTCATCTCTTACTTAAGAAGTCCTTTGAAATGGAATTGTTTGGAACTTCTATTAGCTTGGCATTCCTTTAAGGAGTCCTCTGTCAGTCCCTGGCCCTCGAAGAGGCTAAATATCTGCACTTTCAGCTCTCCATGGAGTTCTAGAAAGCTCTGGGATGGTTTATGGTTTTCCATTAGCCAAGGGTCTAATAGAGACCTGAGATCCGTTAAGTGGGAAATTCTTCTCATGGAAAGCAATATACCGTAATTCTTTGCTAAAATCTGAGCCCACACAAGAAATCTGAGCTTGTGGTAAAGACCAGGGTGCAGTAAGTTTGTGCAGGAAATTACTTCATACTGTTTGTTATTGAACTATTTATCCACGACTTTTTAGACAACAGATGCGATGGACTTGACTCGCTCTTGAACCAAAATGGGGCAGAAGCTCATTAGATGACTGGCCCTGTGGACAGGAGCTTTAAATCATGTCCCTGGTGTTGCAAACACCTCGTTAGTGATTTGGAAACTGCTGAGGGGCTAAGGAGAGTGAGAACACCCTCCTCTGCTCTGCTGGCGGCATTTTTCCAGATCAGCTGTACTCATGCAGGGAGTCACCAAGGCTGTGAACCTTGCACCACTCTGACCTCCCCCCCGGCTTGGGCAGACTTTCTGCCACGGTAGTGCCACAAGCAGCATAAGTGAATCAAACCTATTGTTCTTTTCTGGCCATGATAACTTGACTTACTCTTATGATTGAACTGTTCCTACAGTTTATGAAAACCCACAGTGAAAGACACAAAATAAGAGAAATGTACTATGTGAAAATACCTTGTACTACCTGAAAGCTCAAAGAGTCAGTAGCTGCTTTTGTTATTGCCAGTTCCAGCTGATAGCATCAATGCTTATTCCCACAATCTTTCTTTTCTTATTTCCATCTGTTCAAATTTATGTTTTAGTTGGGAGAAGATTAGAGATAAAAATAGGGGTTTTGGTAGCATTTACAACAACTTGGAAGTTTAAAGGTCTCTGTGTTTCCTTCAAAGCATCATCCTGTATCATGGATTTTCAGATACTTCACTATTCAATAGCTACTACATTAAAAAAAATGTGGCTTAATAGGAGAAGTTTTAAAATGAGGAAAGTAGGGAGAATTAGCACATGCCATGCAGACGTTTGTCTGCTGTTAAGCCTTACAGTCTGTCTGGCTGTGCTGGAAAGTCAACTGATTTCAAAGGTCTGATCCTCCCCAGGGCAGAACTCAGCCCCCCGGAGAGGAGGAAATACCTGGCATTGCTCTGGAGCAATTCCTGCTGCTTCCCATTCACACCAGCACTGATAGCTCTGGGGACAGAGGAAGTGAATTGCCCAGCAGCTGCTGCACAAGTTGTGCTGAGGTGTTCGGAATGGGTAGAGGGAATCAAAACTGAGCAAGAGACTTACACCTGTGGTAGCACTTGTGGCACTGCCCAGACTTCAGAGCAGCACAAATACCACATTGGTTCCCTCACCAAAGCAAAGTGTTAGCAAGCATTTGCTGATGAGGAGGAGGTGCAAAACCTGCCTCAGACTGGCATCTGCTCTTTGCCCTCAGATTGTTTGGCAGTACTTTGTCACAGGGAACAGCCACTGAGCAGCCTGAGGATTGTGGTTAATCCAGGGAAGACTGGAAAATGAAGGAAGGGAGGACCTCATGATAGTTTTCACTCTAAGGAGATATTTTCTTTCCCCTTGTGCTATTGTTCCTCTTGTTTTCAAAGTCTCAACACAAATCTAAGAGCTCTGCATGAAAGGTACAGTAGTCTGGGTATAATTACCACAGCTGCCACAGATGGCTCATTTTAACAAGAGACCCTAGGTAAACCTAGTTGTTTAGCCTACAGCATAAACAACAAAATATTCTACTTAAACAAGTGGATCTGGGTCTGTGGAGGTGAAGCTCATTTCTGCCTTCCTAAACTCTGTCATTAAAGAAGTGCAAAAGATGTTGGCAGGACAGGGGCCAGCTCAGGGCTCATCTTTGGTGTGTACTTGTGTAATCTCCAAGGAGGAGGGTGTCTGGGTGTCAGAATGCACTTTGCCCTTTAGCTGGGATCCTCTGAGCACTGCATTTGAAGTGCAAGGCATCCCCCATTCCCTGGGAAGAGAAGAATAGGGAAAGGAAGGGAAATCTTAAAGCTTGTGAAATTTTGCAGCGTCATCTACCCAGTCCCTCTAACAAATCTCGTTGCAGGACAAGTACCCCAAGGATCACATCCTGTTGTACACTACTAATTGCCCACTGTCAGTATGTTTTGTGGATGAGGAACTAGAAAGACTCCTCTTGCTGGACAAACAAGCAGTACTCCAAATCATGTCAAAGAAGATAGGTGTGCAGGAGACTCAGTAGAGAGGACATTAACACCTAAAACTGCTTTCCTTGTGGGAGAAAATAAGAGAGGAGAAATGATTTTTAGCTTTCTGTATCTGTTCACATTTGTGGAGCTCCAAATCAATACACATATTCTGTCTGAAAACTCACAAATTGGTATCTGCAGGACACCTTTATTCCTTCCCGCCCTGTATCTCCACCTGCATCAGCAAACTCTCCTCACAGAGGTCCTGCTGGCACCAGCTCATTAGCACTGAGCTACTAATTTTCCTTTGCCAAAATCTTCCACTTCCCCTCTGCCTGATCATAATGCCCTTAACCTTTCAGTGATGTAGACCCGTGCTGTAGTGACCACTTTTATTTTCTCCTCCAGAAACTGTTGCCTGGGACTACGTGGCATTTCCCAGGTACCACGCTTAGCCAAGTCCCTGCTGTTGACATCACAGCTGTTCCCCTCTGTCCTTCCCTGCTGCTGCCACAAGTGCCTACCCCAACTCCATGCTTGTCACTTTACCTGCTGCTTTGATTTCCTTACAGACTATTAAAACACATTTCCCAAATGATCTACAAACATAAATATGGGCATGTCTGGTCTTAACACCAAGCTCCATAATCTCTTTCACATGTCCCACTTTTCCCACAGGACTACATGTACCAACCTGGCATCTCTCAGGGTGTTTGTTCCACAAGCACCTTTACCACAGAGCTCCCCACAGAAATAGATACCCCCATGCCATGTCCTCCTCTAGATCCCATCTTATGGCATGTGTCCATGATCACACCAGCATTAACCTCACCTTGATACCTCTGTAGGAAGCCTACAGACAGGTAATGACAGCCTGCAAAGGTGTTGTTGTGCACAAGATGAGGAATAAGACGTCTATGTTATAGCAAGGAACATGTTAAGGGCGAGCAAAGGGTACAAGCTAAGAGGAAGGTTCCTCAGAGGGCTAAAAGACCTCCATCAGTGGAAATTATTAGGAACAAAATACATACATAGACATATATTAGTGATTAAATAGTTAGAAGGGAACCTGCTGTAGGAGAGAAGGGGATATAGGACAAGATTCCAATCCTATGACTTTATCATGTCTTTGAAATCTATGTGATCATGTGTATGTTTATCTATCCCTCTCTTTTTCTTCCTACTCTTCCTTGAGCATGCTTTTTACCATTTCCTGATCCCTGGCTTTCTTTCAATAACCTTACTACTTATTTCACCCACCCCAAGAGGGGCCTTGGTCCCTCTTGAGATTTCTGGGCATTACTCTAGCAGAACCACAAAGATGTGATAACATTAAACCTTTGATTCATTCCCTATCCTAAGCTGTTGTGCTAGTGCTGCTCTGCGCCAAGGAAGAAGCTGCATTTTTTCCTTCCTTGGTGAAGGGATTCCTGCATACAAAAATTTTGGAAAACATTTGGGCAGTCCTTTGGGAAGAACAGCACTTAATAAATGTAAATTATTATTATTATTTCACCAGCAGGAGTTGCAGAATCTTCAACTGGTCTCTCTGTTTTAAGAAAATAACCAAGTGGGAAATTAGTGGGATGTGGTCGCACTGGGCCATGTGAAAATTAAATTCTAGCAAAATGAACTGAAATGAGATTGATCACTGTATGCTAAGGCACCACAGCCCTGCCATACTGTAGCTGTCAGCAGTAAGACAGGAGAACTCTCTCTGACTTCAGCTACTCCTGTTAACAGTAAAGGCAACAAAAAGCTCATTCAGCCTGATTCACTGGAGACCCCTTGAGAAATCAGCCACAGAGATCAGCTACAATCTGAGTAATTTCTTTGTGTGCTTCTTTATACAACTGTTTTCTGAGCTTTGCATAGCTGACCCTGATGCGACATCTGAGGCTGGAGTCTGGTCTTCTCCTTACACAGAACTGAATGGCAAGAAGAAAAGCTTTGGTGGTTTTAGACGTTCTCAGAGAGCTTCAGAGACCTGGGCTCCCTGAGAGTGTGGTACTTCTGCAAGGAGCTCTGGCATAGCTTTTGGAAGAAGCCCTGGGCAGAGTTTCCAGGGCTTTGGATCATAGGCAGCCCTCTCTGGGCAAACCACTGCTCAACCCAGGGACTGATGGGCAGGAGAGGGTCAGAGCACAGAGCCTGCCACTGGGTCCTGCACCACTGGGGCTGTTTGCAGTGGGGGACAGAGCATGGGATGAGCATCAGACCTGCTTGTGCTCCCTGAGAAAGAAAAATGCCATAGATCAGCTGGGGAGGTGAGGAATAGGGGGAGTTCTGAAGAGGTCTGAATAGGGTCAGCTGTTGGACTGAGACCCCTCTGTAACACCTAGATGGAATATATGCAAAAATATACTCAGCCTTCCCAGCAAACACTGCCCCTGGGTGGGGGATAGGACATTCCCAGCCCTACGGACAGTGGGGGAGGATGGCTACCCCAGGGCACAGAGCTCTCCGTGGCAGCACTGAGAGCTGCCCAGGTGTGGCTGTACTGGGCACCTGTGCACAGCACACAGGAACCATGGCTCCACGTGTCTTGGGATGGCTGCTCTGGGATCTTGCAGAAATCCATCTAGAAGGGTTGTGAGAGAAACAGAGAAGAGGAACGGGTTAAGCTGGTGTGCCAACAAGCCTCTTATCTGAGAAGGCTTTTCCTTTTTCTTTCTTTTTCTGTTCCTGTGTTTTATTCACAAAGATCCGCAATGTATAATATGTATATACATGTATATGGAAATATTAGATTTGGATATGAAAATATGGGCTGCAGGAGCCTGTGGACAATGCTCCCTTTTTAGTTGTTATAAAAAAGAAAATAATTGTGAAAGCAGAGAGAAATCTGCAGCTGCTCGGGGCTATTCATACCATAAGAGATCCCATCAGGCTTTCTTTATTGTTGCAGTTTTGGCAAATTATTTTCTTATCACACGCAACCTATTCACTTCTGTTCCTGGATAAGCACTTAGGCTCATAAAGCAGTGGGTCAGCAACAGTTTAGCATAGAGCACATGGAACTGCTGACCTTGGGGACTGCTGGTGCCTGCCCCTTCAAAAAGCAGCAACTGGAGTCAATAAAAAACAGGCCAGGCCAGTCCATTAGTGAGCCCAGCTCTGTCCCTGCTCGCATGGCTTACTCGATGGCTGTGCAGCCCACTTCTCCTCCTCCTGCCATTGTGTCTCACCTTATGGAATGCAATCACGGCTCCTTCCCCAGGAGAGTGGGACGTGTAACTGGCTGCCTCCCTGACGAGGTGCGTTTTCCCAGGGGAGGCACAAGTACCTGTCCATGTGGATATTCTCCTATATCCACCGCGTGCATGAATGCCCAAGGAATGCGTGACATAGATTAGACCAGCAGCAGTGCTGCACTGTCTCCAGGCCAGGCAATGAGTTTATTGTGCCCAACACACATGTGCACTGGACAAATGCTCTGGCATCTTCAGCGTGGGCAGAGAGCATGCTGCTCCTATTATACTAGCCCATTAGGGAAGCAATTTGAAGAAAAATATTTAGCAATTTGGAAGGAAGCAAGGTTCCAGAATGGCTTGTTTCTGTGTGACAGCCTGCCATGTACAGATGAAAGGGAAGGCTTGTAACAAATTTTCATTACCCGCAAATAAAAAAAAAGGCAACAGCAGGCAGAACAAGTGCTTTCAGCCTGAGAGGTGTGGCCAGAAATCCCCCCAGGAGACCACAAAGGAGCCTCAGCAAAATAAATCAATCAATCTATCAATCACTTACACTTGCATAGCGCCCTTTATGAAAATGGCAATCAGTGCCTGACAGCCTGTCAGACTTTGGCCTTCAAGTCTTTGCCTCAAAACTAGTCATTAAGTTCACCAAAATACAAGCTACAGCTCCCTGCTCTCACTCGGCGTCCTTGCTCACCTTCCTTCCCTAAGCCGTGATTTCTCCATAGAAAACGTTCTTTGCTCAGAGCAGCTGTGGCCAGGGTATGTGACACCACGCAGCAGAGGAGGCTCTGTAAACAGCACACGCGTTTCAGATTCGCTTTGTTCCCACTCTCTGCTGCAGATTTGGACCCAGCACTTGGCATGTCAGCTTGTCCTGCAAGAAGCAGTGCCGTCGGAAGCGGAGCACATCGTTCCAGTACACACAGTGTCTTGCAGCGCTCATCTTTCTTTGGAAATTTCTCTTCAAAGCAGAGTTCAGAGAGCAAGTAAAGTTCTTTGGTGGAAAGAGCTGTCCACTAACAGGCCATTTCTCTTCAGAACCACATGGAAACCCGCCTGCTGTGAGTGTGTAGATGAAGGTAGCCCCCTAGATACAACTTCTAGGTATGTCAGTCACTTCTCCCTCTCGCACTGAAGTGTGGCACTAACCCTTCCTCTGCTAGTCTACAGCTTCCCTCGCTAAAGAGCTAACTGAAGTCTCTTGACTAAATCCCTACACAAATGAGATTTTCCAAGTGAAGATATTTGTTTTTAGAAGCAGCACAAGAACATGAGGCTGAGGCTCTATTTTCACTGATGAAAACAGAGTTCAGGTGCAGACTGGTTTAGAAAGTTCCCAATCTGGGAAGCTGTTGGTTTATGCTGTATAACCTTCCACAGGTGTTTCTTCTGTAAGTTTATCCTATTATGTTTGGGACATACATATACTTTCCACCTTGAGATTCCTTGCATTTCTTACTTTTGTTTATTTTATGTTTGCTACCCAATATTATAATTTGAAAAGCCTTTTTTCTTTCATTTTGGGAAGAAATGATCAGTAACCTTCATTTGCTCCATTTGACTTCTCTGTGCTTTTATAGACTATTGCCTTATCCCTCCTCGATCATCTTTTTTTCAGGCTAAAATATCCAGCTCTGTTCAATCTTTTCCACATTTGGGAGCTGCTCCACATCTCTGATCGCTTTGTTTCCCCTCTTTTGCCAGTTTTATGGTTTGATTACATATCTTTTGAGACAGAAGGACAGAAAAGCACATTTACAATTTGCTTTCTATTAATTTCCTGTTAATGCCTAAAATTCACCTTTTTTTCCCTTTTTTCTGCTACAGCTAAATATTTTGATCTAACATTTTCATAAAGCAAATCACACTGGCTCTAAGACATCTTTTTGAAAATACCAACATCCAGTTTTGATCCCAACACCTTGCCTGTAATCATAGTGGGTATTTTCTCTATATATGTTAGTTTGCATTTATTAGCATGGGATGTCTCCTGCCATTCTATTACCTACTTGCTCCATGATCAGTGTCATGAAGCTGTTTCATAACTCAGTGCAGTCAGATTTGGGTCTTACTACTGAACATAATATTACAAAATCAGTGAACGGCATCATACCAATTTTCGTTCCCTGTTTTACGAGTATGATGCAATACAGAGTCTTGTCAGCCTGTCCTTGCAACTCCACAAGGAACAGGTTGCCCAGGGAAGTTGTGGATGCCCCATCCCTGGAGGTGTTCAAAGCCAGGTTGGATGGGGCATTGAGCAGCCAGGTCTAGTGGAAGGTGTCCCTGCCCACAGCAGGGGGTTTGGAACCAGATGATCTTCAAGGTCCCCTTCCAACCCAAACCATTCTATGAATCTATGATTCTATGATAATCACCTTTGTGCTCAAACAGTGACTGCCACACTCATTTTAGAAGTGATATGGAATTCCTAATTATGTATTTTCCCAGTTTCGTGTGACACTGCACCATTTCCATCACCTCTCCCTTCTTCTGCAATCCCTCAACCTGGCTGAGGAGCACTACAGGTCACAAAGACAAAGAATTTGGACTTGGGAAAGGGCTGAAAAAGAAAGAAATATACAGGAAGCAATGAATATAAGCCAGAGTTTTCAATTTTTTTGTCCATTTCTGTGGGGTTTTGTGATTAGTGTCTTGTGCAATCTGATTCCCACTACTGCACGTGCTTCCACTTTGCTGGTCCCTTTCTCAAAGAAGAAGGTCAGATGAGGATAATACGTAATGTGAGCAGCATGAGGCAGAATTAGGGTCCCCAAGATAAGCCTTTGCATTTAACACCTCCATTCATTTTCTCTCTCTGGAGATTTTGGGAACCTCCACTAATAACTGAAAATTCTATTGTGATGGATTTTTTAAAAATCTTCGAGTGAAAAGACAGAAGTCACTGCTTCTTAGTAGCTATCAATTAAATCTGAATCTTTCTTCTTTTCCACTTAGATAATATTTTCTGATTGTATGAATTCCTCTTTCTTTCTTGCCTCTTTTGGCCATTGGGTTTCCACTTCCTTTTAGGAACTCACAGAAACTGAAATTATACAAACCTTTAAACAAGGTGGAAAGTTAAAGCTGTTAATTAAAAGCTTTCCTCATATTTCTTACCTGCATTCCTGTTTGTCTTGCCAAATATTGTTGGGAATACTATTATAAAGGTAGGGAGATAAGCCTTGGATGCATAAATTTGAATACCATGTAAAACACCATTTCATGTGTGTGTGTATTTGTGGATAGATAGGTACAATACATAGGTAGGTAGTTTGGTACGTAACGAACAGAAAATGAAAGAGGAGAGACACAGAAAGAAGAAAAAGGTGCAAAATAACTTCAGAGCAAGTGACATAATATTTTTTATTTGTCATTTACTTCCAATTGCATTTGAAATTGCAGAGTTGCTAGAATTTAATCACCCATGTTCCCAAAATAACTGCAGGTATTTAAAGCTCTTGCTTTTCAGAGGAAGCTGACCCCTGCTTTTATCAACTATTAAATAAGTTATTTTTAAAATATGTAAATTGCACTATAAAGTAGCTCTGTTGGATTCCAAGCCCTTCATAATGTCGATGGCAACTGCATTCAGCACTGCCTCACTTATATTGAAGCCTGCACCACGTTTTACCCAGTAGATTACCAATCTTTGTTGTGGCTGTAAACACTATTACAACATGAATGTTTGTATGTATATGTGTGTACTAAAACAACACTTTTTTTTTGAACTTGACAAGCCACATTGTCAGAGCTTTGCTTATACTACATCCTCTGTACTTACAAAACCGTCAGAGAACACATGCAGGAATTCCTGGCCGTGTTGAGGAGTGAGCCAGTGCACTCTCTTCTGCTTACCATGTATAAAGCATGCCACTGGGTGATGAGGAGAAAAGAAGAAAGAAAATATTCCTGCTAAGTCTTGGGAAAGCAGGATAGTTTTATTACAGAGAATGTTTGGTCCAGGAACTCTACCCATGTGAGGAGAAGGATGCAGTAGCCTAGAAAAGGGGACTGTCACTGTCTTTGTTTTTCCACCTACCAGCGTTGCATGGGTTCCATCACAGCGAGCATCCATCCTACTCAACATGCCCACAAAATATATGACGTGTGTAAATACATACATGTACATGCACTTATGCAGGTAAAAGCACATAAATATCAATTCAAAATGCAGATAATTATGTGTGCACACACATATACACTCTCATGTGTTGTCTGAACCAATACCAATACACTCTCATGTATGAGGGTCACTCTTAATAATACAAGACTACCTTTGATATTGACATCGTGTCTAGGAATATGGTTCTGGTCCAGCAAACAGAAAGACGCTTCATCCTCAAAACATTTGCAGCCTGAATGTTACCAACTTGCTCTCAGTGAGCTCATTCCAGATGCCAGTCCATGAAAGGAAAATATGTATTATTAGTATGACATCCACATCGCTAGGAGATGCTGAGTTTTAAATATGCCTGGTTGCAGAACGTAGGAGAGAAGTTTCCAGGGGAGGAAGAACACTGCCTATTTTTAACTTCTGTATTCTCTTAATGCCTTGTCCAATTTGTCTTACATCTTCATGGAAAAAATAATTTTGCCCTAACTCTTCAACAACACTGAAACTTCATTTCATTGGAGAGTAGAAAGCAGTGGACAAAAGAAAATAGAAGGCTGGTTTCTATTCAAAGGTTCATGTCATGCCAAACTGGTGGAGAGACTTGTGTCTTTCCACAGTATGTTTAACACTTAAAGACCAGAGAAACGACTGATTTTTCTTCTTTTTTTTTTTTTTATTTTGAATTTAAATTTACAGTTTTAACCAATTTTATAATGGACCTTTTTTTCCTTAAGAATTTTGGTAGCTGAGCAAAACAGAGAAATCATCTTCTGGCAGATGAAAATGGGAAGTTGTTGCTGTAGCCACTGGGGTTTTCTCAAATTTTTGGAAAAAAAGACTACAAACCTACAAATTTTGTTACCATTTTCAGCTGTTTGATTTATTCAAATGATAAACTGTACTTCCTATGTCTGTATTTACATCAGATGTCGATATGCCACCTTCTTACAAGATTTTTAATTATTTTTTATTATATTTTCAGCCATTTTCTTTGTAATTTTATGTTTTATGTTATACTTTAGCTTCAATGAACTGCCTATTAGCTTACTGCTCTATATGGAAGCTGGTGCATTCAAAGATCTCCTCCGGGTCCTCCATATAGCTCTGTTCCACCAGTGGTGTTTTCATTTTATTTTTTTTTACAATGACTTTTGATTCATTCTGTACATCTAATTTTTCCCACATAACATCAGTAAAAGAGAATATAGGAGGGGGATGGTTTCCTCCAAACAGGGGGTCTCCCTCCTGGCTTTGATTTGCTTGGCAATCAGAGATTTTGTGTACAATCTTGCGCAGCAAAAGGTGAGAAATGCAGAAGTACTGGCTTTTAACAAAAATACAGACAGCAGCAGGAAGTCCTCTCTGCCCAATTACAAGGTGATCCCAGTTCATTTTTATGGTTTGATTTTTTTTTATCACATATGTTTCCAAACACAGTCCTGATATCCTGTGGGGATGCTTTTGTAAAGAGCCAGAGCTTCTGATTTAAGGAGCTTCAAAAATAGCTCTCTGCCTCTTCTGTCTAGAAAAGAGCAGTCATGTAACAACACATTTATTCTCTTTGAAAAATGGAAGGATGTCAAAAGAAAAGTTCACAGTGAAATTAGGCTGATTTGTTTTGTGGTCCTGTGATTTTGGCTTCAGATGTAGGAGGGAAAAAACAACAGTTTGTTTAATACACAAAAATTACTATTAAAATTAATTTTGTGCTCAGAAAATTCCTTTGCCAAATAGGCACTGTTATCAATTATAGAAGACCCCTGGAAAAATATAAATAAAAAAGGCAAGCTAGATATCCGTGGATGGATTTTTTTTTTTTTGCTGTAGTCAGCATACATCTCAGCCCTCACGTTCAGAGAGGGAAAATCTCATTAATTTTTATATAAATGATCAGCATTTCCCACAGATTTCCTCTGTTGTGATGGATGCTAACTGGGAATCTTCTAGTATCTCCCTCGCCTAGTGAGAATGGCTCCCACTGATGCCGATTGGGAGGAGCTGCCATTTGGGACGCAGTCAGAAGTCATCAAGGCATTCCTAGGTGTGATTTTTTTTCCAGGCAGGACCACCCAGAACAGCACTGCTCAGAGAACCAGCAGAGCTCACTCTGTAAATTTTATGCAGCTTCCTCCCACTGCATCATCTGAATAATTGCACCCTGCATATCTGCATTAATGAATTCACTCTCTAAGAAACTCACAGAGTAAATTACCCAGATGGTAAAAGAGAATGGCATGGCCATCTTCCTCCTCAGCGTGCTAAGTCAGCCCAACATGCACATAATGATGCAAACACAGGTGGGAGGTGGACACCCAGACGGCGCGTGGTTCATCTTCAGCATTTCCACTCGTGTGGCAAGTATGATTGTGTATCCCCTGGAGACTTATTTCAGGCTCACAGGGATGCACTACGTAGTGCTTAATGATAGACAACTTTCTCCTAATGATGTGGCTTACACCAATTTGTGTTTATCCTGCAACATTTCCCTTTTAAGCAGGCTGGACTCCTCCGTCCCTAGGTAGCATGCCATTCCCTCTCTCCCTCTCTCTTCTGCACACAGTGTCTCAAACCACCACATTAGAAATAAAATAGAAATCAAACCAAAAACAGAAAGCAATTTGATGGTCCTGTCTGCTGAAACTGAGACCTAGCCCAGAATGTACAGAGTCTGCTGTGTCCAGATGCCTGAAGGGAAGCCCCCCATATTCTCAAGTGCAGCAGGGAACAGGTCATTGTGGGATCATCAGTGCTCTGTAACCTCTAAAATGGGGACAAAAGTCAGAAAATCAGAGTTCTGATACTTGCTTCACTAACAAAATTCCTCTACAATTTTTGAAAGGCATCAATAATGTCACATGATGCCTAGCAGCAGCAGGGTCAAAATTCTTGCTAGCTTTAGGGTCAAACCTATAATTTCTCCAGGCTTCATCCAGGCTGCCCGTGCAATGGACATCCTAACTCCATAGGTAGTGTTACCATTCTGCTCACCTCCTAGAAGCCTGTCTTCATTTGAGATGCCCCAAAAGATGCCAATAGAAAAACGCTAAGCCTTAGCGGTGATTTTTGATGGCGCTGAAGACTTTTTAAAATGTAAAAACAAACCTGAAAGTCCACTCCCACAAACTCTCCATTGTTGTTTTCCTCAAGCTTACCCATTTCTTCAAAAGTCATGTCCAAGAAAAGCACCATGAATATATCCATAAATAATCAGTGACTCATAGTATAAATAGTTCCAGAATATAGGAAAAAGCCATACAGAATATAACCATTTACAGTGAAGACTTAGTGCATTTGTTAATAGTGTACTGAATTCTTAAATTATACAACTAGTGAGAAATTTAGCAACCAAGCTTAATAGAAAAATACCAATTCTTTGTAACAGTTCATCATGAAAAAAAAATACAAACCAAAGAGCCTCTGAAATGTCACCTCAAAACATGGACAGTTCTGCCAAAAGCCATGAAAAAGCATGTGGCTGGGCACTGGTAAGCAGCTAAAGAAGCTGTACCAAATTTGGGGAAAACTACTATTTGGGAAATGAGAAGGATGAAAAGCATTCCAGTATTCCAACCAGGAATTGAATGGTGCTGTGTTGGGTGACACTTTTATTTGTGCTGCACTCCCCACTTTAGTCACGAGGTGGGGTGTGAAGAGCTTGTGTAGGAAATGCTATGAGCTGTTCACCGAAGGAAATGTGGAAGAAAGAGAAGGGCTCTGCTGCAAGGAAGTGCTGGAGCCAATGCACCGGAATCTGTCCTTGTTTTGAAACACGCTTGTTCAGACAGCACAGTAAACAAATTCATTTATTCATATATGAAGAGGGGATGGGAGCTTCAGTGCTTCAGATGTTCTGCATATATAAAAGACCCATTGATTTTCTATTACCAAAAGAAACAGGAGGGAACATGGAAAACATGGCTTTCTACAATCAAGATTTGCATTTCTTTTTGGTTTTCTTATTGTTATGACACTAAATGTAATATATAGCAATACCTAAGACCTTCTGCAGCTCCATCATACATTCTTCATATTCCATAAAGTAGCTGTTTTCTACTCAAAAACTGAGAGATGGTGGAGAGGGGAACATTCCTTTTGTGGGGGAGGGGAACATTTGTTATTGTGTTCTGGACAGCTGACCATTCACCCTCTGCCTTGAATGCCCAAGCAATAACATCGTGTCCCCAAACCTTTATTTAGGAATGCAAACTATTATAGAATGATTGTAACAAAAATCAGAGGAGTAAAATCAGAGCCAGTAATGCCCATGTTGCAGGGCATCATGTGTAACACATTGAAGTAACTTCTAAATGATGTGAAAGCGTTTGGGTTTTGTTCATGGCGGATATGCCATTGTCTCCCCTGTGATTTAATGAACTGATAATCCTTCCTCTTGCTGGGGAGGTGGTGTCTCAGCTGAATGTAAGCCCTGTCATTTTTTCTTGCCGTTACCTGGTGCAAGATTCCAATATGCAGTCATCTCCTCTGGGAAGTCAGCTAATCCAGAGAGGAGAAGCAGTGAGGATGGAAATGTGTAGCATGTAACAGCAATGTATGTCAGGACTGTACGGTATGTTATAACATCTCTTTGATATTTCTATGATTTTTAGAATTACACGCCATGCTGCGTTGCTGATCCAGTTGGAGACAGGTAAATTCCAAGTGAAATGACCTCTGTGAAACCACTCTGAACCTTCTATAAACTTATATGCTCACTTGGTTAATATATGTTGCATAGTAAAATGCTAACCTTTTACTTTTCTGATTTGGGCACCACTCCAGGTCGTGCCAAAGTCTGTGGAAAATTTCAGATTTCAGGATCAATTTTACAAGCACTTGCTTTTGTTAGCTGGTACCAAATCTTTATACATCACTTCAGCTAAACTTTCACAGATGTTGAAAATCTGAGGTCCTTCATTCCATGGTAATTCACTGTAATGCCTAACACTGGTGTGGATTTCACCTTCATCTTTATGCTTGTGAAGAAGTTGTGGGAGTGCTGTTAATCTGTATACACTAAAGATGAAATATGAAACCTTCTTTTGGCTGCAGTCACTGAAATTCTCCTACTAAAGGCAAGTCTCTTATAGGTTAGAGTTACAATACGTAATTATAACACTTAGCACCGATACAGACCTTTTTCTTCTCAAAGAGCCTTGGAAACATTAACTAGCCTTTCCAGGCTCCTCAGTGAACTAGGTCAGTTTCATTATTCCTGTTTTACACAGGGAGAAAGTGGGACAGAGAACCATGCCACTGGCCTGCACTGCCCTTTCCCAGTGAAATATGCAGGCACGGACAGATTCAGCAGAGCATCCATGTGCATCTGTATTCCTTCACTGCATCTCTCCTCAGGACCTCTACCCCTTCAAGAAATAGAGTTTCCTCTCTACATATGAGCAGTGAGAAGAAAGGATGGTGTGAGCACAGGGGCAGCCTGAGCCCGGGCAGGGTCAGTGTGAGAGCCCTGGGGTGGGGTGAGCTAGTGCAACAAGTGATGGCGTGGTGGTAGTGGGAGCAGACAAGGACGTTTCAGCTTCTGTGTGGCCAGTTCATGCAGCAATAATGGAAACATTACAATGGCATGAATGCTGGTGTAGGACTCGCTGCCTGGGTTAATGGTCATTGGTGTTGTTTCTTCTCGTCCACGTCCCCCACTCCCAGCCTCATAATGCTGCACAGATGTGCCCCGCAGCTGAGCTGGGACATAGCTCAGTCGCGCACTCACCAGTTTGCTTACCTTCAGCTGGCAAAAGAAAACTCATCCCCAAATCATCCAGCTCTCTGCACTTTGCTAAGGCTTGGCACAACTGATTCTAAATGATCCAACTATTGACACTTACTTAGATCATGGGAAGTTTTCCCAAATTCTCACAAATCTTCCTGGTGGGAAATTTTCTGTGCTCATCTTTTTGCTGAGGCACTCTTCAAATTTTGTTCCACAAGTTTAATTCTCCTTACCCAAATCACACTCTCTACACAGAAACATAGAATTATAGAATGGTTTGGGTTGGAAGAGCCTTAAAGATCATCTGTTTCCAAGCCCCTTATTATGGACAGGGATACCTTTCACCAGACCAGGTTGCTCAAACCTGGCTTTGAATACTTCCAGGGATGGGAGATTCACTTCTCTGGACAATTTGCTCCAGCTTGTCTCACCCCCCTCACAGTAAAGATTTTCTTCCTACGCTGTTTCAGTGTAAATCCATTCCCCCTTGTCCTGTTCACATGTCCTTGCAAAAAGTTTCTCTCCTTTCTGGTAGGCTCCCTTCAGGTACTGGAAGGCTGCAATTAGGTCATCCTGAAGCCTTTTTTTTTTTCCCCCAAGCTGAACAGTCCCAATTCTCTTAGCCTTTCCTTGTAGTAAAGGTGCTCCAGCCCTCTGATCATCCTAGGTACCCACAAGACATTTCTTATCTTATTTAACACAGCTGGAGAAGTGATTGTGAGGTCTTTCCCCTTCATCTTCTCTCTGTAGCATATCTGTACCTGAGTGCTTGGTACAGATTTATGCACATACACCAAACAACCCACTGCAAACAAGCACCAGTGGAACCCAGAAACTAGGCCACTAATCTGCCATGGTCTGCCCCTGTCTCAAATCCTTGATGCCACAGAACAAGGGCAAGGCTTCAAAGTAATCCATATTCCGTATCCTGACATGGGGCCCTGCAGTGCGTGTTGTGGGGTTTTTCCTGCTGCTGTTGTGAGACAGTGCCTGGCAGGTGATGATTTTCTTCTCCCAGGTCTTTTCTGGCAGTGGACATCCACGGTCCTGGTCACCCATGCAGCATTAAGCAGTCATTAAGGAGATGTTACACATCTGAAGTGAGTAAAAGCAGACACTAGACTTCAGCATATTAAAAGTTATTTTCTGCAAGGCTGTGCAGAGCTCACTTCAAAGCTTAGTGACAGAAAATCTCCCGGGGAGCTCTTACCTGTAAGAGCACAGACTGAGGTAACAAGCAGGGGGATGAAATGCTGTGGTTACAGCGAGGAAGTTGCACACTGCTAGCCAGAAGGTGCTGTTGGCTGGCCAGTACAAAGGGAGACGAGCCTCCTAGGCTGTGCCAACACACCGAGATCCCCACACATCTGTTTTCTCCCCTCTTGTATAATTCATAAACAATTCATGTTACAATGACTGCTTTGTCAAAACGCTTCAAAGGGTTTCTAGATCACCACGGTACCCACCATTATGTATGGTATCTTCCTAGTGGTAGCCTGGGAAGGCTGGTAATATTGACCCCTGTAAGAGCAATGGGCTGTTTGCCTTCAGAGACAACCATGGAAATCTTTACTCCAAGTATTTTTGGATACATCTCTCCTTTTCCCTCTGCTACTCCAGTTTATGGACTGTGTTAGTGGGACGGAAAGTCAGAAATGTTTCTTAGACGTTGCAGATTACATTTGTAGGATGATGGTGAAATGGGCCCTTGGGAAGCTGTCAGACAGAGGGAGGTGAACATCGTATCAGGAGGATGATGGGCACTATCGGCCTCCCAAGACTGCATGCCCAGTTTCTCATGGCCTTTGTGAGGCTGGGGAAGGGAACCTGGAGCACACCTGCTAGGAGTGGTTTGCTGAACTGGGGAACGTTTTGCACAGACAAGGAGGAGTCCTGGGTGAAGGGTTACAGTTGTGCATAATCAGAGGAACAGGGTGTAGTGTATTCCCCCTTTGAATTTTATGTTGCCTCTGTAGACAGCATGTGCTTTTATATAAGACTTCGTTCAGGATTACCACACACCTCTAATTCATGTGAATGTGCAGCATAGAGATACACGGACTTTATCAAGATTCATATGTCCATTTTATGATAGTTTTTGTGGGGATTTTTACTGTACTGCATAGCTGGATTTTATTACCTTCAGTGTGTGTGTTTTATGGCAACGATGCCAAGCATTTCAATGAATTGTGCAAGACTCAGACCCATGAATGTAAAGGCATCTTCAATAATTTCATAAATAACAATAAATACACTAAACTGAATGTTGTGGACAATCATTGTCTTTTACTGAGTGCACATACTACCATGCAAGATTAATAGTTATTAAAAACCCCTGCAGTTGAACAAATAGTTGTACACCAGCAGTCATTGTTTCCAGGGCTTAGGTGCAGCTGCAATATGGCTATTTATCTGTCCATTATCAACATCTTTGACACGGATATCATTTTCTTAGACACATCTTGTGTGCTTTTTTCATCCAGTTGGTGTTACAGAAGAGGAAGAGGGAAAGCGAGGGAGATGAAAACCCCACTGAAATAATGAGGAAAAAATGGTATTTTCCAAATTATTTTCTCAAAACAGTATATGACGCTTTCATACCTGTTCTGGGGTTTCATTCGTATGGGTCTACGACCCTTGTATGAGCTTGGGACAGCTTTAATTGCCCTGGGCTTCTGTGATGCTGCCCACCCCAGCAGTATGCTTCCGCTGTTTTTCTCCCTGTGCCAGCACGAACCCTCATGGCTGCACACAATGCATCCATGGAGGAAGCCTGCAGATTTGGTTGTAAGCCAGTCGCAGATGTCTGGTGGGATGAGGAACAGGTAAGATATTTCCCCAGCCCTTCATGTGGGATCTCCAAGACTGGAGGGCTGGACAGTGACTCACCATCAGGGATTGCTGGGGCAGTCTGGGGAGAGGATGAGTAAGTGCCTGTGAACTGTAGCTGCTGCTGCTTGCCAAAACATGCCTTACTGGGAGCCGATAGGAGCACAGAACCCATCCCCACAAAGCTGCTCTCTTGGGGTGATTCCTGAGCCAAAGAGTATCTTCTTTGCCTGAAACTCCCATCTGCAGTGCAATGAACTGCAAAGGAAACTGCGCTGCAGTGGGATCCTGGGGCAGGGTGGGAAAGCTTTAACATCTTTTTTTTGTTTGTTTTAAACTGAGTCCTTGCGGACTCTGAGCCAGGTGATTTACCTTGTGGTTGGCTCCCACTGAGGAGTGCTAATGGCACAACATGCCAGATTCCATTTTCTGTTTCTGGCCCGCCAAGAAAAAGTGTCACCAGTTGAAAACATCTCCCATTAAGCCATTTGGCACTTCTGTCTTGGGTGGAGGGAGACCTTGGCCAGCTGGCAGAAAAGGCAGCTGTAAGCAGCACAGGAGGGGCAACACAAGAGCTCTGAGTGGGATGCACAACCACACAGCACCCTGGGGTATGCTGGGCTGTTTAGAGAAGAAAAACAGAGAAAAAAGATTTGTAAACTCCCTAGTAGGAATGCCATTTTGACCAAAATATCAGCAAGGGTGTCAAAAAGTAAAAAGAAGATTGACCAATATGACATTCCCATGGTGCTTCCCAAACCGTGTCATTGCTGAGTCCCCTGTACGGCTCCATTGTCACACATCAAATAATGCTTAGTAGACACAATCCCCTCTGTGGCCTCCAGCTCCCTCCAGGCTTCGATGGAGGACTTTCAGCTTCACCTGGTTCATCTAACTGGGGAGATTTTGTGTTTCAGGGAATCCACAAGGGAATGAGTGACCCTTATTTGTCTACAAAACCTGCCAGCTTCACCAAAGATCCTACTGTCCTTGGTTTTACAGCACAGCCAGTTCCCCTGGTGCTGATGTGGGTCCCTGTTCTGTCCCTTTTTCTGGCCTTCCTGTGATGAAAGGTCACTGGCAGATGGGACTTTGGCTGGCTCTACACACACTGCTTTCCTTAGAGATCAACACTCTTGAGCGGAGGACCTTAACAAAGCAGAGGGCAAGACAGCTCCGTAAATTCTGGGAACCTACAAGTAACTCCTGGGAGCTGGAAACACAAAAGGGGCAGTTGGTTGTGCACCAATGCTCAGCATTACATTGAGAGCAGGCCTGGCTGACCGTGGAGCAGTAGAGGGTGTACAGGTAAATTAACCCGTTGCCGAGGGAGGCTGGCAAGGCAGGATACAGCAGCTCGATACAACAGGCAGGTAAATGGCCACTGTTTTGACTCAGGGATGGAGCCACCCTTATTTTGCTGTAGATGAACTCATCCCACTCTCCTCTAAAGTGAGTTTCATGACACTTATGAAACTGCCAAGGAATAAGTGTAGTAGAAAACCAAGCAGTCTGGCTTGAAATAATTTCAATAAGGTAAAAATGAATTTCAGTGGCATGAACCCCTGCCAATTTCATTTTTTTGGGGGCAAGGGGTTTTCACAGTAGGAATCAAACCTTGCTCTCCACAGCCTGCATTTCAGCACTCGTTCAGCTTCCCAGCTTTCAAACACCCAACAGCTCTTCCTGGAGCTGAGAGAAACTCTTCAGGAGTCAGCATTTTCTCAAAGATGTCTTCTGAAGGCTGAGTCCCTTCTGTCCCTTGCAGATGGGAAACTGATGGAAAGGAGAATTTCTTCCTGTGGCTTCAATGGAGAGGGAGAGTACATATGACAGGAGAAAATTCATCTAGTAGGTTTGTGGACTAGGAGAAGCACATGCCTTGTCTCTGGACAGGACTATGACTTCAGCTGTGCCTCTCTGTATCCATCTCTGCTTGCTGTACAACAGGCAGAAGCACAATCTAAGGTAGAGCGGGAACTACTCAGTGTTAACTCACTCAGGCATGCAAATTACTTGAAAAGGCTCTGCTCTCCTTGGGACTGACTGCCACAGAACAATGTCATTTCCCTGCCTCCAAGCAAGAGGGAAGCATCGCTCACTCTTCTCAGAGGGAGTGCAGTGCCATCTCACTTGACTATTTAGCCCTACAGCATTCTGCCAATAAATTACAGCCTGGCCCAAAGCTTCCACAGTGCCAACTCTGCCACGCGGCCTTGCGGGACCACCTCTGCGCAGATATTTCAAAATCCAAGCTCTGAGCCCTTCTCCCACCACAGCTGACCCACATCAGCTCAGGCACTGGTAAGGCAAGGATTAGGCCTTTTTTCTCGTTTTTGCCTTGAATTTTGGAGTCTGTAGGGATTCTCTTGTCCAAAGTATTTTTATTTCTGCTCCACCCTGCTATTTTTCTAGAGGTTGGGGGATTTTTTCCTCCTTCAAACCCATCCAGCCTTCTCCTAATTCTGAGCTTTTGTTTTCTCTGTTCACACTCCCACACTTGAGGCCAGACCTGCTGAGATACTGACTTTTTCTTTGACATTATGGTTTGCTTTTTATTTAAGACTCTGTTATGGGTCAATGCTAGTACACCCAAGATGATAAAGGCTCTGTTCTGAGATTACAGCATAGAGCTGCAATGTCCAATTGAGGTTGCACAAAAGGCCATCAAGTTTGTGGTTTTATCTTATTTTGCACTGGTTAAAGGGACTTTTTCCCTCCTGTTTTGTGCAAAGTTAGCAAAGCTGCAAGTTTGACAGGTTTGCTTTTCATGTACTATTGTTTTCTGCAGCTCCAGGAAGACATCGCAATGCATTAGCTAATGCAATACAAGTTCTTCCAAGAAGTTTGCAGGGGTCAGGTGATTAACCTGTATATTTTACAGGACATTTAGAGATGCTGTGGTCTGAGGCCTCATAAAACCGTAAAACTACCACTCAGCTGTGAACCATGGGTTGAAGCACAATGCCAAACTACTGCTGCATTAGAAACGGGAGGAAACAGAGTGAAATTTTCCCTTCTGATCCACACAGCTGATAAAAGCTCCACAGCACAGCTTCCTACTGCGTTTTCCACAGCCAGAGCTCACACTGGGCCAAGTTCAGCATGTTTGCAGAAGGGAGGTGTTGTCCTGCTGTGTCCTGCCCCACTTATGCTGCCCAGCTGGAAGAAGTCATACCCGTAGTAAGTAGCAAAAGACAAGTCCTTACAAGTCCTCTGTACCATCAAGGGCACAGGGACAGGAGCTGGGAAGGTGTTCACAGGGTCTCCTACGGGCACAGAGGCTGCCTGTCCTTCTCTTCTGCCTCCTTTGACCAAGGAGGAGCAAACTGGAGTACTGGAAGGTTGGCTTCAGATTCTGAGCTAACTGAGCCTTTAACCCCTTCATACTCTCACCAGCAACGTCCCATGAAACGTCAGTCTTTTAAACTCTCCTTTCCCCTCAGGATCCCCATATATCTTCTTCCATCTAATGAGGAAATGTGTTTCCACCACAGTTCACTGGGGCTTTCCCAGCACAACTGAGTTTACTTTCAGTGCCTTCACAAATGGAAATTAGTGTCTTTTATTAAAGGATAATTCTGCTTTCCTAATGAGGAAAATAAAGAAGACAGAAGAGAGACCTTATTGTGTGACAAAAGCACTTCCCACTCAAGTTCATTTTCTCAGGTAGTATTTGTCCTCCTTGAGCAGTCCCAGCCAGGCCACCAGGCATGTTTCTCAGTTCTTTGCTGTGGGGAGAGTCTTTGTATCACAGATTTTTCTAAGTGACGCAAACAAGCTCCATAGAGTTTTTTTGCACTCCCTACAAAATTTGCATTCCAAGCTGGTGGGAATCCAGAGAGTCCAACTCACTCAACCACCTTGTGTTTTTAATCTCTGGCCCATCTCAGCCTTACAGTCTTTGAGGGCTTTGAGCTTCCAAATGCCGCCTGTGCTACACAGTTTACCAAATGCTTAGCTGCAAGAGCTGCTGGAGGACACTGGTGGCATATGAGGTGAGGTGTTGGAAGCTGGGAAGTGCCGATGGCACGCAAAGAGCTCCACGGCACCTACTCCCATTAGGAGCACTGTGGGATGTCATTGTGGCCAGGGAGAGTTGCCAGAAGTAGGACTGCAAGGCTCATTGCTGTGCAGTCCAGACATATGGTTGCTATCAGGAATAGGGCGGTGTAAATAATTGTTTCACTCCCTAAACCAGAAGAAAAAAAATTAGGAAGAAAAAAGATTTTATTCAGATCCAACTGAACCAATTTTTTTTGCTAGCCAAAAGTGGAGAAAAGCATAATATCAGGCGGCTAGAAACATTTTAGTGCCTTTTGGGTAAGATCCAGCAAGGCAGATATTTTCCACCTGTAAATAATTCAGCAGAAGAAAAAAGTCATTGCAATTCATTTTTTCCAGCAAGACCATCAAGTCAATTAGGAGAAGTTGAATAGTCTTGTAGCCCTAGAATAAAGAAGAGTAAAATGTCGAGTCAGAAGAGTAACTCCCATCATTGTTCTGGCATCTTCATGTGTGTTGTGCATTCAAATAGTTTTTCACCATCCCCTTAGCATGGCCAGCAGAGACTGTACTGGGAACAAGGACAGAAGTCCACCTACAATAAGTAGTTTCCAGGACTGAGTCCTAAATCATTGTTCAAAATTCCTTGACCCTCTTTTACCCCCAGTATTGGGTATTCAGCCACTTCCGGATGTCAGGCTGCGTGGTTACAGTCTCCTTATATAATAGCCCTCCTCTCCTTTCCCCAAAGCAGAACTGCACTGGGTCTAACCCCAAAGCCTGTCCTTTCAGTCAGCTGAGCCAACGTGATTGTGGGGCTTTTTGGGCTCTGGTACCACCTTCCATCCTCCTCTGGCAAAACTGCATCCTCTGTGATTGGCTCATCCTGGATTCAGAGAAGTAAGATGCCTGTGAGGAGAAAATACATTTTATAAACTTTTATATTTTCTTTTGTAGTATTCTACCACAGCTATTAGTTCCTGGGTATCAGAAGGGACTTAATAAATTCCATTCACCATGCAGCTCTCCCCACCACCTGAAAACATATGTTTTCAGGGAAAAAAAAGGTCAAGATAAAGGAAAAAGGCTGAAGGGTGTTCTCATCAAAAAATAGAAATGCACTGGAAGAGCTGCTAGGGATATATACAAAATGGGTATTCATCCCAAGCAAAACTTTTTTATTTAAGTATGGTGAGTAATATACAATGTATGAGGGAAGAACTGCACCAAGTATGAAAATACACGTTTGATTTTTGCCTATTGACTTATTTTTTAAAGTAAGAGAGCAAAGAACAAAGTGTTGAAAAGAAAGGCTTGATATTATCGACCTGTAAATAAAAAGGATAGTTATATCAGTAGAGCTCAGGAATCTCATGTAAATAAATACCTTTTGTAATAATGCAGACACAAAAAAGTCCAGATTTCTAGAAAGCCTATAAAAAATGAACACAGAGTCCCTAGATATGCCCATTAAGATGCACTGGAGACAGTATAGTACAAACGACCAATAGAAATTGAACCCATTACCTGTAGATCCAAAGTATATTAGACATATTTCCCTAATATTGCAAGCTTTGAAATAAAGTTACTTCGTTTGAAGTAGTCAGTGGTCACAGAAAGGATTTCAAAGGAACAAAGTTCAATTGTAAAAAGCCCATTTTAAACATTACTCTGAAAACTATTTCATTGCTCCTTCTGAGGGAAAAAAACCCCATATGCAGCTTTATGTTCAGGTTGTTGGGGTTTTTTTCCAAACAGACCTCAAGGGGAAAAATTGTTTTCACTCTTAAAAGATCCCAGTTTTTTTCTGGCCTTCCCCACCTCTCACCCAAGGAAGAGAAAAATCATTATTACTACTTTGCTGAGCATTGTTGGGAGAATGGAAGAATGGAAAGAACCAGTGTGCAACTCTCTTTCCCACAGAAACTGCTGGAAATCCATTACTTCCACAGCTGACTGAGGTCGCTGGCCAGTAGCACAGGAGAAGAAGGAAAAAGAGCCAGAGAGGGCTGTTTCTCCATTTGTTTTTGTAGCCACAAACCCCATTTCTTTCTCTATTTTGTGACATTATTCCTTTATGTGGTAGATAAGAGGAGATTTCTTTGGGGTTTGTTTCTTGGTTTTTTCCTTTTTTTAAGGTCTTGTCTTTAACCATCAGGAGCTCTTGTCCTTTGAGACAAACCCTGTACCCCTGGGCCCACTGACTATTTTGTTACTGAGGAGGAAAAACTTTATGGGATCCAGGCTAAGACCCAAAACTAAACAGATAGCAAAGGCTGACAAGGGAAAGCAAGTGGGAAAGAAAGGGCAAGAGTTAAAAAAAATAAAACTAATGTGAGTTGTATTATATGGTGAGTGAATCATATGGATTATGGACCAAGGACTACATAATTAAACATGTAAGGTATCAAGGTAAAGTACCAGAATACATAAAGAGGATAATTTCTTTAGTCAGCAAATGGCCAATAACAGGAAAGAATTTTTGTCTTGGGATAGTGAGCAGTTGTATAAACATATGATGCAAAGGCTTTTTCAAATAGACATAACATTGCCATATGTTCCATCAAAAAACTGCAGAGGGACTTGGGAAAATCAGAATGATTTAAGAGGGACTACACACATTTCTGCCACCACTTGGTTAGCTGAACACAGGCAGCCAAAGGTAAGGAGTGCCGTTAAACAAGGGCATGTTAAGAGACCAGAGTGTGCCCCAGAGATTCTTGCACTGAGATAATGAAAGCTCTCAAATGTCACTACAGAACTGAAGCTCTCCTTAAAAAAGTGGCAGAGAGACTGTGCTTTCTCCAGGTGCTGGGAGCTGACATTGCATACGGGATAGCTCTTCCCAGTGGACGCAAGAAGCCCATTAAAGTAGCTGGCTGTGATTGGAATTATGGCTATTGCAGCAGCTGAGACACACTGAGGTGCAAACTGATTTGCAGAAAAGAGCCATGACAGGTTGAAGGTCCAGGGAACAAATGTATTGTGTTTGCTGAATTTTGACATATAAGCAAAAACAAAGGAGAGGTTTGAAAGGATGCACTTACAGTTTTCATTTCCTCTAGAAGCTTGCATTTTGGCATTAACAAAACGGGATGCCTGTGTGTTACCCTACAGCCAGGGGAAATGCTGCTATGCAGCCCCTTGAGGGAAAGATTGTCCCAGACACCTGTCCTCAGGGAGCAGGAACCAAGGATCTCAATGTCCTCACTCTCTGAAGCAGCTCCAGTGTGGCTACAAGGTGATATCAAAGTGGTTTGGTTTGAATCAAGACCTGGTTTTGAATATTACCTCTCAGGTACAGAGCCCTGTAAACAGCATGATCCATTATCCAAAACCTGTGTCCTCTGACAGATTCTTCTCTAATGGCTGTGAAGATGCAGCTTCCAAAATCCCTGAGACTAATTTCATGTTTCAGAGGGACTATTAAAATCAAAAAGAGAAAATTCAGAAGCTTCTTCATCTTCTGACCATATATTCTGCCTGTAAAGACCAGTCTAGTTAACAGGTGGCACTGACAGATCACGATCCAGAGAACTGCAAGAGAAACAGTCTGGAGCACTGGAAATAGTTACCCATTTGGGGAATGAATTTTTTCCCCCCTACATTGAAACATTAATTGATTCTTTTATATTCAGGAGCTATTTTCACTTATCCCAGACACTTAACAGAAAAATAAAAAAGAAATAATGAGGAGTTTTGATGTAAAAACACATATAGCCATAAAACAGGTTGATTAACTTGCAGACTTTAAAAAATTAATGTCCAATGGAAGGAACTGCTGACTGGTTAAATTAGATCTACTTATTACAGCACTACAACAGAAACTAAATTAATTTTAAGCTTCAGAATGAAAATTTTATTTTTAATTTTTGTGAGTTGTGGAGTTGGAGGGACTGGATACTTGGGAAATTAAAAGTCCTCTATTTATCATAGGCTAAAAGCAGTACAGCCAGCCATAATACAGGTTTTTCTCTTAGTGCAATATCTCTTGGCAATTAAAATAGAAGAGCTGTCATGAATTCTAGCTCAGATGTAACATTTTCATGATAGTGTAAACTTGCAAATAAGAACTCATCTCAGATGTAAACACTTTTAAACGAGATTACAGAAAAACCTACAAGTCATCCTGAAGTTACAGATACTTACATATGTTCTTTGAAGAGTAGATTTGTTTTTCATCTAGAAAGCTGGTCAGATCATTAACATGTCACTTCCAGCATTCGTAGGTAGACAAGAAAAAAATCTGACCTCTGGAGACTGCAAACGTCAAGGACAAAGGAAGTTTATTCTGGTATAAACCCATGAAATATCAGATTTCTTCCTCCATAATTTCTTGACAGATTTTAAGTGAGAAAATAAGCTTTACCTGGGATATCCATTCATCAAAGAGTGACAGAAGGTTACATGAAGCTATGACAAATAGTTTATCTATAGGGATAGGTTCCATGTTCTGCTTTCATTTAGACCAGCCCATGGTCACCTCATTGGGGAAGGTCAGGGAGGGAAGGGAGGAGAGTCAACATAAACTCCACAGGTAATCAAAAACCAAAGTGAATGAACAAAAAAATCCCAAAACTTCAACCCAAACCCTAAATGAACAAGAAAGAAAAAAAAAGTGAACATAAAATAAAGCACCATAAAGGAGAAGATGCCTCTGCAAGAGAACTGCAAAGACCTAAACTATTTCTAATGACTTTCATCTTTCTTACCTTCTCTCTGGGTTAAGTTACAGCCTGTGTAGATTTTAATCTTCTGTCTGCAGGGCATTTCTCTTGTTATTGAGGTGTTATGATGTTTATAAGGTTGCACTGGTGCAGGGCTGTGTGGACAGGATGCCACATGGACTCTGTAGGAGCATAGCTCCAGTGATCAAGGAGCCCTTTTGACTCCCTTGCATAGCAATCACTCACCTCCACTGACTCTCCAAACAAAACAGAGGCTTTGCTGTGGCACTGCCTCTGAATCTTCAGTAGATTTTTTCCATAATTAATTGTTAAGAGATCTTGCAAGCCCCTGAATGTACAGCCTAAGAAGAGGCCAGCATCCCCCTTCCTCCCCTATCAGACCCTGGAAAGAGGGTACCTGTTATACCTGCTTCAAACCCTGTTTGTTAAATACCACCACAGCAAAGGAGATGGGGTTAGATCACTTCTTATGCTTATTTAATGCTTAGTCTTCTGCTGGCAGCACCAATGGCACTGCTGAGTGACAGCTACAGTGTGTCATTTAAATACTTGCATGGGGATTAGAGCGAGGTCAGGTACTTCCTTCCGCGGTGATCGCGTAATATTAACAGCTTTCGGTCACTATCTAATCAGGGCTGGATCCAGACCTGTGACTGACAGATTTTTAATTGCTAGTCTCCTAAGTCATACAGTTCTCGCTCACTGGGAGGTGTTACCTTCAGCTCTTACTATGATGGATAAGGGCAAATTCTACACTGTTAAAATAAATCTTTTAATGTGGATGGAAGGTGTTGCTTTGACTCTTTGACTTGGGGGGACTATTTTTTTACAGTAAGAATGAAGAAGATAAAAATATTGAAATAATATACTTCCCAAAAAGAAGGAAAAATAGAAGTATATTTATATGTGTGTACATCCTTCTTTGAAATCATACTGTTCTTGTTTTACTGCAAAAATAAAGAACATAAGAATGCAGGAGAAGTCTATCATGCCTCACCTCTTTTGCTTTCCAGTTTCTATTTGCTCCTTTATTTTCCATACTTTAAAATCTCATTTAACATTCTCTTGAGAAGGAGAGCACAAGATTACAATCTAACGATTGTAATGAGAATGGGTTACGTTTGTGCCATTTCCCATTTTCATTACAATCTTTGTGGCAAGAGTAATGTAACAGAATTTTTAATGTCTTATATATTGCATGAACTTTTTTTTTCAGCAAGCTCCTGCTACATTTCAATGGATGATGCTGTTGCAGAGCATTGCAACTTTGATCTTTTTATAGCTTGCATTACGATCACATTGGCAATTTCACCCACTTCCCCAAAGTGGAAAATATTTTGATATACAGCTTGCTGCTACAAAAGCCAGTCATCTACACATACTGTACATACCTAGAAAATTGTTTTCCCCAAAATCCCAGCAGTGGCTGAGTACAAGATACTGACATCACCAAAGATGTGTGTTTCTTGGAGTGTTACTACGGGAATTGTACACTGCAGAATCTGAGCAGAAGAATAGAGCAGTTTGTTTCTTGAAGGGTAGGGACAGCTCTTGGAGAGAAGTGTGTTCCATGTGTTTGGCATGGCACTGATTTTCCAAAGTGTATAAACCTTTCTATTAAGCTTCTCATAGTGATCAACAGCTAAGGAAAAGATAGGTGATGCACCAGGACAAATCAATATAAAAGGGATCAGAACGAGTTTGGCAAGAGACCCAGTGGTTTAAGGTATGCTGTAGAAGCAGCAGGCACCACCTAGAAGTTTGTCTGGATTTGTTAATGCAAATGGTTAACACAAGTGATTCTTAACACAGGAGCTAACTAGGGGAAAAGAGAAATATGCTGAAATAGCTAGCTGAAGGGCAACATCCCTGAGAAGATCTGTACAGACCTCGTGTGACCGGAAAGGCTTCAAAGGCATCTACAGCTAACAGGGGGATCCTCCTCAAATTCCTTGCCTACCTTTATGGGGCAGAAAGAGAATAATGGCAGTGACAAAAAGCTGAGAAATCCCCAGGCTTTTATATCATGGAGGGCTGCAGAGCCACAACAGCCTCAGACTGAAGGGGTGGTGAAGACCACGCTCCAGGTGCACCAAAGGGAGCAAGCACAGGGGTATGGATTAGCACTGATTTGACTGGGTGTGGGTGGCTCTACCCCTCAGGGACTGGAAACACTTCCGCTTTAGACAGTGCAGCCTGGTGAAAAAAAGCCAGAGAAAATGTAAGGGAGATGAATGGGCTTGAAGTTGAGCATAAACTTAGCCTTTGACCAGTACTATAAATTCTACTGACATATATATCTTGTCGATTAATACAGACTAGTTATGCTGAACTTTAAAAAAAAATAAAATTTTGAGAGTAGCACCTTCTTGCAAGATCAGAAGAAAAGACAATGTCAGCACATCTTTGAGACAACCTGCATCTGGCAGATTCATGTTCCTGCTTAAGAAGTTTTATATCCTTGATGCATAGGGTAGAATCTGGCATGCTTTAGATCAATGTCTATGGAGATACCCACAGCATGGCAAGGAAATGGGTGAAGGAGAATGACATCCCCATTACGATAACATTCAGCAGAAAACTTCCAGATTTTGAAATTTCTGGACAAAGCCATTCATGAAAAGATGTACAAGGTTACATTTCCCACTTTACCCACAGGAGTTGAATTTTAACCCTGCCTCTTGTCTGTTCAGCTTCTGTTGCGCTTGATATAACCTGGGCACATCTACACTGAGGCTCTAATTTTTTTCCCTTTGAGTCTAAATTTAACACTGCAGACCCTCAGGATAAAACCAGTTGAGCCCTTTGGAGGGAAAACGTTCATCCTCTTTATCAGAGTGGCTTTCCCGGTGGCTTTCACTTCGTTGAGAAGAGTGTCTGGGATAATTGCTCTTTCCACAGAGGATCAATACTGTGTAATTAATCAAGATGAAATCATTCTTTGCACTTCTCCAGGTTTCATCCTTGAGACGTATTCTCAGATTCACTGGCTCCTGGAGATAGCAACACTCTCCTACTGCACTACCCCAAACACCCTGGGGGCAAAAACATCACAATCCAGCTGTCCAGAGTCTAGCCTGACATATCTTAATAGATGAAAAGAGACAAGAAGGCCCAGATGTCTCTTTATTAGGACCATCCTCTCTGCAGAGACAACAAGCCCTCAAAATCTACCATAGCCAGAGTAACGTTGGCATCAAGGGACTCTAATTCCCTCCCAGGAACCATGTCACCAAACTTGCAGTGATTACAAAGCAGAAGCATGCACTTCAGAAATACACCTAGCAGAGCCCCGGGTCACGGTGGGGATAATTCAGCTAGCATTTCTACAGTTTGCAGAGTTTGCTTAGCTGTGATTGATCACATGAATCACACATTCCTGTTTAATTTCTGTTATGGGGTGAGCGTATTTTAAATCCACTGCCTTGTATGAAACAACACAGGAAGTCATTTTGAAAGTACATTTTCTATGAAGAATGAAAAATATGAACATTTAATATTAAAGTAATTTTCATCTCTGCCAGGTCACTTTTTTTTTTTTCCAAATTTCAAAATGCCAGAGGGGAAAAAGAAATGAAAAGACTATTGAATCAGTTCTAATGGACTTAAGACAAAATGAAACATTTCAAGCAGTTCATTTGACCTGGAAACACTCTCCTTTTAGTATAAATACTTTTATGTTTCATCCTAATTTGGGCTAAAAAGGCTGGAATTTCCCACAAATTCCAATCATCTCCACTTATGTTTAAGATTCCTCCTGCCTGTCAGGCTCTTTATCCCTCTCTATTAAGCACAACCAAGACAAAATGACTCCTAAAAAGATTGCTGGCAATTCTGGTATCACTGAAATTAAGTAGCTGGTGAAGACAATTATAAATAATACATACAGTTGTGTTCATTACAGAAGGATATTAAAAGAATGACTGGAATTTTCCATTGGTTTGGATAAGCAATGAAGACATTTTAGAAGACCTGAGCTGAGAAACAGCATTGGCTCAAGTGATTGTGCGTTGATACAGTTTACATTAAATGGAAGAACAAATAAAAGTAAGGCTGGAACTAATGTTCTCCATTTCAAAAGGGCATGGACTAAGTGCTCTGAGCTCTGAGCACCCCAGCCGCCAAAGTCAACACACTGCAGTCTCTGCAACGGGATGGGAAAGAGGCTGGAGGATTCCTCGAATCACTGGTGCTTACAGGATCTCAGAGCTGTATCCCTAGCAGGAGGAAAAAACCCAATCATCTATGGACCTGCAGGATAAAGAGCCACTTAAAGAGGCTTTAGTTCAAACTTCAGTAAGAGTAACGACACTGAACAGAAGTGCAAAGGGAAGATATATATAATGGGAATGAGGTTTTATTACATTGGAAACAGCAGCAAAATAATCTAAAAGCTTAATCGTATGGGAATGAGATTTTACTAACTGGAAACAACAGGAAAAAACTAAGAGCTTATTTGTCTCCAGTTGGGAGGACCTGGATAATCTCATTCAGGATTCAGACAGAAATGGCACATGAAACTACAGGAACTTGCAGGTATTCGTGATGAGCATATCTACTCATGGGATTAGAAAATAGTAAAGGCAGTATCTACAGTTAAGTGAGAGAAGAAAAGAGATCTCACAATTACAAGTTAGTCTGATCTCAAATGTCTGAAGGCTTTGGAACAAATTTTGAAAGAAAGAAGTAATTTAAGTCATTGAGATAAACTGGGAATGGACTAAAATATTACCAAAGGGTTTGGGTTTGCTAATGGTAGGTTGTTTTAGACTAAATTGATAGGATTTTTAAAAGATAAAAGATTTTTTAGACAAAGGAAACATGGTAGATATAATTTATCTGGGCTTCAGCAATGCATTTAATAAGGTGTCAGATGGGAAATAATTTTTTTAATGAGAGAAAATAGGGATGCATGAAGGAAATGTTGAGTGGGAGCCTGTTGAAATGAAGATGACCACTTGCAGTACTGCAAAAAGAACTGAAGGAGAGACATGAATGAAGTTTCTCCACAATCAATTTTGAGATATTTCTACTTTTCTTTCCTGATAACTTGGATATAAACAGATAGAGTCATTACTTTTGGGACTCTGATTGGGATACTAATTGTTCACAGCTAAAAGAAAGTGTTAATACAGAAGAGGATGAGGGCAGTAGACAGAAAGAGATGCATTATAGCAATAGAATAAAATAAAAGCTTGTTCTTTGAGGGACTGATACCACAGCTGCTGTAAAAGGAGCTCTCAGCAGCAGAAAATTACTGAGACAAGTTAAGCTGGTAAAGGAGCTAAGGAGAGCATGAACCGCTCTAAGCTGCCAATGGTGCCTACCCTTGCAAAGACAGAATCCAGCCCACGGCAGATGAGATAGTCCCAGAAGTAATAGGAAAGTATTAAGATAACTGTGTGAAACAGTGTTGCAACAAGATCTGAAATACTGCCTACTCCTTCAGCTACCCACATTCAAAAACCAGAAGTTCAAACTGCAATTCATGTAGAGAACAGTGCTAAGATGCTTGGGAAACAGGATGTTAGCAGTACTAAAGAAGCTGGAGATTGTCATGTTCAGATAGCAAAATGAACTCTTGAAGGCATAGAGAACTGCCCTATCTTGGATAAACAGTCTGTAAATACCTGCTGTAGGAGAAAAAATAAGCCATCCATTGGGCAAGAACAACTGGATAGAAACCAGCCTCCCATAAATTTAGAAAACTTAGAAATTAAAAAAAAAAAGGGAAAAAAAAAGGTTTTTAACAGAATAGCAACATTCCAAATGGAAGAACAGGATCAACACATCAAGCTGATGTCTCCTTTCAACAACAGAGGTTGGCCCCCATATGACAGGATTTATATGATATGGTACCTGAACAGTACAGTGTTTTCTAATCCTCTGCCAGACTAATATTCCCATTCTCAGCTATGTTTTGAAACAAAAGATTTCCCTCTCCTCCAGAAAAAGATTGCAGTTCTGCATATACACAGTCATACAGACTATAATGTGATTGAGATTGAGATTGAGAAACAAGCAGCAGGACGTGACCCAGGCAGTGCGGGACAAGGTCACTGTGAAGGGCAGGGAAGAGATTTCAGAGATGGCAGTCAGAGGGGACATTGGCTGAAGTGGTGTTTACCATTATTATCTTCTCTGCTCATGAGTCCTTAGCACTACAAGGATTAAAATGTAAGTTACAGATGGTCCTATGAAAGGCCGGTGAAGAAAAAGAACCCCAACCCTTTATTAATGGTATTATTTTTCGTGAAAGCATAAATATCTTGTTTTTTCAGGTGCCATGGATTAAACAGTCTGAAATGTAGGCAGAAATTACATTTGATGTAATGTTGTTAAAATTGGAAGCGTTGATAAAATATGTTGGTTAGAAGACAGGAGGAGAAAGTAGGTGTATCAGAGAATTGACAAAACAGCTTAGAAACAATCTTGCTATTAGCAGGGAGGAAAGAAGCAATAAAACTGGGAAGTCAATTAGGCAGGAAAAGGGCACAAAAATGCTATAGGAGAAGGAAATGATAAACAGAGAGAAAAGAAGCAGTAAATGAGAAACTACAGTATTACAGCAACACCCAAGGTAACTCTTCTATGAAATACCTAATCAAATCCCATGGGTTCTCATGTGGAACCTGAGGGGGACCTGTCAGAGGTGAATGGAGTCAGTGGAGGCTTGCCCGTAACTCAGCTGTGCCTCTTCTTGCTGCTGGTGGTGGCATCTGAGATGCCAGGCTGGCGGCTGAGCTACAGGTACAAATGCACTGGCGATGCTGATGCTACACAGGGCAGTTGCCTTCGGCAGAGAGACAGGACAGGCAGCGGGGCGGGAAGAGGGAGACAAGCTGAGAGAGATGTTAAAATTCTGGAGCAAGATTCCCTAAAGGTTATGCAGGAGCACCTCCGGTGAACACATCAGAACTCAGAGCTGGAGCATTGCCATGAGAACAAGGGAGAAAAAGGATTTTGGAAGCTCCACAGAGGGTGAAGTAAACAAGCAGTCAGCTATGACAGAGAGCCGAAGCAATAAAGAGGCATAATAATATATAATGCTATTTCAAAACAACAGATGGGAATAGGGAATTGATAGTGAAGCGATTAATACTAGCAATGAAAGAACTAAACACCTTTAAAATGCACAGTTTTTAATAAGAGCCAAGCCAAAGACTCACAGCAATTCATAAATTAACAAAGAATAACATATACAGTGGCAAAAAAGGAGAAAAAGCAAAATGAACCCAAATATATGCCAAGTGCCTGCAGATGGAAAGGAGGACAACTTTGAGGGGTAAGACTGAGCCTCAGGGTAAGACTTGTAAATGCAGTATGAGAGTTGTATCTCCCAACCTGGTCAGCAGCTGGGAAGCCCCTTGTAACACCATGGGAAAGAGAGAACAACCTTCACTGCTGCCCCAGTAGCACTCAGCCTCGCCCAGCAGCTGTGGCTCCCCAGACCTGCAGGACGGCCTGAGATACCAGGCTGGTGTTATGTGGGACCTGTTCTGTGCTAGAGCATTGCCAGTGCATTCTCTCTCATCTGGGACTTGGTGGGGATGCTCAGGTCCCACTGGAATCCCACCCTTGCCCCACCAAACCAGCGTGAACCAGGGACAGGGCCCCACGGGCCAAGTTTTGGGTTCTGCTTTGGTCCCTTAAAATGGAGTTTCTTATGGAAGCTTTGGTGTTCTTGTTTTTCCTCATCTGCAAGTTTTAGACTAAATTTACACTTGCATTCCATTAGCTAGTGTTGACTATAATTATAAACAGCACAAACAAACTCACTGATTCCATACACAAATTAACCCACGGGTGTGCACTTTATATAACTCAGTGCTTGTTAACACAATCTAAGTAACTATGAGGGAGCTGACTGAAGGGAAGCAACTACAAAGGCAAGAAAGAGAGAGGGCTGGAGTTGTGTGTTTCTCCTGGTGAAGCTGTGGGTGTATAACCAGTATCGCTCATTTTGGAAACTGTGGCTATAGAAAATCCTGAGGACAACTGTAAGCTGATGTCCAGCAAAGAAACAGGGGAAAAGATGCAGAAGATTAGAAGTGATAGACATTGACAGTGTCTTATTAGAAAGCCTAAGGATAAAGGGTCACAAGCAAATTAAGGGTTTGAAGATACCATTTCTCAGCAGAGCTACAGGACCTGCCCTTTTATTTCCCAGGCACTTCTAAATGCAAAGAAAAAGATTAATGTAAACCACCAATTCCAGTCAGTGCAACTTCTGACTGGTTGAACTATGCCTGGACTGGGACATCTGGTGACCAGGATGCTAAACTGAGGTGTTTCCCAGCAGTCTAGGGGAAAAGTTGGGTTGGATTTGTTCTGGTTTTCCTTTTTGATTGTTGCTTCCAGTTAGATAGCAAATTCTTCATCAGGTTGCCAAGATTTTCAATATGACAAGAGTCATTTTGTGTGGTTTTGCTTGTTGGATATGCTTTTAAATTGCTGTAATGGAACCATTTGAGAAAACAATAGGGAGAAATTAAAAATATGTATTTAAAACAGAATTAAAAATGGAAGGAACAGATGTGTTCCATGCATGACACAGGAACTTTCGAATGCAAAGGAAATGCATATATTACAATGAAAGACTAAGTAGTACATATACATCAGCATCTTCCATTCCTTTTTTCTTTATACACGTGTTTTAGATATACATAAATTATTTTTCCTTTTGTTTTTTCCCTTTTTTTAAATCAAAATATTCAAACATTCTCTTTAAGAACCAGAAGAGGATGAAAGATTGCATTTGGCAGGTCTCTTTTGTGCTATAATTTGTTTCTTTGTGGAAATGCAGCAAAGGGTGACTTTTGTTCTGTGTTAGGTAAGAATCTGCATAGAGCAACTTCCAGCTGTTGACCATGCGATTAGGCCAATAAAGTGCAAAAATCGCTGTTTACAAATACCAATAATTACTATAATTTTCAAGCAAAATCTACACTCACCTAAAACCAGACCACATGCCAGTTCTTCCCTGGCCAAAATGGCTATTTCTTTCTGTCTTGAAGTCTCAGTCACATATTGAAAAAAATATCTGCAGAATAGAATATATTTTGACTGCAGAAATAGATTTTGCATGAATAGACTCCTGAGGCATCCAACAGTTTCAATAATGTTTTCTATTCCAGGGGAGCAAAAAATATTTTTCCTTGATAGCATTTATTTTATATTCACTGCACTGGAATTACTTTTTCAAAATTCTGCCAGCAAAGACTTATCGTATGTGGGTGCCATTGCTGTAACATAAAGATAAGGATGGAGGCTTATTCCACTCATAAGCTCATGAGTCTGTAAATTGGAACTATCCTTCATAGTACAATGCATTTTACCAGTCCAAATATTTTTCTTAAAGACAAGACAGGAGTTTTTTCTTGGAAGTATTTTCCTTCAGTGACTTAAGGAAGCATATTCATGGACTACTTATGAAAGGAAATACACAAACAATGGGACACTACTGGTTTTCTGGATGGGGGAAGAGTCTTCATTATTCCAGCAGCTTCAGAATCAGTCACTTGAGCAGCTGCCCTAAACAGGAAAAATGTTGTCTGGGGAGCAGCAGATAAGGTAAGATAGACCCAAGGACCTCAGAGGACAGAGCTGCATCCTAATTTGATGATCCAGGTGCGAATAAATGGCTCCACTCATCTCAAAGACGGGACAGGCGACATATCTGGATCTGAATTTGGATTAAATCATCAGAAATGTTCAGGCCTGTGATTTTGTTGCTGGCCAAATGACTACGATTATTACAACCAAACGTGACAATACAATGACATTTTACCTAGGGGCAGGAATGCAAGGGAGATTAAAATGAGAACTGACTCGAGCCTTCACCAGGAAATTGAATCTAACCCTTTTTGAAGTTAAACATTTTGATATAAAATTTTTCATCGTATGGCTGACCTGCATAAAACGACTGAATTCCCAGTGCACTGCAAATGCTTTGTGTGCTGCAGTCAAATAGTTCTAGAGATGGGAACCAGATTAACTTTGAAATTTCCATCCTGCCCTCACAAACAGCAGTTCAGCTCCTCTCATAGCAGCAGAAGTTTGCTGTCAGCCTGCAATATTTTGATCATGGTCCTGCCTAGATCTACTAGGAGAAGAGATAATGATATAGTTGCAAGAGCCCTAGTGGTGGGCCGATGCTGGATCCCTCTCCAATGCCATTAGTGATGAGGCTCAAACAATAGCAACCGTGCCGGGGAACTGTAGGGAAGAAAAGGCTGCTGATGTCAAGACCCGTCTGGTTCTCTTCAAGCCATTGTGCTGTGTGTTGCAATATTAAACCTCTCCTACATTACGGGCTAAATTATGGGCTTCTCAGACGTCTTTGACCAGTGAGGGACAGCACATTGTTCCACAGATTTCTGGCCAAAAAGGAACTTTAAATTGCTTAGTCTGATCTCTTTCTCATTTAATCATTAAGAAGCTGCCATGTTCCATCCATGCACTCTTGCATTGGCCCAAAGATGTTAGAGAGACAAAAATATTTCCACTTTTCGAAGACTCACTGCTGACAGAGCATGAAGCTTCTGCAGCTGCTGGGGCAGCTGTGCCTGGCCCATCTCTACTGGACAGAAATCTCCTGCTGCTGAGTCTCATCAATCCACGGTTGAGCTCTCTTAAAACTGAACTGGAGGTACAGCTAAGCCTCCTCTGTTTCCTGTAGGTTCTCTCACCAGCTCCCCTGGTGTGTCCTTATGTCCACAGTATGGCAGGCTGTGTTCTGAGACAGAGCAGAGGTGTTCCCTGCCCATCCTGTAACATCCTGCCATGAAAAGCTCAGCCCTTTTTTCGCCCTACAACAATCAGCTGTCAGACCCCAGGAGGACAAACTGGCATAGGAGTATTTCCCTTCCCAAAGAAGTTGCACTGCTGCTCCTACAGGCCTCGATGTAAAATTTAATCCTGTTTTTGTTGGTCCGGACCACCAAACCACCAGATCTGCCCCAAAGAGCTTTTAGCAGACATAGGTGATGGAGAGAAGAGATGATAAACCAGTGGGGGAAGCCCAAGATCATGGTGAGATGATAATGATAGATGTAATAAGCAGCCGTAACAACACACAAACTATCATGCCGTGCCCTTTTTTAGCTTAGATTTGAACCCTTGGGCTTTGTTAATTATAATGACACAGTAAAAACTAAAAGGGGAAATTACCCACCAAAAAGAAGTCTGTTAACCACTTCATCTCTACAGCCATGCTGCATATTTTGTGCTTTGCTCTAATTGTTCAGTAGAGGCTCCATTAGAGTCAGTGGAAAGTCAGGGTATCCCTCGTGGATTATGCTGTAGCAAAGTAGTTTAAATTTAATCTAGGGTTGGATTTAACACATTTAAAAGAGAGAAAATTCACTGTTCAGTCTAACAGTCCAGTCAATACTTGAAGCTGATGGTTCTTACTCTGGCACTGCATTTTTATATTCTGACAGGAGGTAGAAATTATGTCCATGATCATCCCAACATTGGTGGCTCCAGTTGTTTTTTCCCAAACACAAAAAATGCCAGATGCCCTATGCTCAAAGAACAGTCATGGGATTTTGGTGTTTCTTTGAAATTCCCATATATGTTCAGCAAAAGGTAGAGGAACAAACCAGAAACACAATTTGTGGAATATTATATTTGAACATGGAGCTGGAAGAGCTATTCCCTAGCAATAGCCAGCTCCAAAACACTTAACTGGTGATTCAGTAAATAAACCAGTTCAAGCCTATCATCACAATACCTTTTGCTTCCACTGCTCTAACCAGAAGACCATTTCTGAACCTCACTGCTCTGCTGTTAAGACGCACCCAATTTCCAGCATGAACTGATTCAAAATGAATTTATGCCCATGTAGTCTTATATGAATTTTGCCTTTTTGCTGTCATGGGTCTCCAGTTTTCCTGGTGCGGAGCACCCACCACCTCTCCAAACGAATGTCACTGCTGTTCATACATAGTAACGCAGAAACAGCCTTCCCTGTAACACTGACCAGCAGAAGGGGTGCCAGGGAGAGTTCAGAAACTGGTGGGAACTTGTAAGAAATTGGGAAGAGTCCCTAGGGCTCACCTGGGGAGGAAAACTTTGGGCAGAGTGGGAACGAGTCTGTGAATTTCCCTCTTTTTCCTTCAAGACCCCTTCCCCCAGAAACAATTGGAGAAGCCAGCTGCTTCTGTCTCCACCCATTTGCACCCCGCCTTTTCCTGTGAGGACGCTACAAAGATCTGGTGTGTGGCTGAAGCCATTGCTCCTGCTGCAAACCAGGCACTGCCTCCTCAGACAAGGACGCAGCCCCCTGCCCTAGGCCTGTGCCTGAAGACTGCTCAGGCTGCTGCCATCTGCTTCTGTTTTTCCAGAAAAAATTCGCCGTTTCTGGGTTTCCCATAATAGGATAGGCTCCCCACCCCCCCAGTCATTCTGGCAGATCTTTTTCCTCTGGTTCCATTTTCAGATCGCTTCTCCTTACAAGTTTTTCCGAGAGCTCCTTCATGCCCTGAGCAGGCACAGGCCTGATATGCCCTGAAACCACCTTCAGCTTCTCACCAGCCCCACCACCACACTGGTGAGCTGTGCTGTGTCCCCTTTGCCCATGCTCTGAGCTACACTTGCTGTGATCCAGAAGCTGTTTGACGGCGTGAGTGCTACAGAATTCCTGAATTAAAACGCTCTGCCTCCCAGTGGGCCTTATTAGCTCAGGCACAAACCTCACTAACACGGCTGTATGGTTTCTGTCCCAGAGAAGGTTCGTATCTGGCCAGTTTGCAGTATCCATCCATCTGCCCCCTCCATATAGATACAACATAGTACTCCTGTGATTAGACAGGATATCTTATCTCTTGCCTTTTCAACACTCTGGCTGATTATTTTTATCTTACAGAAAAAGAGGGTACTCTCAGAGCCTAAGGTGTCTAACCCCGTGTATCACACATGCAGCAGGCATGCACTACACACCAGAGAAGAATTCTCCCCCACCTTAATGCTTGGCTCTGCCTGTGTATCACTCTTTCAGCAGCTAGAGTTAGTCAGACAACAGTTGTTTTTTGTTTTTTTTTTACAGAAAACCCTGCCATTCACGTGCAGCTGTCCCCCAAAACCAGCTCAGAACTACCGTGTGGGATCCAGACACTCCCCGCCCCAGTCTCATGGCAGTGGGGCTGCTAACTCCAGGGTATGAACCACACATGGCTGCGCAACAAAGCCTCAAAGGTTACTGCCACAGCCTGGAAATTATGCCAGATGTATTTCAAATCTCAGTCCCATCAGATCCTGCTTCACAGCCTTAAGAGTTGTGTGTTCAGCAGAGGCAAAAAAATACCTGTGCTCTTGATGTGCATACCTTTGCTGTGGTTGTGCCTGCATTTAAACACTTCTGTAGCTTTTGAGTTAACGGTACCTGGGTTAAGGTTCTCCCTCCTACTACTTATATATGGTCTAAGTGGCTGAAAATATCCATGAAATGGAGATATACCTCTTCATTTAAACCAGAACCTTTCTCATGACTGCATTAACACCCAGGCTACTGTGGACACCTGAGACATCCTTGGTCCTAAGCAGTGCTGCCTGAAGAGCCTGCTAGTCAATAAAATAAAATACCCATTCTCTTTAATTAACATATGAAATAAACACAATCTGTGACACCTAGTGTGCAGCAGCAATTAAGAGGCATTGCTTAGTTAAACCTCCTAATACCTCATTTAAATATGCAATTAAGGGATAATTGCCTTCAATCAATAAAAAAAAAATTGAAATATTTTGCAGGGACCTCAATTATTTTTTTGTGAAGCTTTCTACTTTGTACTTGGTCTGGCCTAAGTCTTCAAGACTTGTACCACTTGTTAAAGAAACATTATTATTTTCAGGATTGCATTGATTTATGGCTTTTATTCCTCCTACCAGCATTATAGAAGCCTGATACTAGCACTAAGCCCATGTGAAGCATTTATTTTTGTGTAATCAATGATTTCCATTTGATTCAAGCTATCCATTTTACGTTCTCCTTGGATCATCTCCCTTTTCTGGTCCACACAGACCAAGAGCGTGTCTTTGTGTAGGTCTTTACACACAGAGCTTCCTCACAGGCACCTTAACAAATCTTTTGTAATGCAATTGTTTTCCCATTTTTCAGTATCTGCTTGCAAACAAGCAGTACTTCACTTGTGCACAAGTGCTAGCAATTCAAACCGTATATCCAGCCCCGATCCCTGCCTACACACAAATCAATCCTCAGTAAAATGAGACAGATCTATGAATCAAACAAGGAACAAAGTCAGCCATTGCCTTCCCTCTCAAGGCACAAAATTAGCAATGCAAATATATATGCTCATCTAAGAGCTCCTTGAGTGCACTCCATCATGGCACCTCACACCATCATCAGCCACAGAACAATCAGAATACAGGGGGAAATATTTTCATGCTCAGTAATTGAATTATGTGGTTGAAGAGACAAGACCTGTGCAAGTAAGTGAGATGGGGGAAAAAAAGCAGGAAATAAATTCTGACAGGCATTTACAGGCATCTAATGAGCACCCAAGAAAGCAGCATACCACACTGACAAGGAAACCTCGGTGCAGGCTAGGATGCGTGCTACTTTACATGTTTAAGATACTAACATCTCACCTGGACTTGTCGTGGCAATCTTTGCTGAAGTCAAAACCCCTCTCTGGACTATTCCTGTCATGGGGAAAGGCCAGTGTGGAAGTGTTACTTGGATTTAATAAGAAAAGGGTTCACAACTTATCTGTTGTGCAATTGTAGTTAAATCATCTCACTTCTTCAGACGTCTTTCCCACCATGCCAGATCTCTGAGCCAGAAAGACTTGTTGAGCTGGCGTCAAACAACGGTCACATCCTTGTTTCAGCTTGTCACTTAGATAAGTGATAAAACTGAGCTTGGACTTAAGGCATGTCCTTAATTAACAAAAGATAGCAAACAAAACAAAACTAGATGTTGCTGCAGTCTCTGTGAGGTGCACGCATCCTCTACTGGGAATGTTTGGTGGTGTTCGGAGGTTTTAGGCATTGCAACTGTGACATCAATATAACCTGTATGGATGCTACCTCCAGATAAAAAGGACTGCAAAATGTAAACCAAAGAGCACAGATGAATTTTTTTACCCAGTTTTTGATACACAGAGCCTTGCACAAGTGTTACATTAATTCGTGTTTCCTTTTCTCTTGCTCCTATTACAATATGTTGTTACTGAGTGTTTCAGTGTTATCTACCCACTATAATGAATTACATACGTAAACACATGGTAGGTTCAGAGATCATGTATATAAGCATAAAAATGATGCAAAGACACTACTTAACAAGGAGAGGAACTCCCTAACTGCAAGAATTATTAGGAAGACCTGGAAATCATCAAGGAATTATGAACTTTATGACCTTCATCACCTCTGGAACCCCCATTATTTCTTTTGTCTGATTTGCTCAGAGATCTCTGCTCTAGACAGCAGGTGATTGCTAGATTTAGTCAGGTGATTGCTTCTGCTCAGAAATGTTTTTCAAGATAATCAGCTGATTTGCTTGAGAAACAAATATTTTGCTCCCTTCTAGTCTGTACACAATAGCTGTCATCAGGCAGCCACTGTTGTCTTCAGACTCTTATAAGGACAGATGTCCTGCAAAGAACCAATGATTCTCTGTTAGATGATCCACAGAGAACCAGAAACTGTCAGTCTCCAGAACACATGACACGTCATGAGCTGCATAAAAGAAGATCTCTTTGATTTCATAGTAGTTGTTAGTGTGGCTTTTCTTAGTGTTCTCTTCATTTCTCATCTCATCCAGCTCTTGAAGGCTCACAGGCTGTGAGCCTTTTCTATTTACGCAAACATGTTAAAGTTTCTAATAGCTGGGAATACGTGTCTGCAGCCATGTCTTTACAAAAAGGTTTTTTAAAGAGATGCTTCTAAATAACGTGTTTTAACCAAGCAGAGAGCTACACTAAATATTAGACAAGAACTAAATGTTAAGATGCATACAACACTTGCCCTTCTTAGACCTGTTCTTGTCTTTATATTGTCCGGTTGGTTGTGTGTAGCTTTACTGTAAACTTCAGAAAGCATCTTCAAGAGCCTTGGGAGAAGATAACTGAGTGCAGCCTGGGATTGCTGCTCCCCAACATGGATTTACTCATCTGTCTGCGCCTGGACATGGGGGAAACAGGGGTTCAGCCCTCTTGAGTTCAGATCCTTGCTGTTGAGACTGGAATGGGGTTCTAATTAGCTGTACTTATCATCTCTGATTTCAGATATGAACACATTCTTGTAATAAACCCAAGAGGTATCTTTGCTCTTTGTGAATGAATCGCTCATACACCAGGCACCACTGAAGAGTCCTCATATGGCTCCAGCTTTTACCCACCACTATCCCAGGTTTAACTCAGGGCAAGCTTGACCAGGAGGGATTGTCATCCAGTTGCCAATCAAGTGAACTGAGCCAGTCCCCTGGGGCAGCAATGAAGCCATACAGGATTACTGCAGTTACATTATTATTATGATGATGATGGTACAGGCAACCAAGCCCTGAAGAATCTCATTCATTTCATTATAAGGTCACAGAGTAAAAAATCAGCTGCTCTCATTTACACCTGTCAACCCCAATGAAAGGAGCAGAGTGGAGTGGGTATAACTGAGAGCAAAATTAGCCTACAATGCATAAACATTATCCTGTGTTATTTGCACACAGATTTTCACGTGTGAATTGATACATCAGCTGGGTAAATGATGCATCAGTTGAGACTCAGACAGAGAGAGAAGAATGTGTGTTTTTGCTCTGCTATCTGCCATCAGTTTGCATCAAAAGTAAAATGACTGACCTGAAATCAAACCAGTTTTCAGGAGCCAAGCTACAAAATGTCATTGTGCAGGTCATCCCTCTAGTAACTTTCCAGAAAGATGTAGTAGCCTCAAAAAAACTGTTTTCCATCTGGTTCTAAATTTTCACAGAGAATCAAAACAAACAACACTCTGAATATAGTAAGAATATATTGCTTGATAATAATAAAACTGGATATCGCAGTGGAATTCAAATATACTGTCACTTGATTACAACACCAGCTTGGACTGTTACAATACAAGCCTTTTATTTCCAATAGACATGGGACAAGAAATGGTTCCTGGTCCAGAAAGCCATGAGCCTTCCCTCAGGGATGTGCTACATCTGCCAGCCCTCATGGATGTCTCAGACACCACAGGGCATCAAAAACAGCATTTGAAACTTCTGATTAGGCAACTGAATTCAGTTCTCATGGTGAGACATATCTTAAGTACATGCTGGAGAAACAGTAAAAATATGATATCTATTCAAGGTTGGTTTTTATGGAAAAGTTAAGTAAGACTGCAGTAGGAACCCCAGGGCACATGGAGTGGGCTCACAGAGGAGACTGAGTTACAGAATTGGTCTTTTGTTCAGGTCTGAAAGCACGGCTAGATTAGATGATTTAATGCCATAAACCCTTTGGCAAGATCCATTTATCCAATGTCCTGGCCAAATTGTGTTTGTATTTTAAAGCCAATTTGTGTTCATAATTATTTGAATTAATTGCTCTTCCTTTTTTAAACTGCTGTGTGATATTTCTGTGTTCTTTCAAGAAGTTCCCCATCTCAGCTCAAGGAATATGAGGCTATCCTCCTGTGTCAATATTCTTACCGTACCTCCTTCCATAGTGACTTAGCTTCTCCTTCTGAGCAAAACATTCTGTGAGAATGAGGAATTAAAATAGGCTGAGGGATAATTTTTTTCCCTTAAAGTGAATCACAACAACTTCTTTCTCAGTCCTACACCACTAATGATACTAAAGCATAGGGATGGTGCTTTGTATTTCGAATGTACAGACCGATGTCTTTGAAGCAAATAATCTGCTTTGGTCCCCAGCTATGACTGGGAAGCCTCACACATCCCTGGTGCATAGCACAGTGGCAGGAAATAGCTCCTAAAGGGCCACAGATTTGCTGTTTAATTTTTTTAATTACTGCTTATTTAGGAAACATAAATACTTTTACAAATCATTACCATGTAAGTATGAACCATGCACTATTTTTAATTAAAAAATGAAGCCAGCACTTTTTCACTGAAAGGAACACTGTGAGAGACACAAAGCCACTCTTTCATAAGGCCTTTGCAAGGACAAATACCTTCATCACCTCAGATGCCTTCATTCAGGGGTTTTATTTGTCCTGACAGGCAATGCCGTTTGCAGTTCAGGAAATCCTGAGTTGTGGTAAATGGTGTATGAATCTAAAGCAAATTAGGAACATGGTTTAGTGGTGGACTTGGCAGTGCTGGGTTAATAGTTAGACTCAATGATCCTAGAGGTTTTTCCCAACATAAACAATTCTATGATTCTATGATTCTGCTGGGCTTGACTTCATCAGGAGAAAGCAGACCCATTGTTCAGGAAACAAATGCTGCCCTAGCATTTATGCACCTCCTCAGAGACTTGCTGCCTCTGTGTGAGAGGAGCTGATATTAGTTGTTATTAAGATACAACTGGGTTTAGAGCCTTCCAAGCTGAACACCTCAAAGAGATTAGTCAGCTTGTATTAGGGCTCTGCATGAAAATGTGGGTGTTTTTCTTAATAGCGATGTATGGTTGAAACAGCCAACTCTTCCCCGCCCTGGGGTGGTTTTGTTTTTGGGGTGGGCTTTTTGAAGTAATTTTCTCCCCTTTTTTTTTTTTTCTTTCACTTATAGACATTTGCATTCAGCTTAATTGATTGAAAAATAGTAATAAGAATGCTGGAGGACCTAAAACCCTGAGGAAGCCCAAGCTGTATGCTAAGTTGGTGCCTACCAGCAGCTTTAATCTCAATTAGTCCAATTTGTGAATGTTTGTTTGTTTTTTTCTTATTCACTGCCAAGCTAAAAAACCAAAATAACTGTGAATAGAAACAATAAAAGAAGGACTTCAGCTCACGATTTATCTTAGAAGAGTGGCTTCATTTTCAACTGAATCACCGTTCTGTTAAAACATCACAGCCATGTCCAGACTGCCCCACAAGCTCTTAGTTTAGGAAGCCCTAAGTTAAGTAAGGTGAAACAGGATAAATTATCTCCAGGACCATTCCCTACCACTGCCAGGGCCATTGTCTAGAAGGCTGCTCCTTCAAACTGATGAACTTCGTTGAGAGGCAGGGAGGCTTTCCCATGTCAGGTCTTCCAGAAGTCCCTGTCCTACATGAGACGATGCCGGGGGAGCTGTGCTGTCCCTGCGGCCTTGCTGCACAGCACAAGATCAGGGAAGATGGCAGATCTCACAGCTTTGTGTCCCCCCAGCGCAGGAGCTTGGAGGGTGATATTCAACCTCTTCCCTGCAAGGACTAACCTGTAGAACTCCCATTTGCCTTTGCATGGTCCTTGCTGTTACTGAACCTGCTTTTGCCTGCACTGCACCTTGAGGGAGAACCATCATGAGAGAGGATGAGGTGTGTACCCCACTGCCACAGGGGACAGGGCTCATGCTGATCTGCAAGCAGGGTCCTACACGGGGACACATGGTGAGCATCACCCGGTTCCAGCTGGGGACTCAGCAGGCACTCTGCTCTTCTGCCTCTCTGTAAAGCATGTCCCATGCACTGCAAGAGCAAGGCTGGCAGCTGGTAAGTGCAATCACAGCCTCAATAGCTGCATCATCTCCGAGTCTTCGTCTAAAGAATGTAGAAAAGCTTTGCCTAAAGAGTTCTCATGTATGAAAATGGCAAGTACTGACTGCAGAAAGAGTTTGACAATGCAGATGTTGTAGCTTTTCCACTGATCCAGAAATGATCCTTCTACGAGAAGGGAAATGAAACTCAAACCACTTTGCTGTGGAGTCAGAGAAGCCGCTAACTTGTAGCACACCTGAAATGTGTAAATAGAGCTGGGAAAGCATGAATCCACTTGCAGGTCCACAGCTGTGCTATACATTTACTGGCCTGAGCAAAACACCCACCGCAAAGGCTGCTTCTCACTTCATGTCTCTCTATCCCCTATCCAAGCAAAAGAAACTCATTCAGGGCTACCCAGCTGTCGCTCTCACCGCTCCAGCCATCACCATCCTCCTCCCCCAGCCCCAAATTAATGCTCCTCCTAAAGCTGTTATCCTCTGTGAATTCTGTCATTTCCAATGAGTCTTGTGCTGTAATTTAAAAGATAACTCACTCCTGTTTCCAGTGTTTTAATGCATTTTATTTTTTTCTACAAGCAATGTACGTGTGTAATTAATAAACAATTTAGTATGTTGAGGAACCTAGGAACTTGGCAAATGTTCTGGGGATATGAAATCTCAGGAAAAGCAGCACATTATAAGAAATAGTAAGTAATTACTTATGTAAGCTTTTCTTTTTAAATTCTAAGAACATTAGCTACTAATTACCTACTAATTACCAGTACTTCAGCAGGTGTTTGCACTTAACTGTAGGCTAAAGCCCCTGTGAAAAACAAACCCCTCACACTCCCTCTCAAGATTAAAGCTGAATCCCACTGGACTTCATAATACAGCATAGGTGCAGCAGAGCTGTTTACATGCCAGTCCTTTAACCACTTGGCCTCTTAAGGTGAAAACAGGCTCCAGTTTATTTCCCTTGTATTTTCTGCCAGAGCCAAGGTGATTTGCTAGGATGAGTAACTCAAGAGGCAGTGAACAACATCTAAGGGTTAAAAGTAAACTATGATTAAGATTTCATCCTCATCTGCACATTTATCTCACTTCTGTAGTGACCTAGCAGAGGTACACTCTATATCTGACCATGAATATTGCTGGCTGAACAACGTGAGAATAAAGCCTTATCTGTGAGAAGTTAGCTGAGTTTAAAAAAAAACACATTTCAGAGCCCTCAGCTGGTGCAAAACGATTTAGTTTCACCAGTGCTGATGCCCAAGTCAATACCTCATGCCACTTGAGGGACTGGCCTGCACTACAGATCCAATCTGTTCATGACTCTTTCAAAAGACTAATTCATATGGGTAAATTTTACTAAGAAAAAGAAAAACCATTTCTAGGCAATGAATTTCAAATTTAAAAGTGTAAGTTCAAGTTCATATCTGTGACTGCTTAAAATTCAGAATTTTGGTTTACCCGGTTATCAAAACACAATTTCCTATCAATAGGAGGAAGATATCAAACATAACAAGTCCAGCAAGAGAGTGGAAAAGATAAGAGGTGCCTTCAGCAACCTGTCACAGTACTCAGATTGCACCTTCTGCAGAGCACCTCAAGGACAGATGGAACGACTGAGAGGAACACCTTGGGGCAATACTTTTTATTAAATCTGTTCACAAATGAATAATTCCAATAATGCTGCTAACATGTTTTTGTCTTTTACCCTCTCTGAGACTTGCAAGATCTATTCAAAATATATGGTTGCTTACTTCACTTCTGCAAAGATTACTTCTTTTTTACTGAAAATAAGGCTTAAAGGTAGGCAGTGGAGGCAGTTCAGATCATCACCATTTTTCCATGGATGCTAGTTAGGCTACAAATCCCCTCTAGATCCATTTTTCACTGAGGTGATAGAAGTAGTGACTGTGCTGTGAAGTATTAGCAGCAGTAGAAGTGCTCGTGCCTACAGCTGGGAGCTAAGTTTTTTGAACAGCACACCTCTATTAAAACAATAGGAACTGCAGGAGACTAGACACAGTTGAAAACCTGATCCTTTCATTCAGGTACTTAAAGGGAACCTTCTGGCTGCTGGTGTGTTTTAAGACTTGAGCCCTACAACTGAGAAATTAAAAGCTGCTTTGACATATGAATGAACCAAATGAGACCATGAGGCTTCTGAGAAAATTACACAGCTCAGCCTTGGTGCCTTTCACCTGAGCCTCTCAAAACAATATACAAAAATTAACAAAATAGCATGCCTGGGAGGTAAGTCATTGATCTTTCACCAGTCAACAAGCTGAGCCTTTGCACAGCAAAATGCCCATATGTCATTTTAAAAGAGGATTTAAATGTCATTTGTTGTTCATGTAAAAATACTTTCGGCTCATTTCTTTTCCTCTGCTGGAGGCCTAAGGTAAGATTTCCAGAGGACCTGAAGAGTGGGAAGAGTAGCAGTGCTCTGGTCACTAGACTGATGCAAGGTGCTGAGTGAGGCTGTTTCAGTCCCGAGGAAGGACTCCTGTGCCTGGAATCTGGTCTGTTTCTGCCTGTTGTCCCAGGTGATCCAATAAAAGATATTGCTTCTCTTTATATAGGCTTAACTGCACCAAATGCTGAAATGACACAAGTGTAGCTGCTCATCATATCCAGTTACAAGACAGCACCACCCAGATGAGGACCTTACCAAAAATCATTACGAAGAACAGAGCAGTAAGAACCAGGACTATTTTGGGCAGAGCCATCTGACTCACAGCTGGAAGGCGAGATGGAAGGCAGCCCTGCACTGCTGGAGTACCATGAGACTGCATCCCTGGTGGGTGAGGTCACTGCCCTGCCAGCCGTGCTGCTAACCCTGGCTCCCAGCATCCTGCAGCCCAATGAGGGCTGGAAGCACTGCGGAAAGGGCAAGCAGGTGAGGTGGAAACGTGACATCCCCTTCTGTCAGAAATGAGTTGCCCAACTGGCCCATTAGACACTCCTTGGCAGCTGGGCATTGGGGATGCAGAGGGAAACACTGATGATGCCACCAAAGAGCAAAGGAATGTCTAAAGCATCTTGAGTTTCATGGTTACATTTGTTTTAGTCATAAAGGTTTTTGCTGGGGGTTTTACCTATTTTTCCCCATTTTCACTGTCTTCCACACAGTTCCCTTAGGTGGGATTTCACAGTCCCAGCAGCACCGTGGTGAAGTCAAGGCTTGAACACCTTTTCCTGCATGCGCCACAGGTACTGTGGATGCCGTGGCCCACTGGCATCATTTCAGGGGATACAGAAGCAAATTGAGGAGAGGGTTTTTCTCTTCTATTCTCTTTTCCTTAGTTTCAAAGAGGAGAGGAAAAAAATGCAGAGACAGGATTTTAGCCCTTCGTTTTATAATGTAATTGAAACGCCAAGAGACTGAAAAAATTCAATGTTGATGAAGAAACGGATGTTAGTGCAATGAAGAATAGCTCTGTCTTTGTCAGTCTGCAGTCTTTTATGTGTCACAGGCTGTCACTTTCTATTGCATTTCAACTGACTAATTACCCCAGTTTATTAAAAGTGAATATGAATTCACATTTTTTACTTTGCCTATTCCAAGTGTTAGTGTTATCAGGAGCTATTACTGAATGATAGATCCCACAGTTCTAGGCTTCCTCATGTGAGCAAGTACAGAGCAAATCTACCTCAATATCAATGAAAACCAGATATATTCATTTAAGGGGGAAATATATACTCTGTGCAGTACATGTTCACATCCAAGCATTAATCACCCTGGCATGTCCCACATGGCTCAGTGTATTATTAGAACCTCACTCACAGAGCAGAAGAGTGTCTGTAAGTGATGATGTTGGAAGGGTTGGACTTGAATTAAATGTACTCATCGCTTCCTAATGGGGAGGTATTTTCTGACAGCTGTAATGAAAACTGCTGCTCATCAAAAGGTACTCTGTGTCCTAGCTTGCAAATTCAACCTCAGCTGCAAGTTGCACATTTAAATTTCAAAGTTTTTATCTCTAGCCACACTGGAGTGCACTTATAACTGCAGTGGAAGGGTCAAATTAGATGAAATCAAAGCCCTGCTTCTACTGAAGAGGCAATTTTAAGCTTTTGCAATTGGAGCTGTGTGTTGTTACAGGCTTAAAAAACCTCATCATCAAAACTAAGGATTTCTAGAACATGATAATTATCACTTTGATCTGTCCAACTCAGATCCAGCAGTAACTACAATGTTCGAAATTCCCCATTCTGTATAAAATAACATACTCAGATAAACAGGTGCATAGACTACAATAGTTATAGTACAGTTGGTACCCCATTTTTTATTGCTAGTTCTTCACACCTTCCCCTACCTTTGTGAGTGAGTGATCAGATTTCTTGTGAGGACATTTGCACTGTCTTTGAAGGAGCTGCATGCTGGTATAAGCTGTGTGTGTATTGGCAGTAATAATCAATAAGAGGTATAACAATAACTTGGGAAGTTCTGTCGATAGCAAGTGCTGGGAAAGAATGGTGATTCAGGTCTTGGAGGGAAATGCCATTTTCCCTGAAAGCAAAGCACACATAGTCAACAGGAAAAGGAAGAGAGTTTCATTCTTCTGGTGTTTTCCTAGTGGGTACTCATTGTTTATAACAAAATGCAACCATTGTATGTTTTCCTATGATTTGAGATATTTACCATTTCACATGCTAAACAAAATGTTCCTTCATTAGAACATAACATAGTTGGAGGGAGAAAAAATCACAAGACTGGCTGCGGTGGCAATACTGTCATCTTCTACACTTACAAAAAGGAGGCAGAAGAGTATTTTTTAAACATGCCTGCCTGAAGAGAAGCAGTGGAACATGCACTTACATTGCCTGGCCTCCAAGCAGGTCAGCTTGATGAGCTAGCTGTGATGTGAAAGCTGTAAGGCTCCCTTCTCTGGTGTTTTCAAGTCCTCTGGGTATGATGAATTTTGTATAGGGTATTTAAAGGACTGGCTGAAGCTATCTCGTCGTGGGTTTGTGCCCAGGCTGATACTGACGGCCATGAACAGAAGATACCCCCTGGAGCATGAAGCCTGTTCCCAGAGAAGAGCAGCTCCCGACCTCTCAGTTTAAGGGTGGAGTGAGATCAGTCTCACTGTACCTGTACATTAAGACAAACTTTGACTTTGGTCTGCACCAGGGAGGTGCATTTCAGGTGGGGAATGCTGATCCTGGATGACTCAGACCCTATATTGGGTTGGATTTACAAGGAATGAGGCCTCTCTCTCCCCTCCAGTGGGGAAGGCAGAAGAGGTGTCTGTATCCATGGGTGTCTTTGGTGGCAAGCCAGGGAGCTTCAGGGAAGGAAGTCGGGAGGGCTTGAGGACACAGTGTGTGAGGGAAACTCTAAGCACAAAGAGATTGGCTACCCAGAGCAGGGAGCAGCACCATCAGTGGAGAAGGAAACAGCTTCCCCACAGGTAGGGATGCAGGAGTTGGCTCCCTCCTGAGGCAGATGAGGAGATTAAGAGCAGGCATGCTATCCAGGAAATGATATTTAAATCCTAGTGTTAAGGAAAAATCCTGCATATGACCCCAGATATGAGATTTGTAGCCAGCCGTCCTCCAAAATAAAGAATAGCTGAGAAAGCTGATGACCCTCTTCTGATGGGAAGAGAGGAAGTTTGCTGTTTGCTGGATCGGGGAAGCAGGTGTGGGGAGGAAGGGGTGCTGCCTGCCATAGCCTGAGATGCTACTGGAAGGTGTTCAGGTTTTCCTGCTGCACTGGCTCCATGCCGTAGATCCAGCAAGCTGCTAACCTAGTTAGAAGGGCTTTAAAAGTAGGATTGAGGGAGGGGTTGACTAGGAAAAAAAGAAGTTAGCATAAACAAGAGCAGCCTGATAGGGACCTAAAATTTCAGTGATGTTGGTATTCAAATAGGGTCACAGGAGAGACACAGGGAGTACTGAATCAGTCCACTGAATACTTTAGATGTCTGTATACTAAGGAAAGAAATGTTTGGGATAAACAGGTGGAGCTGGAAGTCTTAATACAAGATCAAAATTATGACTTAATTGGCGTTACAGAGTCTTGGTGGGATAATTGGCATGACTGGAATAGTAATATGAAAGGAAGAGCAGGCAAGAAGAAAACAGGAGAGGTGGTAGCTGGGTTAGGATCTATTTGCTTGCTGGAAGCCTGGCATGTAGAGAAAACTAAAACCACCTGAAAATTTTTACAGATAATAATTATAGAGGAAAGGCTGCAGGTACTTATGTGGTGGGAGGGCCACAGCAACTACCATGGAACTGATCAAGAGAGAGCAGCTTTCAGTGGTAGCAAGGGGGCTCTGACAGTGCTGGAAGGTCCCTGCAGGAGGAGACAGACTGACCAGCATGTGCATGGGGTGCACAGAAGGAAGAAGCCATGCTCAGATACTATGGATTGAGAATAAAAGATTACCAGGAGCACGTAAGGGCAGAACAAGCTGGAATGAGGACTGAACCACTATAAGGCAGCGGCACCAAGGGTAAGAAGAAATCATTCTTCATGTGCATTGGGATTAAGAGGTAAGCCAAGAGCAGTGTCGTCTGAACAATCATGAGACAAAAAAGTTGCAAAAAGGATGCAGTAATTTTTCTCTGCAGTAATGCAGAGAAGGCCTGTGTGTGTGAAGTAGGGTTCCTGCATCCTCATCAATTGAAAGGTCAGTTGTGAGCATGCAGCTGGCATGATTAAAACCAGAAACAACAAAAAAAAAGACTTTTCCCCAGAAAAGAGCAAGAATAGGTAAAGGATATTCATTTAACTTCATTTTTTAAAAAGTCCTTTGAGTCTGATGAATTTTGTATGGGATACTTAGAGGACTGTCTGAAGCTCTCTCAGAGTCATTAGTAGTCTTCCTGGGAACCTGTGGAAAGGGAATGAAGAACTAGATAGCTAGAAAAGCACAATATTGTGCTCTTTTTTAAGCAAAAGGGGGAATTGAGTTACTGAAGAAGTCGAATTAACTTCAATCCTCCGAAAAATTCTGTAAGAAGTAAAGCATCTGGAAATCAATATTTATGTATCACACTATGTCAAATGAGCCTTATTTTCTTTCCTGGCTGTGTAATGGGCCTTGTGGGTAATGGGAATCTGTAGATGATACGCACCTTGACTTTAGCTAGGTTTTGACACTCTTCTACCTGATAAAAGAGATTACAGGGAAGATAGAGAATTTTTTGCATTGCAATTACAGTGGTTTATGATCAAAACAGAAGTATTTATCATGAAATCCTGTAAAGGTCTGCCTCAGTGCAGTGCAATGGATGACATGGCAAATGGCAGGTAAGACTTCACTGCAATTTTTACCAAAATCCTATTTTTTTCTACTACAAATTAATCTTCTATCTCTTCTCAGAACTGAAGTCTTAGCTAAAATGCCGTGTACAGACTTGGGTAGGGAAGGGGGAGGTAACTTTGAAAAAGAACAAAAGAAAAACCAACATAGAGGAGGAAAGGGGTGAGAAAAGGTGATGCTGGAAGAAAGATTTTTAAATGTAGGATTGTTTAATCTAAAGAAGAAAAGGCTGAGAATGGATTTAACACCAGTCCTCAGGTATGTAAAAGGTTGTTACAGGGCACAAGAATGCTCTGCCACATCTGTGGTGAACAAGTTGAATAATAGAAACAGTCTTGACTTTAGGAATCCTTTCTAACCAGGACTGTAATGAAATGGGAGAAATTGCTTGTTGAGGTTGCAGTATTTCTTTCAGTAGAGATCCTTAAGCCCATGTTGGAGGTGGAATAAGTAGGGCAAGATGCCATAGAGTTACAAAGACAGACGAGTAGAATAGGAACTTCCTAAGATCTTTTTCTGGTCTTTTTTTTCCATTTTTAATTGTTTCAAGTTTTCAGCGATAGGAGGGCATAATGCTCCAGTTAGCTTCACTTTTGCTCCCGCAAAAAACTCTTCACTCGTACCTAAGAGTTTTAAAAGACTATGAGGTTGAGTTTAAAGTAGTATTTACAGAGAGGTGGCACCTGAGAAGCTCAGGCATGAACCAGCATCAAATGTTGTTAAATGCTGTGCAAATCTAGCAGCCCATTCCAGCAATGTACAACAGCCACCACTTCCTTTAGCTTAGGAGCTGGGAAAGCACCCAATGAAGCCCAGCCTCTTCTGTTGTCCAACCCCTCACCATCAGTGCCAAGTTTCCACCTCCTACAATGCTTCTCCTGCAACATCTTCTTCTTTTATCTATCGTAGCAATCTTTTGTCTCTCTCATAAGAAGAGCTTCATAAAAACTCTGTGTAGTGTTTTTTGCCAATAGTAGAGATTTCTGGGGCAGGTTTGATTGTGGTAGTCAGATCTCTTTTCATGCAGTTAAAATATGATGCACAAAAGGCAATACACTTTCTGTAGAACATTTGGTGAGAGGGAACATGGTCTTGAGCATTAGAATGAGCCGTGGGAGAACAAGGCCTGATGGCGAACTACTTGTGTGGCACTGTGCACCCATTTGTCCCCACTGAGCTGCCAGAACTGCAGGATTAGCAGCACTGCCTCATCCCACAGTGTAGTTCTGAGGATAAATACATGAGGTGCCTAAATACAGTAACTGTAGTAGTAACTGGGGTGCTACAAGCCCCTGAGGTGGATTTGCTGGTGCAGATGCAAGAGGGCAGTTTTGATTTCCATTCCTTTTAAGTTTTGTATTTGGCATGTTGACAACTTGGCCAATGTAGGAGCAGAGGGGGATACAGTGGTGTCATACACTTTGAAGGAGGCCCACACTTCTCATTGCAAGAGGGATTCAGTCTTTGATTAGCCAAAAGTGCTTGCTCTTGGACTTATCTTTGAGCAGCTGGAGGGTCCCAAGGCCCCTTGTGCAAAGTACTTATATACAAGGAAGTAAATCCTGCTCTGTTGAAAGCAACAGAACTTACATCCTGAGCTCACTCAGCTTCCATCCCGTTTATCTTAGGGAGGTGCAAACACATACTTTAGTGTTCCACTGAATCATGATGATTCTGCTGGAGGAATTGTATGGAAAATCAATGGACGTGTTCCTCGTCCCAGGTCGTTACCATCCCAGTGGATTCCTGCCCTTAGAGCACTCCAGCTGCCCAGTCCCTGCCTCTGCTGGAGCACAGTGCCTCTGCAGACCTTTCAGTAGGGCTGTGCGAACTCTCCCTAACCTGGCTCACAAATGCCAGCTGTGGTAGCAAAGATCTATCTCAGTTAGTTAACGTGGCTCATTTGGACCCACACAAGCCAGGGAGGAGCTGCAGAAGCAGCTCTGCTGCTAAAGCCTAGAGGGCAGTAACTTCCAGCCAACAGTGAGGGACATGTTGGAGCAGGGACTGGGCAGCTCCCAGTACCTCTATGAGCACAAGGAAATGTGGCCACGGCCACCCAGGTTTGCCTGAATTCCTTTGGTGAATGGCTGTCTTAGCAACGGAAAACAACTCTTTTTTTTCAGTATTTCTTTGTAGAAATCTCTTCTAAAACTGAGCTGTATGCAACTCTATTTAACACTTGGCACTGCCGTGAGAGAAATGTTAATACACCTCTCTCTGAAGGTATTGGCTAAATGTATGCATGTTCCTCTTAGGAAGTTTCTGCTCTATCTAATGAACACTGCAGTGTGTCTCAGAGTGTTCTTCTTTGGTCTTCGGGCTGTGTTGTGCACACACATTTTACAGCACATATCCATACCAGCAGTGCACTTACTTTGGTTGTCTAGAATTGCACAGAAAACAGCTAAGTTACTTCCTAGGCTTCAAGTCCACAACAGAGTGAAAAAAAATGCTTCTAACATTCAAAAAATGAATATACCTCGAGATATTTTCAGAGATTCCTTTTTCTGGAGGTGAACTCTCGTAATGGACACTGGGCCTTAGACTGCATCAAAACCTATGTGAGCATAACATGCTTTGTCATGAAACCTTTCCAGGAGAACATAAACATTTAGGCAAACCTGTAACAGGGAAAACAATGCTTCTTAACATTTTCAGTCCACACTTCAATTGATTATGGATGTTTCTCACCCTGAGTATAAGTGTGACTTTTTTGGCTCCTGTGCCTGCCGAATTCACTCCAGAATAGTAGTTATTGGGGAAAGAAGGACCTGGGAATAGTCAAAGCTGCCTCAGAAGTAAAGTGTCTCAGAGGCCACGTTATCGTTGCTCTATCAAAACCTGCCGTTACACAAACATTTTTCTTGGTACAAGCAACTCATGCTTCTTTCTACCCCTGCTTTTTCCTGCCCCTTTCCTTAACCTGTTTACAGGTCCTGTGAGGTGACCTGAGTTCAAAACAACTCCACAATACTCCACTGCATGTGGCTGAGCCAAATGCCCATGAAAGCAGAGCCTGATATGATTCTCTTAAAAATAGATGCTCAAGAACATAAAACCAGACTGAGTTAAAAAGATCTGAAAAATCATTCACTTGCATGCAGTTTTCTGTCAAAAGGAAAATACTTTGTAGAAGCATATCAGTTTTGGTGAAAATTAGGTTGGAAGAAGGAGAAGTGGAGAGGAAGAGAGAGACAGACCATGTGTCTTTATATATCCAAGTAACAGAATAAAACTATCTCAAATCCCAAGTGAATGTCCTCAAAAAAATAATGCCTCATCAGACTTGAAGTCACTCACAAAAATAGTGTGATGGATTTGGCCAAATTCAAGGAAAATGTCCAAAAGAAACATCTCCTCAAAGGGAGGCAGGTTATAGCTGCCCCTCCCCCACCAGGTTCGGGGAAAAAAAGATTTTCCTTGGAGGAATGTGAAAGACAAAATAAAAATTATTTATTTAACAAACACACAGGAAAAGAATAATAAAGCTAAATAATAAAACCTCTCACTATGGAGAGAAACCTGATAGATTTTAGAGTCCTTCTGTGGGTGTGGTCTCTCTCATCCTCCTTGGAGCTGGGTCTGGGCCCCTCTGGGCCTAAGGTGGAAATTTTCCCAGTGAGTTCTGGTGTTCTGATGTTGAAACAGTCCAGAAGAGAAGAAGGGAAAAGACAAAGTCCCAGAAAAACCACGTTCTGTCTCTCTCTCCGAAGAAACAGAGCTGAAGACAAAAACCTGAGAAGCAGGAAGGCTGCTTCCTTGCTCCTCAGCAGCAGCTAATCTCAGTGTCCTCGAAGCACAAACAGTTTTGAGAAGTTCACTCAGTTTTTTCTCGCTCCTCTCTCGGGCTCAGTTTAAAGGCACAAAAAAGGCACAGGAATCGTCTAGGCATAGAGTGGTGATAGGGGATACAACAGCATAAAGTCACCCCACGACAAATAGTGAAGAGACTAATTTTCAATTCCACCAAATAAAAAATAAATTCGAAGTTTTGACATTTTACATTAAATAATGGTTGCCCAACCCTCTGTAAGAGGTACAGTGAAAAGATGTGGGATATTACTCAGAAAAATTCTTCATGGCTTATTCACCTTCGGTGAATAGGTTTATTCCTGTCAACTCCAGAAATCTTTGGTCCAATCCAAAACATCCCTAACATGATCAGTTGTGTTTCAGTGGTAGGAGACACATATAAGGCAAACTAGTCATAAAGGTTTGTTATTTCAGCATGAACCTTTAATATCCAATAGGTATCAGTATTCAGAGGTTTTCCAAATTTTGTGATTTCATCTTACTGTTGGACGTACTAGCCAGTGTTTAAATATCAGTTACCTGTAAAAACATGCACAGACTTGTATAATATTTGAATTCACAGTAATTACACAGCAGCTGATATATTTGAAGAAATTTGGGGAAATCTTTTTTTTTATAGGTTATTTTGACTTCAAGCGGGTTTACTTCCTATTGTACTGAGCTAAAAAACCTGAAGGACAGTAATTAACACCTGGGACAGCAGGAGCTGGTGGGTCATGAATAACGTGGGGAAACGGTGGCTAAACGAAGTGCACTAACTTACAAAACCTCTTGAAACGGCATGAAAGGAGTCATCTGATGATACCAATCATTTGCCAATAGTTTTTGGAATTACATGTTTTATTGTTGTTTGGGGGGGCTTTTCTGAATTATTTAAGAGTTATTAATATTTTATTAAGTCTTGTTTCTCTTGCTCCCACTCTTGTTGCCATTTCCATGAGCTGAGCAGCTTTCCTAGAGAAAAATTGCATAGAAGAAATCAATTTTGTAAAGTTTCTTTTACATTCCCTCCTATCTGGAGATTTGAATTTTCAGTATCTCCTTGACTTTCTGAAATAATTAGGAAACATATTTATTTATTTATTTATTTTAAATTCTGGCATTGGCCTTCAGAAACCTGGACCTTTTTTTTCCTTTTCTTGACAATCCTATTGCCTGCTTTCCAAGTCCATTTCTTATCCTTTTTATTCTGTGTTTCTGTCACGATTTTACAGTTAGCCATTTAAAAAATATATAATTAAAGTGCCAAAGCACCTGCTAGCCTAATGCATATGCATGAAATAGAATTATGTCCCCTCCGGGACACTGGTGTTGTGACTCTGGGGAAATGGCTAAGTAACCATGACAACGTGTCTCCACCACATCTTATTTCCAGTGATAAAAGCATGATTTACCCTATTAAACAAACCATATTACAACTTGCCCACAGCAAGTGGTGTCTGCTTTCCAGTAGAGGCACCAGGTCAGGAGGGAGAGCAGCCCAAGCCCATCCATCCATCCAAGCCTCCCCCTCTTTGACACTGCTTTGTGGTTACATTGATGGTCAGAGGAAGGACGAGACACACGTACAGTATTCCGCATTTCTGTCGTGATAGGTGAGATGAAAGGAGGGGAAGCAATGCAGCATTCATTAGCTGCAGGCACCAGCCCAATCCCCAGTACAGCAGTGATGGACGGTGCAGGAGAACCCAAGGGGAGGGCACAAAGATTGGTGGAACCAAGACACAATGATTCAGACGTTTATATTAGATAATTTCTGCATCTTCTCTCCTGCCAGTTTGCCAAGGCTGCCAATACTTAGTGAATGCCATGGAAGGCTACCAGAAGTGGTTTTTCAAAGGCTGCTGCCAGAACACAATGTTAATTTATTTTTTTATAATCTTGCTTATGCTGCTGATTATACTTTATCTTATTTAAAGTGATTTTTAAAATCAAGTGCATTCTTCATTATATATTTTTGATTTACACCTTGCTTAATTAGAGAAGGCACTTTGCTATTACATTATCTATAATAATTTCATAGGGAAACTCTCCTCATTGGATCTTGTCTACTAGCATAATACAATATTTGTTTTATTAGCACTTTGAAGAAGTATTTAAATCAGCCAAACTAATAATTTAAATATTGCCTTGGAAGTATTTGCATTAACCCTCTTCTTTCCATCACATACTTAAAGAAAAGTATAAACCTTAATTTGAGTTCTTAATCACTTGAGGGCACAATTTGACTAAGAACAATAAACAGAGAGGTGAAGAAATTAAAACCACAAAAGTCTCAGAGAGAAAACAAAACTGGTGTTTAAAGGTCAAGTACATAGATGTAATTAGTTCTACTTACATGAAGAATTGCAATTATCTTTATGAATTGCATTTTGAAATTGCCGGGTCTTGTGAATCCTGGGGGTTTCTTAAAACATCAGTTGTTAGAAGTCTGTGATTAGATCAGACTCAGAGCTAAGAATGAAAAGAGCTAAATCATGAGTTCAGTCGAACAGCTGCAAGGTGAGGCTGAAAGTGCTATCTGGGCTTACCGAAAAGTGACTAGCAAATCATAACCCAGTATTCATCAGATTATTTGGCAACCTGACTTATGATCACTAAGTTCTTGGGACTGATCCTTTCCCAATTCCAAACATAACCTGTACATAAGTCAAAGCACAAGGATTCTGCATTTACTGTCAAAGGATGGATTCCTTTCTCTTTTAACAACACCCAACATGGTAAAAGTGTTGGCTATTCTAGCAAGTTCTTGCAAGACCCTGAGAGCTGTTCCCAAAAAGACTCCAAGCCCAATGGAAATCGGATTTCTGCTAGAACATGTATTCATGCAGCAAAAGTCAGTGTTTGGACTTCAGGGCCACTTCCAGTGACTTGAATGTTAAATGACATGGAAGAATTTGACAACTATTATTGAGTTTTCAGGTATCCCAACCCTGTCACTGCTCTGGGCTTCTCAAGCAGCAGGTTAACCAAGAAGCGCAGCTCACGTTCCTTGCAGGGTTCTCCGGTTGCCTCTGGATGCCTGTTTAAAAGGCACTGCAGACCTACCCTACTTCTGGTGTATGGGAAACCTGTAGTAGAGGTAGCAGAGTACCCAGATTAGTTGTTTGGAGTTCTGGACTGAGCAGATCTGTCAGAGCACAGGGTTTGGTACTCTAGCTCTGATTTATTTGCTTTTTGTGCACATGTGTGCAACATAACAGTCTCCTTACCATCCAGAAACAGGCTGCGTTGTGTGTGGAGGGTTGAGCAAGAGAGAGGGAACCCAAAGTCAAATTTTGTACTACTGCTCAGGACCCCAACTTGAGTAGTGACTTTGGGCAAGTAACTTGCAGGGAACTCCTCTAGAGAGTGTCTGGAGCTTTACAGAATACAGTAGAAAAATAAAAGGGGAAAACACTGCATCTCAGTTTTCCTGTCTGTAACATGGGACTAATACTTACCAACCGACCCACCTCACAAGGGAGATGCAATAATTAATTAGCTAATGTTCCTACAGCACTTTAACTCTGTAAAGTGTAAAATAAATGTTAAGCATTATTGGCACTTAGATTCTACAGTGATTGGTGCCCTACAATTCCCTAAGCCAGACAGCTAGTTATTGCTGCTCAGAGCAACAGTAGCTTACAATACATCCTGCATTATCAGCTGGTTTCTAGATGGTTACGTGCCAGTGTGCCTGTACATACCCCCTCCTACATGTGCCAGATGCCACACAGGGGAGTTCTGAGGTCCAGGATATGACTACACATCATGGAAACGGGACTCCGCAGCCACTCTGTAACTGGGCAGTTCCTTTTTGCTGTGGTTTTATTTTGTTCTCTCTGAAGCAGGTTTTTAGGTAATAACCAGGACCTGAAACTCACTGCCCTGCTGTATATATACTATTTAATCTAATTTTGTCAGTTGACTCATTATTATCACTGAAAGTATCCAGGATTTCAATAAATTCAATGTCAAAGGAACTAACTGGTAAACTGTGTAGAGCAATTTGAGAGAAAAAAAGAGCTTTGTCCTTTTTCATTTTGTTGCTTTATACTTCTTAGCTAAATTTTTATTTCAGTGAACAAGAAGATAGCCGCTTCTAAAATTATGTCTGAGAGATGGATATGTAGGTAATATTGTTTAATATTAACTGCTGCTACATGGGTTCATGAATTCCCATCAGTACCGGTTTTTATGGAGTTCCTTACGCTAAAGTCTCTTTCAACAAAGATAGTGGAAAGAGCCTGGTTTGCAGCTCAGTAGTTCAAGAAAGAATTGCAGCTTTGCCCTCTCAGTCATAGCCTGAGAGGTTGGTATTGAAGTCTCTGCATTTACACTATATACAATTACAGGATTTTATTTCAGGTTAGATTTAGCCTGGTCCTCTGTGTTAAACTTCCTTATCATGCCTGGGTGTCAAAGCCATTCAAAGCAGCAGTCAGTTATTTGTAGCCTCATGACTCCATCTGGGTTTCGAGGGCATCTAATACAAACCAGGAGGAGAGTTTCTTATTTAGTTTGCTCTCAAAGAAATCCAAAGCCACACTCTGAATCAAACCAGTAGATGGTAAAAGGAGACAACTGGAAATTCTGTAAAAATCTGATTACTACTTTCAACCAAAACACTAGTGAGATGCAGCCTCAGCCCATATGGTATTATTTCTGCTGACTTTGTAGGAAGCCATGTGGACAATAAGCAACCAAGCAACCCCAGACCACCATGTCAGAGTTTAAGAGTATATCCCAGCAGAAACACCATTTGATTCCTTCCCACTTTCTTGTACTGTTTCCCTAAGCATCCCCTACTTGGCTTTGTCAGCCACAGGCTACTGGGCTAGAGACATTCAGTTTGAGCCAGCCAGGATGTCCTAATACAGTGTTCTGCTAGATCCAGCAATAATATAAAGAGGATTCAAATATTGATACACACTTACACATTGGAGACAATTTCAGCATTCTACTGATGCCATGATGATTTTTTGCTTTTTATACATACCCTTTCATGCTCTCTTTTATGCAGCTTTTATGTATCCTTAGTGCTTTTAGCCCACATACTTGTAATTCCCTAAGTCTGATAACTAGCTTAGACCCAAAGTTCCTTAAGCCAAGAGACCAAACATCTTGGAAACCTTGTAGTTGGGGGTCAGAAAGCCCCAGACACCAAGGTCCTCTCCAGAACACACTCTGTAAACCAAGATAGGCCCATCCAGGGGGAACGTTCCACAGGATGGGGCTTCTCTTGAGCCTCTCATGGGGGAATCTGTGACAGATATGCTGATGTGCAAGGTCTGTAACTGTATACGCAAATCATTGTGTGGGTGCATTCTCCATGTGCATCCTGGGGTGCATTTTGGCGCATTCTACCTGGATGTGGTGCACCTGAGGATCCTTAAATAAATACCGAGGTAAAACCCTTTTTCTCCCCTCTAACTGTGTTTGGCTTTTAATTCTAAGCCCAGGGAAAGGCAACACTACCACTCTACTATGGGGATACTGTACACAATGTTATTCAACTAATAGCATCCATGGGAATTGTGACTGACATCAGAACTGGAGGAACATGAGTGGGAAATCAGAGCCCTAAACTTGACATTGGGTCCTAGGAGCTATGTTTCATATGGAGACTCCACCATAATAAATACTTAAAAGCTCATAAATTTTGTTCATGATGGAGGTGAAAAGCATGTCATTACTGTATACTCACTCAACTTGTTAATTTAATTAGTGAACTGGATAAAAATGTCTCTTTTTGTGATCTTCCTGTGAAAGCAAGCAATACTACTATGTGTAAGGATTGCTGGTTATCACCAACACTGTACCACTTCACTTCTGAAGTTCCTGAGAGTGAGTGACTTAATTTATCTTTGTTTGTTTGGTACTCAATCACTGAATAACACCCAGTGCAAAAAACCCAAAAATATAAAATGTTTTTATGCTGGAGTAAAAATCAATTACTAAGTGGTTTTTTTTGCTTTGTTTCAGATGAACAGATCCCTTCAAAATCTTGCTGAGCTTTAAGGCATGTCATAAGCAATTTCTGTTCTTGTTTTGCCACTGCCCATGGAGAGGATGTTTAAAAGTCGATACTATCTCTTGCAAAAACCTTCCCCACATCAAAATCTATGATACTGATCTTTGCAAGTTTCTCTTAGAAACTGTCAGCAGTCTGAGTACATCTCTATTGCAGTTTTCTTGAACTTTGGGGTTAATATTAATTTATGAACTTTGAGCGTAAGGAAATGCCACAGAAGACTATATATGCATTTTCATATTGTTCTTTTTATAAATCCATGAATTAATATCTGACAAATTTCTTGTTTTGTAAAGAATCTCACTTTGTCACCCAATCCAGGATATTTTAAAACCAATCTAAGTTGTTTTTTTTCCTTTTTGCCTATTTAGCAAAAGCCTTTGTTTTCTCTCTTCAGAAACCAAAGTATGACAAGGAAGAATATACGTTTTTAGATGTTTTAAGTGTTGGTGTTGTTTAGATGGTTTAAATGGGAGATGTACAGACTTTCTTTATCAAAGACAAGAACTTTATCAGGTCCTGTCCTGTATTCAAAAAATTTACAGGAAAATAGCTGATGCCAGAAAAATGCATATATATTAACGGGAATATATACTTTTCTTCCCATCCATTTATAGCCCCCTTTACAATTTAATTATCAATGCAAGGTATTTAAAGTAAGTAGAGATTTTTATTACTAATTTATGTCTATAAATCAAAACTGGGTAATTTTAAAGTCTATTATCTCCAAATGAATGTAAGTACTCAGAATAGTGAGTGACTTGATGACGTCTTCCAGTGCAAAGCTGCCCTGCTTTAACTGTAAACAGTAAAAACACACACAAAACCTAAGCAGTGAGTGCATCATTTATGCTTATTTTTTAAGTTTCAATACAGTTGTTGGATTGCATAACTAAGGAAGAAACATGGACATATGTTAATGTGACTTAGCATCAGGGAAATGAGAACTGGATCTAAAGCAAGCTTGGAAGGGCACTCTAGTCCTAAGCCTTGCTAGCCCTCATTCTGTAGGAACATGAAAAACAGTTTACTCTCATTTCCATTTGATGACCATTAGCGTTAAAAAGACAAATCTGTGAGACCTGCTGAAAGCATCCTGGCGAGTGCCCAGTACAGTGCTGGGGCTGTGTGCACTTCTCTGACCCCTCCACATTCCCACAGCCCATGCACATGGCCTGGTGGCCTGGATGGGCCCCTGATACCTTGTGGCACGCAGTCCTCACACTCCTTCATCACCTCTCCTAGCATTGTAACAGGAGCATGGATGGATATTGTGGGGAACAACACGAGAGATCACAGTAATCCAGCCTTCCTGGCAAAAGCTTAAGGGAAAAATTTCCTGACACAGTTACACAGAGAAATCCACTTGCTGAAGCCTCACCTTAAACAGCCATTCCCAGTCCACGAAGCTCAGCAGTTCATGGGCGTGAGCCCCAGACCAGCAAAATGCTCTAGCCGGTTCTGCAGGCCACTGCCAGCAACCTGGGGGTAGTCTCCTGACCTTTGCGGGTGGCATCCTGGCAGCTGCTTTGGCAGTTGTCCTTGAGGAGCTGTGGCAGTCCTAAGGGCCAAATGCTGAAATCCTGACCAACTTGCCACACACTTAATCCAGACAAGTCCTCTGTGAATGAAATGAAAATTCTGGTTGAGGAAGAACAAGGGAAGGAACTTATGACTAAGTCAAACATCAAAAACAGATTTGAAGAGAAGGAGATTGTATTACACTAATATCAGGTACTGAAGGTGTAGACTAGCTTGTAAACAAATACAGGCTTCTCAAAGCAGTTATTTTATATATATAGAAAGTTTCTCATTCTAGAGAAGGAAAGCATTATAATTTAATAAAGAGCCCTTCAAAGAAAGATCTGGTTGTCCCAGAACTAAAGGAAGCCATCAGATGTATCTACTAATTAAGAATTCCAGCAACAGAGAATGATTTAGGACTGAAGGCTTTTTTTCCTTCTTTTTTGGCACTGCCAGGTAAATTTAGGGTCAAGCAAAATGTAACTTCCCAAATGAGAATTCATCCAGGATACATCCCTTACCCTTTTTTTGTGCTGCACCAAGCAAAGGGGAATAAAAATAACCAGGCTGCTTCAATACTTTGCAATGAAATGTGTTCTAATACTTATGATAAATCATTTTGTATCAATAGAAACATAGTAATATTTGCACCACATTGATTCCTATTTTTCATCTAACATCTCAGTACCCTAAGTTTAACATATCTCCTTTGTCTTATGCAGAGTTTGGCCAAGATTAGAATTCTGGTGAAATCCAGAAAAAATCTCCATGACTTAGTGATCTTTGGATAACAGAATAATACCATCTGATACCAATATTTCATAGATATTGTAAACATACATCATTTATTTTGGTGACTATTTCAGAGATTCCATTCTAAGAACCTAGCAGATAATAAACAATAATTTCTTTATGTAGTTGCAAAAGAAGTTTCACAGTTGAACATACATCAAAGTCAGTTGCTGAGGGCATTATATATAATATGCTAAATCTGTAACAGATGGGCTATACAAGAGGCTGAAAAAGTGCTTGATTAGAGCTGTGCCTCTATTGCTCTACAAAACTTCCAGATGCCATCATGTTGTTAATAATCTGGGGATCTCTCTTCACCATATTGGACCTGCTTGTCAGCTCTGCCCAATTAGCAAAGATAGCTCCAAGGTATGAGCACAATTCCTAGGGCGGTGATTTTCAACATTTTTCAATTTGTGGACCCTTAAGGATTTATCACTGGAGATGTGGATCTCTGCGCAGCAAATGAAAACCTATTGGCAGTGGGCATGCTGGTTTTGCTTACCCTTCCTAGTCCCCAAAGTAGGAGTGCTGGGACCCACAGGAGTCTGCAAGCACACCAGACTGAAAAAGACTGTCTTAGGATAACATGTTTCTCATAAAGAGGCTTATGTTTTTCTTGGGTCTTCATAGCTGAGGCTTGAAATTTTCTGCCACATGAGAGAAGTCATTAGTCCTAAAAAATCAAAGCGTGTAAAGAAAGCCAAGCAAGCCCTCTCAAAAATGTTTGAGGATAATATGCTCAAGTAATAATTTGTGGGGGTTTATTTCTTACTTGACCACTGGAAACTTATAGCTTCATTTAATATTTTGAAAACATTTTCAGAATGTCCGTGTATTGAAAGTGGAATAAATATCAGTACCTCAGCAGAACTGCCATTTAAATCAAATTAACTTTACTAATTAGGGGAAAAAAAAAGAAGGCATTTCAGTATCAGGAATAATTTGTGCATATAGAACTTCACACTTCAGGTGATATACTCTGCCTGAGAGATAGCTAAGAAAGCAATGTACCCATCAAAATGGGAAATCAACCATGGCCACTAAATTTTTCAATTCACAAAGATTTTAAAAAACTATCCAATTTGCCCAGAGGACTTCTAAGTCTTCAGACGAAACCGAAGTCATTATGTTCAAATGAGTGAGTATATAGAGTTAGCCAGTGATACTGAAATGATTTCTTGTTGGGTAGCTGAAAATAATGGATGGAAATATGCTTGTCATAACACAGTACCTGAGCAGTCGTGTTTAATTCACATTTGCCAAGACTCTGAGGCTGCTTCTCTTTTTGACAGCTGAGACTGTGCAGTGGTTTATCTCCTGGCAGGAGAAAACTTTCTAGCATCAGACGATAAGGGAAGAGCCATGGTGCTTGGATGCAACCTCTGTCACCTTGCCATATCGCAGGTACATCCACATCTGCCAGGAGCTCTTCAGCCCTCTTCTCCCTCAGGGGCATCACATGCAATGTGCAGCTGGTTGGCAACTCACTGTGACCTGCCAGGGTGTGGTGGTGGGTTATGGAGGCAGGGAGAGGCAGGGAGAGGCAGTTCCTGCTGCACGTTTTCTGGAGGCATAGGAGCAGTTAGAGGAAAGCACACATCTGTGTAAGCCTTGCTTTCAGTGCTTGGGCCTTTATGGGTTTTATGGCTGCATGATAGCATAATGATGCTGTAAATCATGCATAAAGGTCCTCTGGAGAATTTACCTTATGTAAGGGATTTCTCAGGCTGGGTAAAGACGCTTCCATCAGGCTTTGGCATACGCAACAGGAGAAAACAGACGGAACAGCATGACTGGTAAGCCTTGGCCGATGGCTGTTGTTGTTCAAATGAGTCCTCAGGAATGAGGGCTCAGCTAGAGCAGTGCAGAGCCAGTCTCAAGATGAATTCTTGCCAAGGATCTCCAGTAGCCTAAGAATATGGTGCAGAGGCAGCTTAGAGTGATTATTAACTTCTCTCCTCGTTCTGCCCTTGGTCATTGTTCTGAGTCCAGGAAAAGGGGAAAGGAGATTTAGGGAATCTCTGCTTCCATACATGTGAGCTGATAATGATTTGTCCATGATGTTAAACAGCACGGGAAGTGGTGATCAATATTGGATGGTTGTGCCCTAAAAGTGCAAGGGCCATTTGTGCATTCTGGCCTGCCATGGAGGGGACTACAGCACCATCAATAACTGATCCATAAACTATGCCTACCTATTCCCAAATGCTACAGTAAGTAAACACAAACTAAAGCTGAATTCTAGATAGTTAAAAAAAAAATCTTTCTTTAGCTTGCATTTGTTCTCTCTAAAATGCAGATGATTTCTACTCTTAATTCTGAGGTTCTGCCTACATTACCTGGACATATCAGCTGTTCTTAAGAAACCTATGTCCCTGGTAAGGATGCTTACCTGACTTCAAGCTACACTGTCTCCGCAGATTATCCATGCCATCCCGACCATGGCAGGCTGAAAAGATCAGAGCATCCCACAGCAGCACTTCCAGCAAATATGACCCTTCTACTGACTCCCCATTACAGGCTGGATTTCTGCTCCTTGTGCCAGTTACCAAACCTTTCAAACTTACTGAAGCACGCGTTCAGTAACTGAGTTTCTGGTTTTGACTTTTGATATTAATACATCATGCTAACAAAATTTATCCTTTTATTTTTTCTCTTTCTTTTCTTTTTTTTTTTTTTTTAACAGAAGAGGCTTTTGAGCTTGGCATGGATTTTCAGCTAATGATGCTTTCTTGAGGGAGAGAAACAGAGCAGAGGTTTGGTTACTTACTGAGCCATCCATCATTTTGATAGTGAGACCTGGCCTAAGTCTTCCTTCTTCAAGACATTAATTTTCCACCTCCCCTTCTTTGCTCAGAGCAGGCCCAATCCTGCTCTTTTGGAAATCAATGGCAAAAATCCCACTAATTTCAGTGGATTAGTTCCAGTATCTCAATTTACATGTGATTAACAGTAATTTTGTCTACTTAGTGCTAAAAAATTCATAATCAAATTTACAATAAGCTGTGCACTGATTTTCTAGGGATCCAAGCTTATTTCATAGGCTTCTAATTTTAGTGTTTAATCTCTTTTTGGTTCTAGCCCAATATGCATCAACTGACCATGGAATATGTTCCTAAAAGCTCCCCACAAAGTTGCTGGATTTGTAGCTGATGGAATACTAATTTGCAGGATTTCTTTAATACTGAAGTGCTACAGTAGTGCTGCTTGTCAGACAGTCATCCTCCAAACACTTACTAGACTGAAAGCCTTTTTAAACTTTATTTGCATTAGCTGGGTTGAATGGGCCATGCTGTTCCAAGTTACCTGATGAGGTCTAAGAACACAGGACAAATATGAAGCCTGAATTTAAAGAAGATGGAGTTGTCCTTGCAAAGAAGATGCTTAAATTGAGAGGAGATTTCTATGAGTTAATGTAAACCCATCCATCTGGAATGGCCATGCTGCGATTTTGGGCCATGCTAGTTCAAAGAGTCATCAGTCAACCAGGGATGGTCCCTCCGAGAGGGTCCCGTTTGCAGTCAAAATAGACCCTGAAAACCACAAACAAGAAGCCGCACAGACCTGTCTTGGTCTTGCAAGGTGCCCAGCACACCTGAGTGCTACTGCTGTGAGCCATTTCCTCACAATCTTCCTCGTAGTGGAGGATTAACAGCACTTCAAAGGATAAAATCACCAGGGGGTGATTTAAAAAAGATGTGACTGAGTCTGGTGCTCATTAAAATGAGGGACTAATTGCAGTGGTTCAACTCCAGTCAGGTAGTGCCTGAGCAGGTGTTGTGTGTGCTTCCCCAGGCATCTCAGGAAATGCACCTGCACAAAAACTGCCATCCCGGTCTTGCTCTCCTTGGATTTATTCTGTGAGAAAGATTGCTATCAAGTGTTTGGCATCCTTTAGGGTAGGCTCTTCTGAGAGCCTTTTCAGAAACAGACACCCATTGTCCTACGACACACTTTTATTGCTCCAAATACGATTTGGACATAGGCTTGCATAAGTGAAAGGCTATTGAATAAGGATGAGCAGTGAGCTGTATCATTAAAGGCCTGTTGGTGTTAACATGTCAGGGTCTGAGGGACCTAGACTCTCACCTCAAATTCGGCATTTTGGCCTTCCCAAGCCTAACTAGTCCCTCCTTTCCCAGCACTGTTCTCTGCTGGTGGCCCTCAGAGCTACCGTTCGCAAGATGCACCATGGAAACAGCAAGAAACTTTCCTTTTTTGCCTTTTTTTTTTTCTTCCTACATATGCTTGCCTGGTTCAATACATTATTTGATACTTATTCTTTAATTTATGGTAGTGAAAAAGCTATACCAAGCCCTGCATATCCAAGCTCATTTCTATGACTCTTTCTGATCACTTTATCAAATGGAACCCTTTCTTTGAGCTGTTAGCTAAATGTCGCGTGAAGTTCTGAGAACAAATTGTGCTGCTTTGGGACATTAACTTCACATTAATTTAGCTAATCACTTCTACTTGATAGAAGTTTGTTTGAAAAACAGGATACTTCAGCTGCAGTGAAACCTGCATGAAAAGTCATGTAGTGACAGCCATCCTCTCTGGTAGCGGGCAGTGAAATCTCAGGATGAGCAAATCCAGAGTCAAAGATGAAAATGCACAGAATGAGTGGTTTTGTGGGTGGCTCTGTGTAAGAGAACAGAGATCCGGATCAGGAGGAATCAGAAAAAAATTATCCAACAGAAAGGAATTAAAGCTTCAGCTAGGCTCAGCCCTTGTTAGCATGTTTTATTCTGCACACAGACAAAAACATGTGCAGCATTGCCAAATTTTTTAATCAATTCCACAGCAGTTGTTGTCTGTTGCCTTGCACCCCAGTCCCTGAAGTCAATAGATTTGTGTGAGAGCTCTCCCTTCCTCTCTTCCTTCCCCATGTCCAGCAATCAGTAATGCTACCGAGAAAAGCCCTGGAGACCCTGGCCCCTGGTGGTTCCAGAAACATAAGACACAAAGGATATGCTAGTTTTAATATCCTGTGATTTTAATGCTAATGCCATGATTAATACGCACTCCACATGTAATTTCTGAGTATAGTGTGAGTCCCCTCTCCTGGCAAAAGCTATGGTGGGCAGGGGCACCAGGAGCTGGGAAGGTGACATCCAGCAGCTGCAGCCCTGAGCACATGCTGAGCACCACTTCCAGTCCACTCCCCACCCATGACACAGGAAGTGTGGCTGGAACGACTGGTTGCTCTGTATTTGTGTAATGCAACCGAGCATCCACCATGCTTCACCTTCCACACTTAGCCAGACAGCCATGGTGATAGGAGAGACCAGCCAGTGGGACACAACTGTAAGCATGAAGTGGAAGAAATGTACTGCTGCACCCAGAGCTCCCAGCCTGCAGAAGAAAGAAACAGTTCCCCAAAAGGCATGAGAACAGCAGATGATACCGCCTTACTCTACTCCCCTGGTCAGTGCAAGGAAAAAGAAACATCAGCACCTTTTCTGCTGCGGTAATCTCCCCTGAACTCCAATGCCCATACTTAGCTCTCATGCTTGGTAAACATATTTCTTAATAGGAAAGATGCTACATGGGATGGCAGATGGACCTCAGGGAGGAAGGATGAGAGGCTGTGGCCAAACTCAATAAGTAAATTATCTAAGGAACTCCACTAATTAGAACCAGTTGGGACAGTCTGAAATCTCAAGGTAAAACAAGAAAATCAAGGGGCTTTCTGGAAGTGACTCCATCCTAGAAGGCAGCCAAAGCACTGCAGTGGGCTCAGCTGGAGGCAAACAAATCCTTCCCTCTCAGGATGTGAGGGGCAGACAGTGTTCCCTGCTCTGTGCTCTGTGGTGGCAGGTAGAAGATAAGCCAGAGAGGAGTTGCAGCAAATGTAGATGAAACTTTGGAGACTAGACCCCAAGGGAAGTGAGCCAAGGTCAAAACATTTTTAGAAGTGTGGGGCATGGGAGAAATTCAGCTTCAACATGTTTTGATTTTAGTCACAGCACTTTCAAGGTCTGCAATACAGAACTCCAACTACCACTCCAGGGGTTTGGCACTTTGCCTTTTTTATGATAGTATCTACTTGCTGAATGGACTAGACACTGCTGTCATGTTTAGGAAAGGTCTCCATCCATTTTCGACTGGTTTCTCTTGCAGATCACAGAGGGTTGCCAGTTATGACTCGTCCTCAGAAATATGCTTTGCCCTCATGCAACACACTTTCCTTCAAAAAGCCTCTGCTTGCAATTGAACCTGATTTAGCAGTCCTTCCTGCAGAGAGACAAGCAGACTTCACCTGGTACCAAGCTTGGAGCCAACCAGCCCAGACTACTGCTTGAAGCAGGAGCCTGCATTTAGAGCACAGCCAACGATAGCCAGCATCTACAGAGTATCATCCAGCATCTTTTAGAAGCGCCCGGGCAAGGCTCAGGGTTGTGATTAGCATATGCTAATGACTGATTATAATATGTAAATGACACACTGGGTCAGAACTGCACGCCCATTCAAACTAATGAACTGTGCACTTTTTTTGTAAGTGGCACCAGTAATTGGGTGCATCATTTTTCTGTTGCTGCTAGGCAGAGAATAAGGAAGCCATCTGTAACGGCAGGCCAATGTTTGCAGCGATCCCATTGAGAAGTAAAGGCAAGGACTGCTAATTTCCAAGTGTCCAGCAGGGAACAAGTACACATGCCTCCAGTCACCATCGTCACAATCCTTAGTATCTGAGCATGTAATTATATGGTCATATTTTTAGAAGAGATCAGCATTAAAGATAACTGTTGAAAACTCCTGGCCAGAGCAGCATGCAGAGATCTATTTGAGCACCTACTGCCTAAAGTGCAGAACACCTGGGTTTTGAAAATGCAGTTGTATGTGACCTTGCTGTAATGAAGAAAATATTAATATCTCATTTGTGGGGTCTGCTCTTCCCTCTCAAAAATAAATTCTCCTGTAAAGTTACACCACTCTGTCTGAAGTAGGCAGGAATACAGTTTAATATCAGAATGGATAGACATGAAACTTGCCAAAACTGATTTATTTCAACCCTCACTATTTACTTATTCTATTAATTAAAATTCTTACTCAGAATCTTTATCAAGAATAAATTAGTAAACAGAGTGATTCAAATATGAAGGTTTAAAAAAAAATCAGATACATTTTACAAAAGGATATGATTATTCTTTTATCCTAATTTTAGATATGAAAACAAAGAACTGAAACAATTTGTGTTAAATGCCACTGTAGACAGTCACCAGAGCTTGCAATAGAATGGAAATTGCCTGGGTCTGTATCTCTCCTGCAGATATTGCCCACAATAGCAGCAGAAGTATGGTGGAGTGACGTGATCAGACTCCAAAGCCGACAGTGTACAAGGCACATCTTTATATGCCTCAGGTTCAGGGCAGTATCAGTGCAGGATATCCCAGATGGAAGCCCAAACTGGTAACTCCCCACAATTTTACTGTGCAACAAGGACTTGCTTATTCAGGTTTTCGATAATTCACGAATTCCTGCAGCACATTCTGGGTTTTGGTGTAGACAAACATCATCCTTATTAAGGCATCCCATTGATGTCACTTTTGGGATTAGCTCTTCCATGCAGTGATTTTCAGACTCTCCTAGTTTGTTCTCTCTCTTGTTCAAACTATATATTTATATAAAGTCATTTGTCCAGTCTTGGCTCTTTTTCATTTTTTCCATGCTGGGGTGGCATTTTGGGGACACAAGCATAACATAATGCCTTTTCTGTTATGACTAATTTAGAAAGCTCATTAAAAACGTCTATTAATCCTAATTCATCTGTTCACATAGTCATTCTGACAGCGAAGGTATTTCCCTTCTGGCAATTTTATTAAGTGAGAGAAAGAGATCAGCTCTGAGTTTCACTGCTTCTAAGTCATCCTAGAACACAGGATGTACACATCATCTTCAATAGCCTCATGCTTATTTGACTCAGATTGGTTGCTCAGAGTCCCCTTGTGGGTGGAAAGGTCATTAATAAGGCATGAGGAAAAAAAACCGGATATTTTGACAAAACCAACCTAGTGTAGCATTCCGAAAAACTCCATCAGAGTATATGCAGCAGGCTTTTAGGTAACCAGCAGTGAAAGGAAAGGGCAGCAAATTAACTGTTGTGATTTACTAAGTGAAAAGGCAGTCCTGTATCAGTGGGAAAACCCAGCAAACCTGAGAGCAATCTGCAGATGGCAGTGTTAAACCCTTTGCATATGGCTCTCACTTTTGATGTCAATAGAAATATCAAAGACATCAGGATTGGGCCACAGACCCTCTGTTTGATATCTCTGGACACACGGTCTCAGTATTAACACACCACAAAACATCTCTTGTTCTCAAAATCTAAATACATAATTTGTGACTTATTATATGTATTTGCAGCTGGCAGTGAAGGGTGTCATATATTGTTAATGCCTTTCTGTAAATGTTAGATGAATAGCTATCAAAACTCTATCATTTATATTGGCATTCATACAGCATAGTCTAAAAATTCTTTAGTCTCTCTCACTAACTCACTCTCTCACTAACCTCTAAAACTAGAGATTTTACTATTTTTCACATCATTTGAATTTTTATTACATCTAAATAATAAAATGCATTATTAGGATCAATCTAAATCCATGGTATTTGCAGTTTTAGGATTTTCTCCACAGATTTGGCTCTGCTCTCCAGAATCTAAGCCTTCCCTTTACAGAACTGAACTTACTCTTGCCCTTCTGGTTGCAAAGGTATCTTGGCAAGATTTAAATGCTGTACCTCTCCAATATATGGCTTAGTGCTGAGCAGAGAAGGATTGAATTCAAACTTTCAAGCCACATTCCATTTATAAAATGAAGTCTAATAAAAAAAAAGCTTATTTGGCTGCAGATAGGGTAGTCATGCTAGCAATTACATTTCAAACTCTTTACATTTGTAGGGCTTATTTAAAATAAAATGAATAGAAAATGACTGTGATAGATGCATTATTTTCCAGTTGCAATGAATTTGAATAATATGTAATAATGTATCTAAAAATAATTGCTTCTCTTAATCATAGGTTTTGCTTCAGTGCTGTCTGCTTAAATGACCCTAAGTCATAGAGTACTTTTTAGTCTCTTCCCATTTCTTAAAAATTGAATTGCTCTTGCTAAATGAGTGGTGGCTGTCTCTATTCCCTCCCCACAGACCACAGAGGATGAGAAAGGAAATATTACCTTGCTTCTAATTCAGAACATTTAGCTAGGTTTAGGGATCTTCTTGACTATCTACCTAGGAAATGCCCTGGTCAGAGAGGCTGTGCTGCACCTGGCCGGGTGTAAGATCCATGGAAATGGTGTCCCAGTCATTCAATTCACCAAGAGCGGCTTGGGAGAGGCAAGTTTTGACTCCCTCGGGTCAAAACTACCCTGCCACCTCACCAGCAGGGACCAGAGGAGCACAGTCAATTATCCGGCACCACCACAGGGTCATCAGCCCCCGGCCACATGCTCACTGGTCTGTCATTGATGAAAGAGAGTATCTCCAGTGCAAACAAGATGAAATCTTTTTGATTCTTGGAGAAAGAAATTTGCGGCCGCAGTGTGCCTACCTGAGTGACTCATCTGTGGGCTCTGCCTGTGGCTCTCAATCTGCCCGGGGGTCCCAGCAGTCAGCGTGAAGTCAGTGACTGGCAGTGAGTGGAAAACCACTGCAGCCCCCAGGCCTTTGGCATCCAGCCCCACATCTCATCTGAGTCCTGCAGTATCCAGGGCAAGCACTGAGAGCTAGAGAAGACAACATTACCATCTATTTTGGTAAGATACAGAAGCTGACATTTTGCAGGGTATCTTAAGGACAAAAGAGAGCTACAGGAAGAGCACATACCCCACTTTCTGTTCAGACATCAAATGCATGGAGGCATCCCATCTCACAGATGCAGCTCAGACAAGTGATATGGAGCCACATGCCATGACAGGCAGGCGTCACATAGCAAGAGAACAAGGACCAAAGCTCCCATGGACTTCTTGATAGCTGACATCTAAGAAGAAACCTGGAGGCAAAAGGCATGATTTCTCAAAGGACAGTACAGTCGTAAAGCATAATAGGACAGTTCAAGGATTCTTAAACTCAAGAGATTGGGTACTGGTAGCAATTCAGCCATGCCAGCAGAGAGCCTTCTTCTGACGAACTCACCCCAAGTGTCATAATCTAGTGGCTTTGTGTATGGTCTCTACTGGGAAAAGTAAACATGACTTCTTCTCCACAACCTGTCAGTGTTCACCCACCTTTAAAAGTCCCAAGTCCCCTGAGAACTTCAGGCAGATGTCTGCTTACATCCAGGGGCTTTCAAGTTACCTCAGAGTCTTTTTAAAAGCTTTATCTTGCAACTTTTACTATGGTAGGTGTGAAGCATAGACCTGAATTTGGGTTTTCCATTTGGGAAGAGAGAGAAGCCAGAGGTTCAATCACCATGCTGCAGAGCTGTGGAGCTTGCCTTGCAGGGAGCTACACCTGGGACCTTCAGGAAGGCAGTCCCAAAAGATCCACATAAAGCCTGGAGGCCTGGCAGAACCCATTCATCCATAGTGTTGGCTTCATACCAGACTACTACTCTTGGCAGTAAAGTGTGCTGTGTATCTAAAAGGTGGGTTTTATTTGTTGAAAGGATTAAACATTTGTAAAATATTTGACAAATCAAACCTTGATTCAAATAAAGATAGGATGGCAAAAGCACTGCATATATTCAGTGCTTGGATGTCAAAAGGCATTTTATCTCCAAAAAGACTCCAAATCCACACCTAGCAGGTATTCTTTGCAGAGGTTTCCAAGGACTCCGAAGTGCCACTACAAAATTATACAAAGTGAATCGTTAGCCCACAGACCTCACAAGTCAGAGCATAGGCAAAAATAAACAACCAAATAAACATGCAAAAAGTAGAAAGACAACTGGTCAAAGACAGCAGAGTTCCAGAAAATATTAATTACAGGGGTATTGACATTCACAGCAGGCTGCCATTTCTACCAACCCTGTTTGTCATGATTCATGCCAGAGAAGCAGGGTCAATTTTGCCCCATATTTACCACTGATTTAGCATGAAGTACATATTAAAAGGATTTTGTACCATGGGGTCTGACTTCACTTAAGTGAGAGATGCCAAGCAGCCTTGAGACCTGTTAAGTACAAAAAAAATACAGAGGTTTTCACTGGACATAGAGTGCAAATTATCCATTCTCAAGTCTCAAGGAAGCTAAGCTACTATCAGCTGGGTTTTCTGAAGTTACATTGCATGGGCCAAAACCTGAAAATTCATCAGGATACCAAAATACCACAGTACTCAAATCTGGCTAGTTAAATCAATAAGTCATTTACATTTTTAACATTTACAGTAGAATGTTGGAGCACACACATTCTGCAGTAAAAAGAAACTTGGGGGAAATGCACAGAACTCCTGTTTTCTGGGAAAAGCCATAACAGCATCCAGTTGCTTTTTCCCGGTACAGGTTTTGCAGTCTGTACTAATTCTGAGCAAATATGGTTTGGACAGGTTTGATACTGTTCATTTCTTTGTTTTACGGTATGACTCTGGGAAATGGCCAGGTGATAAATACATTGACTAGCCATGGTTCTTGCCATCCATACAAAGTTTACTTCATTTCTCCCTCTTTACTGATTAAATCCCACCAGCTTATCCCCGTCAGTCAAGGCTTATGTGAAGTAGTGATCCAGTCAGCCTCAGGCTATGTAAAGCAGTGTTTTGGCCCTGTCTGACTTTGGTTATATTGTGTTACCTGGGATATTCTCCAACCAAGAGAGAATTGCAGAGCTATTGAGAAGTGGCACATGGGCTCGTCCCACCACAGCAGCCTGCTTCCTGAGAAGCTAGCAGTTCTAGTCAAGCTGAAAGTGAAATTTTAATATGGCCTTGGCAGCGCTCCATTGGCATGTCCCCAAATTTACACTAGTGTAACCAAGATCAGTGCCTGTGCCAGCATCTGTATTATATTAAAGATAAATTGAACAAGATGTGTTCATATCTGAACTAAACTCAGCAAATAAAAAATGAACTTAACAAAATAAAATCAGATGGTCTGACTCATCTTCTTTTGAGAGATCCTGATAAAATATGGCTGTTCCAGAAGCGCTGATGTGATCTTAATAAAAGATGACACTGTGAAAAAGGCGCGGGGGAAAGCGCGGCAGGCGGGAAACTTGACAAAAAGAAGTTTTCACTGTGCCTGGATCCCAGCTCATATAAATGGAAATAGATGAGAAACCTCAGCTTCCTTCATTGACATATGCAGCATAAAATCACTGCATAGGCAGAACACTGTGAGCATGCCCAGTAGGTAGGCACCAGACTATAATTTCTTGTTCAAAATACCAAAATGCACCAGTTTAACTGAAAGAATGAGGACATGATATGAAACAGGCATGAGCTAAAGTACAAAACAGGAGGGATGACTGGAGCCTACCTCCTCCTACTTCCAAAAACCTGCCTAATCATTAGCCTGGGGAGTCATGCTTTCACTCGCCTTTTCTCCTTTTCTCAGTGAATTCAAACCATTTTTCTGCACAGTGGTGCAGCTTCATGAGGAGTGGTAAAGCATTCCCAGAAAAACCTACAGTCTAATGACTAGAAGTGTGTTTGAATTCTTTCCAAAGAGGATTGAAACTGAGTGTGGATTTCCTACTTCTAACCCCTAGGCTGATGCAAGATAGAAATGGCGATGGTTGCTTTTCCACAAGTTTTTTAAAAGACAGTGAGGCCTTCAGAGAGTTTTACAAGGAACTTGGTCTGGCCAGGCTACACTAGGCATGCTCTGAGAGCATCTCCAAAGCCCATCAAGGGGCTGCTGTGTCCTATCGTTTGATCATTACTGTGAAGGAAAGGGTCGGGTAGACGATTTGATTTCATACCTTAGTGGGCTGAAGGGATCGTAGTTAAGAGGGAGAGAATATAAGCATAACAGTAAAGGTGGAATTATTTACTTCAGAAGTACAAAAAGTACCTTTGGATGCCAGGTTAAGGAGCAGTCACAGCTCTATAGCCATATCCCACAGTGTTTTATTTAACTGCCTACTTGCCAAGTGTTTGGCCATATCATTTTAATAGCAACACTCCTTTATCGGTCTTATTTTATATTCTTGAGTGTCATCTGAAGTGGTTGTGTCCTGACACCTGGGCCCATTCCGTCCCTGTAGGGGACAGCGTCTCCTGCTGCATGCCCTGGCTCCCATGGACATCAAGCCTAGGAGCAGCAGCCAGAGTGAGACCGCAATGTACTTGAAATCATTCTACTCTATGGAAGCCGAGGACGCAGACAACACACCGGAGAGGGATGCACTCTACAGATGGGCCATGGGTGAGATCAGATGCAGCTGGAGAATCCAAAGGATCAGTCAAATGGTTTCACATGAAGCTTCCTCTCCAGTGGTACTTAGAGCCTTGCCAGCAAAGCCAATGTCCTTTAGGACTTGAACCCAGGACACTGAGTGTAGGAGTGTTCTCAGGTGACCTCTGGCAGCTCTTTATCAGTAAAGTCAAGGAAAGAGAGACGATAACCAGCAAGGCATGAGAAGACCTTTGTAATGGGGTCATTAAGATCAACCTGAGAGTACATTCACAAATATCATGACAACATCGTGGATGCTAAGTGCTATCTAAAAAATGCACTCCTGTCTAAGTGCTAGTATTAGACAAGGTGCATTCTTGTCAAATACTGTTTGGTCCAGTAATTGAAAAGGATCATTAAACATTTACTGAAAGTCAAACTGGAAACACATGGATGAATGGAGCTGTACTTGAATACTCCATAGCTATCACTGACACCACAGATTAAGTGGCAGCGTGTTGCAGTTTTCCAAGAGAGCAGAGACAGTCTTCACACACACATGTACATGCAGCTAAGGAAGGTGACATTGAAAGGGGACACTTTTGCATGTGTGATCATTCTCTGTGCTCTTGTCTTAGAGCACTGGATGTCAAGTTGTAACAAAGCATCAATATTTGCACTTGCACTCACACTCCATTCATACAGACACACCTACAGATTTATTTCACATGAATATTTGATATGACAACAGATTTGATATCAAGTAGGCAGAGTTTGAATAATTTAATTGTTTTCCTAGAGTATTTTATTTTTATTACTTAATGAATGCTGAATTTGTGATTGGAGCTGGACAACCACAAAGTAAGTCTTAACTCCAATGTGCTCATGAACGACCTAATGAAGTCATAGAATCCTAGAATGGTTTGGGTTGGAAGGGACCTTGAAGACCACCTAGATCCAACCCCTCTGTCCTGGACAGGGACACCTTCCACTAGACCAGGTTGCTCAAAGTTCCATCCAACCTGGCCTTGGTTGGCCTTCATGGCTTTGAGGAATTCTAGCCTCCATTAAATTCTGATGTATGATATTGTCTCAACACAGTCTTTAAGATTAAGCAGACTGGCAACAAACCTACAGCTGAACACTGAGATGGTGTCCTGGTAAAATGGACCATGGATCAGTCTCAAACCCAGGGTCAGGGTTTCTGCAAACTCAATTCTCCCTTCTCCCCTCCTCTTATCAACCGTTCAGCTGCAGCAGACAGAACTTTTCTCAAGATTTGATGTGGCGTATTTAAGATGTGAAAACAACAGAGGAAAAAATTAAAATGTTTGTGATCCATTATGCAGAAGGCACATATTCTGCATGAAAATATTATTTACTTGAGTTTTCTATTCTAAAACTTGATTTTGTATTCAAGATTTAAGGTCTCCATGGAGGTGGAAAAACACTTTGAGACTCTGAGGCTTTGAAATGCTGAATTGCCTTGTATAAGATAAAATCGATATTTGGAGAAAAAAAAAAGGCAAAGTGGAAATTAATGTTATTGTAATAGGTGAGTAGCTTTTACACAATTATTTCATGGTGATAGACTTGGTTTTGATGTAGCTTAATTAGCAGAATATAAATTATATATGTTTTTTTTAAAAGATGTGCATATGTATATTACAAGATTTTTTTATTTCATTGTGGAGCAAACCATTTGATGTGGCTCTGCAAAAAGCTCTAATACACATCAAAAAGCAATCAACAAACTCTTTGAGTACATCAAGCAGGATAATTTAGATGGTTTTTAATCAGGATTATGAAAATATAATTAGGTGGTTTCATGTTGGTTGGTGAGTGCGTAGGGAAAAGTGATTCTCCAAACAGAAAAATATGGATAACATTACCCAGGAGCCATGAAACAACCACATACACATGCATACACAAACCAAACAGAAAAGACTTCTGGCCTGCTTCTCTAGAAGATCAGCAGGTAACACGTTTAAATAGAATGTCATTTCCTTTAGGATGTCAGAAAGATTCTTATTTAACAGACAGATTACACAGAAGGAGCTTTGGAAAAATGCCCCTTTTTAATGCGCTTGGAATCATTAGTCTGCAATTTAATAAAATAAAATACTCTTTTCAGAATTTAGTCAATGAGCAGAAGATGCACTTTGGGTCTAATCAAACTAGAGTTTTACTGAAGGAAACAAGAGAGTGCTTTAACTATGTCTGGGCCTCTAGTACCAGAGCAAATGCCACATCTGTTTGCAGGGTATTCAGGTGAAGAATTCTCTCTTTCACCACCCTAAATGCCTACCATTTGTTAATTGTAAGGGATGCTGACTAAAGACTCCTTTCTTAAGAGCTGCCACATCTAAACAACCTCATCTTTGCAGGTTCTTTTCTCGTGTTCTCATTGCTCGAAGCTTCCCTATGCTTTCAGTTCTTTTTCATGTGCTGATCCTGATCTCTGTTTCCCAAAACCTAACTTTTCTCTATAGCATTTGATTAATCCTGAACATTGTGTGCCATGTGCCATGATGCTTCACCCACTTACATGAAAGTATCTTAAATATTTGAAGTGTTATTCTAAAGTCCTTTATTTTCATGTGCGAACATTACATTTCTGGTTGTCTGCGAGCACTGAGCAGATATTCTTACTATTCATAGATCCATCTCCTGGCTGGATGTGGGTAATCCATAACCCCATAGTACCCTCAGTACATGTCTGCCTGTACATAATCCTCACACCAATACTCCCTCTGTCACATTCTTCCCTCATCTGACTGGTTCTGGCAAAACAGGTTACCCCTGTCATCTTGCCAATACATTAAAGAATCAGAGAGACACATTTTTACTTTTTGCTGTAGTGAAAACTGCCTAGTTTGTCCTTTCTTTTCTCACTGCCTCTCCTCACTGGGTCCTATTTCTTGCACTGAGATAGTGATTATCCCTGTAGTGATGGCTAGAGATATCTCAAGAATGTCCTACCATCTCATGTGGATCCCTAACAATACTCTCTCCACTTCACACCAAAGGCTAGATCTATTTTTAGTGACTTCGAAAAAATGCATTTCGTACTGTTATAGTGATTAAAAAATTACTTCAGATGCTTTTTAAGCACTCTGATAACTTTTTTTTTTAATTTAGATACATAGTTTTGATAGCAATCCTATAGAATCATATATTGGGGAAGAAAAAAATAGCAGGTTGGTAGATGTCTGAAAGTGGTTTGGGTTTGGGTTTTTTTTCAGCTAAACATGTATTATGAGGGTGCCCTTTGAGGCTCTTATGAAAGAAAATACCACCTTCCAGTCAGTCAGTCTGAAGTCAAAAGTAAAGTACTTATGTGCAGAAATAGCAATCACGAAACACAGCATAGGTGAAAGTCAGAAGTTTGGTTTTTTAAGACTAAATGAAACCGCAATTAAGTGCCCTTTAATTTAATGGCAAAAGAAACAATATAGGCCACTGCCCAGAGCATGGCTTAGCTTCACAAGGCAAGAGCAAAAAGGGCAGGAGCAGAGAGCAGACCCAGCAGTTCTCCTGGGTGCAGTTGTGAGTGAAACAGCTGGGGGGGTTGCATGGTGTAGGTGGATGTGTGAGGGAGTGAAAAATAATGAGAAAAGAGAAGACACTGGGAAAGCTACCTGCAGGAGTGGAATGGTGCACTGTCAGGGGGCTCCATTTTGTTTGTGAAACAAAAATACAGTTCTTCTTGGCTGAGTGCTCCCTAAAAAGAGACTCACACTTCCAAATATGAAACTACTTTGCTTGCTCCTGCCCTCCTGTAATGGCACTTTGCTGTAATAGAAATAAACAGGGTCCTTCCCAAAGAAATCCTGGGTTCCTATCATCCTCTTCCATTCCTAATGCAACAAAGACAGCAAGGCTCAGATTTTGCATAGCTACTTGCACCATGGGGACAAAAATACTAGCTGGCATCAAAGCCTGTGCTGCATAGATTAGATCTTCTTATCAAGAGTTAGAGAGATGAAGAACTACTGCGCTCTGCCCGGGAGGATGGGGTCCATGCCTTCCCATGTGCTGTTGCAGGCAGCATTGCTTTCTTCCCTTTGGAAGACTGCTAAAAACTGGCCTGATCCTGTTACTGCTGAAGTGAATGGGAGCTTTGCCATTGACTTCAAGGAGACAAGAAGCAAATCGGGCCCTCTGCTTGCAAATCCAGTCTTTATAGTCCTTTCCAGATACTAAATAAAACTGTGCTTGGAAGTAATTTGAATGCCAGCAAGCTGGGCCAGTTTGCCATGGATTTCAAAGACGCCCAAAAATGTGATGTTTATTAGGATACAAATGAAGTGTCCTCTTCACAGCGCAATGTGCAATTTCCTTCCCAGTAAAAATATAAACTTGCTTTATGTGCAAACAATTTTAGCATTTCTGTTTTTATGCCATCTTACTGACAAGAAACTCCCAGCTGTTATAATTTGTCTCATCCTTCTCTCTCTTGTAGAACCAGCCTTTGTTCCTTTTTGCAGTGCCAGGGACTTGCTGAGCTCCACCTGATGTGATTTGTCCAGGCATTAATAATGCATCTTCAAGATGCAAGATGCATGAATTCCTTTAGTAACAGACCCGCCGGCAGACTGCCGCACCGTATTGTGCCACTTTCCCGAGATGGGGGAGGCAAGAGGGCCACACACAAGCATCGTGCACCCGCGCAGGTCGTCAGGCTTGCGAGCGAGGGGGGTCCTGTTATTACGAGAGGGTCTCTACATCCTCAGGACGGGGTCAGGCTGAGGATAATGAACATTACAGGAGTTCCTCCAACAGGCAGGTTCTTACCCTCCGTCCAAGGAATCCCTGTGGGACGACCTGAGGTGTCCACATTGATAGTGACTTTAGAAGAGCTGGCAAGCAGGGGTGGAGTGCTGCCCCGCTGGCGAGTCCTATCCCTTAACATCACCAAACCAAATCAGCTTTGCCTCCGAGCGCTCGTCTCAACCTGCCGTCAGGACGGCGTGGGTCGGGAGCTCGGCACCCGGAGGAGGCGCTTTGTGGACGGTGTGTGCTGCGGCGGGGAGGCTCGCCCTGGGGAGACACCGCACACGCCTGGTCCTCACCCACTCCCGGGGCCCGCGGAGGGATCTGACCGCCGTCCGCCTCACCAGATCTCTCAGTGCCGCTTTCCCCGTGCGCGAATGTGTATGCGTGTGTGTATATATACATGTATCTATATCTATATATCCCCTTTAATCGATACGATCGCTCTCAGAGCCGCGCTCACCGCGGCTCGGCTCTGCCGGTGTCGCCATGGCAACGGCTCCGGCTCCCGGCGTGGGGCCGCCCCGCGGCCGCGACCCACGCCCCGCCGGTGCAGCCCCGGCCCACGCCTGGCCAGCACAGGCCCGGCACAGGCCCGGCACAGCCCCAGTCCCACCGGCACAGCCCCAGTCCCACCGGCACAGCCCCGGCACAGCCCCGGTCCCACCGGCACAGCCCTGGTCCCACCGGCACAGCACCGGCACAGCACCGGCACAGCCCCGGTCCCGCCGGCACAGCCCGGGCCCCATGGCGTGGAGGCACCCTCTGTGCAGACGCTCTTAAAGGCTCCGCATGTGTGTCCCCCAGGACTCGCAGGTGTTGCTATCAGTGATCCAGCAGGTTACAGACCGCAGGCCCAGCCCTGCCTTCTGCGGCTGTGTCTGTATGTACCCACACATAGGTACATTCTCTGCGGAGGGGGGCCTGGGCGTCCTGGTGGACAGCAAGCTGTCCGTGAACCAGCTGTCCAAGACCAGTGGTGTATTGGGATGCATTAGGAAGAACCTTGCCAGCAGGTTGAAGGAGATGATCCTACCCCTCTACCCTGGTGAAGCCACGTCTGGAATGCTGTGTCCAGTTTTGGAATCCCCAGCAGGAGACATGGATCTCCTGGAGTCCAGCGGAGGGCAACAAGAGTGACTGGGAAGACTGCAGCATCTCTCTTACAAGAAAAGGCTGAGGCAGCTGGGCCTGTTCAGCCTTGAGAAGAGGCAAGTCAGTGGGGACCTCATCAATGTGTATAACTATCTAAAGGGAGGGTGTCAAGAAGATGTAGCCAGGCTCTTCTCAGTGGTGCCGAGCAATGGGATACAAGGCAATGGGCAGACACTGACGAACGGGGATTTCCACCTGAATATGAGGAAGAACTTTGCTGTGTGGTGACCATGCACTGGAACAGATTGCCCAGAGAGGTTGTGGAGTCTCCCTCGCTGGAGATATTCAAGAACCATCTGGATGCAATGCTGTGCCATGTGCTCTAGGATGACCCTGCTTGAGAAGGGAGGTTGGACCCGTTGACCCACTGAGGTGCTTTCCAACCTTACCCTTTCTGTGATTCTGTGATACACACATACAAACCACTTGTTTCCAAAATAATATTTCTGGTAATGTTTTCAAGCTTCCCAGTGCATGGCAATGGTTGGACAGCACTTGGGCTCCTGAGAGAGAGTATGTCTTTCCCCAAAGTCCTTGGCAATCAGCAAGGCAACCATGAAGCAGTTCAGTATGAATGTACTCAACACCAACAGCCAGTCTGCTATGCCATCTAAAAGAAATGCACAAAATTTGCCATCAAAAGCCACTGATGCTGGTGCAGGCAAGCCTGGCACAGCTGATTTGGTGTGGGCTGTGGTCGGCAGTCACCTTGGGTTGATGGGTGTCAGTCATGTCCCATCTGCACACAGGCACCGTCAAGTCCAGTGGGCTGTACTTAGTCTGGCACTTTCCTCTGTTCAGTGGGCTTTTGAACATTTCAGGAAAAGATATGCAGCTCCTTTTCATGTTCACAGAATCACAGAATGGGTCAGGTTGGAAGATATCACAGTGCGTCATCTGGTCCAACCTCCTTGTTCAAGCAGGGTCATCCTAAGAGCACATTGCACAGGTTGTTTGGTGTTTCAGGGAGGGAGACACCACAGCCTCTCTGGGCAATCTGTTTCAGTGCACGATCATCCACACAGTAAAGAAGTTCTTCCTCATGTTCAGGTAGAGCTTCCTGTGTATCAGTTTCTGACTGTTGCCTCTTGTCCTATTGATTGGCACCACCACTGCCTCAACCCTTTTGACACCAACCCTTTAGATACTTACACACATTAACGTGGTTCCCCTCTCAGTCGTCTCTTTTCGAGGCTGAGCAGGCAATTTTTCTTTTTTCCATTTCTCAAATCACATTGCCATATTGTGTTTCTTTTTAAATAAAGGCATTCCCCCAGGCTGTCAGTTGGGAAGAATATGAAAAGTTATCAAGGTGTCTCTGAGACCAGTGAGGTGCCAACAGGTAGGGGAATAATGGGGAAGATAGGAAAGGAGGACAATCTCTCTGAGGATCAGTTTTAAGAATCCAAGGAAGACAAAAATGAACAAAAACCCTCCACTCATTTAATTGGACAATAATTTCCCCATTTTATCCACAGTGAACTTTATGGGATTCTTTTTGATTTGACTCAGAATATTTCTGTTGTTTTCAGTAGGAGTTCGACAGATTTTTTTGCATACACATAGGAGAAGAAATGTTTGTACATAAATTTATATTTAAAAAACCAGTGAAACAAATACTCCTGTGAATTTTGTTTCCAAAAAGCTACCAAACTGTCTGCAGAAGTCATCTCGAAATCACTTTATATTTTTGAAGACTATGCACCTAGAGACCAGAAACAATAGACTGGAATTCAACTGATCCTTCCTATACAAACTGAATAGTGAATTACAACTCACAAAAACTCTGATACACCATCCAGTCTGTAAGCAATACATAGGCTGAAATATATTCAGATTAACAAGTCACTGAAGAATTTATACAGTGAATAAAATTAATAGAAATTAAAATGTGATCGTTGATCAACCACAATTAGGAAACAGAACTAAATTCAACAAATCAGCTGTTTGCAACTAATAGTTTTCCTAGGTCTCATGATAGATGTGGGTAAATGTTGACTTACTAATTATGACAACAGAACTGAAGAGAGAGCTGAGAAATCAAAATTAACTAGTGCCTTTCCTGAATTAGTGTCAGAATCTGTTGACACACGTCTGGAGTGTTGCTGTGAAATGTCCTGAGTTCACAGACCAGGATTTTTTCAATATGTGGTTTGTAAAAGTGTGCAAAATCTTGACTTTCTCTCTTGATATAAGGAAATAAAAAACCATAATTTTTTAATATTAAAATTTGACTGAGTTCTGGGCAACTGAAAAAGGGTTGCATTCTGCAAGCTATCAAGCAGTCTTTCTAGCTCCATCACCTACCGCATTTTGAAGAGAAGAAATGTACCAGGCTCCTGTGAGTGGTAAGCTGGCCTTGCAGATCCTCCAACATATCAAAGGAAAGGAAGCTTGCCACCAGGAGAGGCAAGGAAACAGCCAAAATATTACCTGACAGATCTGGCCTTGCATCAGGCTGGCTTCAGACTCAGAAATCATCAGAGGCAATATTAACCTCCCTACCCCCAGCTTCCAGCTTCTTAGTTTCAAGGGGATTTCTACACGTGCCAAGGAATGTCTCATCAATCTGCACCACACTGGATCCACTGCAAGAATTTTCTGTAAGGAAATTTAGTTACTGTAAGTACAAAATACAGTTTGAACATCCCCTCTGTTACACATGATTTTCTTGTTGCTCCAGGAGGCTGGAAAGGATACTACAGTTTTCCTCATGCTAATCCTGGAAATATTTTATTTGAAAAACTTTGTTAAAAGAATCCGTTAAAACTGAGTGAAATGATGGAAAGTGCCTTGTGATGTTCCTGTGTCACATATATGACTATTCTGAAAACAGATTTTCAGTTGTGTCAAGATTGGAGATTTTGAGGTATTTCCTTGTCATATGCTCAGATCTTTAAAATTTTGCATGAACTGCTATTCCAAGAACAACCCAATATGGATAAAGCTGAGAATTTTACTGTGATGGTTTTAAAAAATATTTATTTTGACTTCAGTTTTCATTAAACTTCAGTAGCCCTAATTTACTGGCACTTCAAGTAAGCAGAATGGTTTGTTATTCATTAAGCTTTCTTCCCAAAAACATTTTGCATAACAGTAATTCAATAAAGTTCTTGCTTTGTGAACCCTTCTGATTTTAGCAATTTCTGATTTTCGCATTTTTCAGAGTAGGGAGAAAATGTTTAACATTTCTTCCGAATGTTGGTTTTGTATGTAGAAATTTGAGCTCTGGGTTGCACACGGCCGGCAGGAGTACCACAATTTACATCCCAGGAGACGCAGGGCTAGCCCTAGTGTATCCTTTCTGGTCCACACAGGATGCTACCTAGAAATGCCGAAATTATCTGTTTCCCACTGTTTTTTACAATCTTTGTCATCACTATCAGATGTTCATTGAGACCCATGAAATGCTTCTCAGATAAATGTCATGCTAAATAACCCCCTTCCTCTCATACTGAGGAGGTTTGATTAGAAGTCCTCAACTAGCAACATCATTTGCCAAATCTGTTTCTCCAGATGAAGTAGGAAAGGGACTTTACAGAGCACAGAGCGTTAGATGGGGATGGCCTCTAGGAGCCCTGCTAAAACCACAGCAAGGCACTGACCTCAGCCAGCAGACCCCTGACCAGGGAGCTCACAGTATTTGTGGGAAAAGAGAACGAGTCTTATGGGGAGCAGATGAGGGAACTGGGGTTGTTTATCCTGGGGAAAAGGAGGCTTAGAGAAGACCTTATCACTCTACAACAACCTGAAAGGACGTTGTGGCAAGGTAGGTGTCTGTCTCTTCTCCAGAGAAGTAACTGACAGGACAAAAGGAAACGGCCTCAAGTTGTGCCAGCAGAAGTTTAGATTGGGTATTTGTATAAAAAGGCTGTCAATCATTGGAACAGGTTGCCCAGGGAAGTGGCTGAGACACCATCCCTGGGGATGTTTATAAGAAGAGTATCTGTGACACTTAAAAACATGCTATGGCAGAGCTGGCAGTGCTGGGTTAATGGTTGGACTCAACCTTAGAGGTCTTTCCCAGCCTGAAAGATTCTATGATTTCAAGACTTCTGTGCGCTGTATATTCCCCCTTCCCTTGCACACCTCTTGAAGAGTTGGACATAGCTGTTGTTCAGACATAACCCCATGAATGCCTAGACGTGAGAAGGCACAACACCTCGCCTCTGGATGTTGTGCTGTTGACGGTCACAGGAATGACCAGGAGGGTAAGCTCTGATAAACTCAAACACATCAGGAGCTGGGAAGAACGCCTGATTACAACTGCCTGCACCAGGTCCCGGCAGTAGCAAAGCTGATGCATTCAGGCAAGGTGATACAGGTCACTGTTGCTGGGGTAGCGAGGGAAAGATAAGAAAGTGAGAAGAGAAAAGCATCTCTGCCTCGCTGCCCAGGCCCGTCGGGCAGATAAACCACATGCATACGTGCAGCCAAGAGAGCCTGGCTGGCCCCAGTGGAGGTGGTCCCTTGACATCCCCGAGGCAGCCATGGCAGAGGATCCAGCCATCGAGGAAGCAGCTGGCCTTAGCAGGCAAAAAAACCCAAACAAAACAGAACAGATCCAGAGGCAACAGCGGTGGAAGAGGCAGGGGGGAACATGTAAGAGATGTTTATTCAGAGACACTACCTCTGACCCTTCCAACCTGCCACAAATACAATCTATTTTTTAAGGTATATGCATTTTACAGCAAAAAGGTACGGAGCTTTAGTGTTTCCTTAACTGCTGTCATCTATAAATTAGTGGGGAGGCTGTCTTTTGTTTATACACAATTTCATAACAACAAAGTGTATCCCAGCTTTGCGAAGCCCTAGCCATCTATTTGCCTAGGGTGAGTAATTTCTTACAAGAGGCAAGAGTATTCAGACTTTCTTTCTCAACATTTACAGAGAAACAGGGAGATTTGAGGGCTTGCTGTGGTAAACGTTCAAGATTTCAAGAAACTCACAACATTTCAATATTCTAATAATCTCCTGAAGGTTCCCCTGTTACAGCTTTTTTTTGTTTACTCATTTGGGGTTTACATCATTATGTAGCCTGGTATGATATAATTTTCTTTGCATCAAAGAACATCGAACTAGAGTATGTGAAAAGGAGGTAATGGTAACTGCTTCTGCCAACTATTGAGTACTTTAACCAAATTCTGCTGTATACTGTGCAAGATTATTATTCACTCAACTATTAGGTGCAAGGACAGTAGAGGTAATTTCCCCTTTTCTCCCCCTCCCTCTAATCTTCATCACAGGTATCTGCAGCAGCATTCTGCTTGGAGACTGAGAAGACCTTTTATTTGTGGATCTCAGAAAAGATTAGACTGACAAAGAAGCCAAACATTGCCATGGTTGCTAAAGGTGTTCAGAGAACATGAACTCTAGAAATCCACTAAAAGGTGGATCTTCAGCACTTCCAGACATATTCAGGAGTTTTAGGGTCACAAGTCCAAACCTGGGCACCTGCAGGTAGTCTAAGACCAGTATTAGGTACCTGATTTTTTTTTTTGCATCTAACCTCAAAGTACATTTTAAAGGGTACAGGATACAACCCCACAGCTTTGGCCATGACCCTGACTTAAAAACTTCTTGCACGCTGGAAGCATTAGGCCAAAATTCATCATCTCTGCAATTATGATGATACCACTGCCATGCTTTGAACTGGTTTGCTAGAATTAAGTCTCCACTTCAGAGAAAAAAAACCTAGTTTTAACTGGTTTTGCTGCCAAAGCCAATTTGTTGCATAACTGAATCCTTGGTCCCTTCAATTGTTAAGTTGCTTGTGAAAAGAATTATTCGTTGTCCCTAAACTGATGTGGTGAGTGTGCCAATAGCCTTTTCAGAAGCCTCACCATCCTGCTCTCTCTAGGCTCAGATCAGCAAGGCAGTCAAGCACATGCTTTCCTTCAGGTACGTACTTAGTCCCCTTAACTCGCTGCTTTCACAGCAGGCTAGAAAAGCGAAGCACATACTTACAGGCAGGCACACACTTACCTTTCCCCTTCTTTATTACAGCACTCGGATCCAATGAAGAACCCTAACTGTAGCCAAATTCCTGTTTCTACTAATTCTGAAAACAAGCACAAATGTTTACTTAAAATATTAATATGCTTACCATATCTTATCTTTGACATAATTGCTTTAATTAAAGGAATTTATAAAAACTAATGTTACGCCTACGTGCCCTAGCAGTAATGTGTGAGAATAATGGAATTTAGAGTGTCTGATTTATTAATGTTAAAATATGTACTTGGAGTGAAACAGGTAAAATTTTAAATTGGGGAGAAATACATGTAAATATTGGGATTTATAATGCAGTCTTGGACGAGTTGTGTTTATACATATATAGGTTTACACTATCTGATTAGATTTATACACATTTTCTTCACGTTTATAATCTATAAAATATAAAAATAAATATGAAGCATGTCATTTTACTGTTTCTGATAGAAATTTTTTTAGATTGTATTGACCTTTGATACGGGCAAAATTTACATGGCAAACCTTACCAAGATCTTCAATACTATATATACACCAATATTAATATTATGTACTTCATATACTTGTGTAACCAACCTCATTCTACTACCCTGTCCCTATACACATTGCACGTGTCATTCTCCAATGTATTTCCTTCTCCACTCCCCAGAAAACTTCCTTCAATCTGTCTCCAGTGCCTTGCAGTCAGGCGAAGTCTTCATTGACCTCTCCATAGCCATCTCTGCCATCCTCAAACTGTGAACAACTTCAGATAGTATTCCCCTAACTTTTTGTGGAAATCTTATTTTCCTTTGGCTTCTCTGTCTCTTTCTGCCTGTCCTTCTGCCTCTGTAATTTCTTTTTTGATATGTTTTAGTGCTTTGCAATCACCATTGGCCATGTTATCCAACACCATCTCACTGGTTACTTTTACTTCCTGCCAGCATCCCTCAGTCATCTCCTGGTTGTTAAGTATATTGCAAACACATGGAAAGAACCATCTTGTCTTCCACATTAATACAACACTCAGTACTGGTCAGAATTCTAAAAAATACATGCTAATGTCTGGCTCCTGTGACATAGGAACAACCTGAAGCTAAGGGTATATTTCACTTGCTAATTTGTTTAAACATTTGTTAAAGGAATGGCAATGTATTGTTTACGCGTATTTGTTTCATGTCGTTTTTATGACATTGCCCTACCTAATGTGATTACGCAGCAAAATAAACAATGTCAAATCATGGCTTCTTTGTAGGGAAGTCTAGTCTCTTAGACTGCAAGTCTGGCATACCAGCCAAAAGCATACATAATTTAAAAGGCACTTTGAATACTGCCAGAAAAATTGTGTGAAATATGGGAGAGCTTGAAGGGAAGAAACTACACAGAGGTTAAGTTGCATGAGAAAATCTTTCTCCCAACTACAATGCTATTAGAAAATAAATGTCTTTTTTTTCTTGTGCATTCACATTGGTGACGTGGTACAGCTCACAGACTAGAACAGATCCCTTGTCAGGAATGTATTTGTTTGTGTCCCCACCTATTTGGAAAAGCACACAATCGATCAGTGCAAGAAATACAATTATGTACTCTGAGAAGGAATGCCAAGATGTTCAAGGTTAGTCAAGCTCCCTGTGCAGGTCATCTTTGTTTGATACAAGTGTTCTCACCCAACCACCTTCACTCCTTACCAGCACTGTAAGCACCAGCTCAGCCAGGTGAAGAGCTACTGCACCCACAAGAGCTGCATAAGACACAAAGGCAAGTGCAACTTTGCTTCAACCTTGAGTCAGACTAGACATAAAAATTGCACACAGAAATTTAATTTGACAATTACTGATTTTGAGTTTAGAGAACATTTTGCTGTTGCTTATCTCTGCCCTTGCCTGTGAGTTCTGAACTGGGGTTCATAAGGTCATTAATTCTAATAGCAATAGGAAAGCAGAAGAAAGAGACACATCATGGCATGAAACAAAAATCTGAAAAGCAAGAATGATTTAATGTTTAAATCTCCTTTATATTATGCTGGGGAATTTGAGATATGCTTTTTTAATCTTATCTTCTAGGATTTCTTTTCCACTGAAAAACTTCCCCATAAATTCACAAAACGTTCTGGTGCTTGGTATGGTTTTACACCCTGAGAATTTATTATTCATGAAATAGGTCTTTTGAAGTACAATTTCTAAGTATTGATGTTTTATCTTTAAGCAGTGAACATGAGCAGAGGCTTAAAGGCCCACTGACAATCACTCAGGAATAGCTCAACTGCTCATGTCTAGGCGAGGTCTTCCCCACACAGGGAACCTTTTGTAAATATTAGTTACTAGAATCACAACACTAATACATGTAGTTAATAATTATCACAATGTGCCAAAACTGCACAGTTTGCTCCCTGATTACAATATTAAATTGCTCTTGAGCTGTGATATTTGCTTCAGGCAATACTACTGAGAACCCTCCAAAGACTTTGGTTGGCCTCCCTGCACAAGCTTGGGAAATGCATTCCTGCACAGAAAGCAGAGGCAGTGCAGGGGTTTGCCAGAAAACAAACAAACCTCAGACAATAGAAGGAAAGTTTTATCAGAGCTGAAGTGTCCTTTCACTTGGGAACTGTCATCTCATGAAAATAAAATTCACACACACACTTGATTAGGGCTTTTGTGGCAGACCATTACCAAGAGCGAGGTGATTCAAGCTGTGTGTGGAACATCCTGCACAGCCATCTCTGAAACCTTTGTTTTAGCTGCTTTTGATGGCATCTAAAAAGCTGCTAAGCCACTTCAGAAAAGTTCAGAGGTTCTGCCTGACATGTTTGTGCTCATCTACCAATGGGTGTTTTCTGCTGATACTTTTGTTGGTTGCCCTGCAAATGAAATAGTTTTGGAGGGCAAATGGGAAACACCATTGCTGGTACCATTGTTCATCTTGGTTGTGCATTCAAAATCACGATGGGTCTAAAGACAAACCCTAATCTTCAGCTTCAGGTCTTGATTCTTTATCTTTCTAAACCCATGATCCAAACTGCCCAGTTTGAAGAGTCTCGTTTGAATACAAAATTCAAAAACAGTTCAAGCTGTCTCCTTAGATTTCAGGCATTTGGGCTGGTACCAACATTGAGACAAGCTTAGGAAAGGGTCTAAGAGGTACAGTGGTTACTAAGCCCAGATCAGGCCATAGATTAAGGTTTCTGCTTGAGAGCAAGAGTTGGAGAATGCCTCTGCACTGTCATGTAACTATTGCTCAGTAATTCGGTATGTAAATGTAGCCCTTATTTAGTGGGAGGAGAAGGTGTGACAAATCTATCAGGAGCAAAGTTTCAGACTCAGGGTTTCAGGCTCAGGATTCTTTGCCTGTGATCAACGGTGACTGTGATTTTTCTAAAGTAAATGCATTCAATGTTTAGTGAAGTTCTGAAAACAGCATATCCAGAAGGATTGCAGTTATTAGGGTGCCAGTAGGAGTAGCCCAGGAATGTGATTTGCAGGTACAGATTCCAATCCTTGCGCTTAGGAAAGGCTGTTGAAAGAGGGAACGCAGGCTTTTGACTCCTTCTATAAAGCAAAGCCAGGTGTTTGCACTTGGAAAGTGCAGGTGCGAGTTTATGTACTTGAGTTTATCAGGCCCGAGTTGAAACCATATCCCTTATGAGATCATAGGCTATTGTCCAGCCTCTGCATCATTAAGGCATGCTGTTCATGTAGGTTCTGGGACTTGGTCTTGAAATCACTGGGCTGGGTTTTCTATCTCGTTTTTTGGTAAGTTTTATGGTTTCTTTTGCAGAGCTATGTGAGTTACATGGGGCAAGGCTTCCATGCTCCTTCAGAAAACATATGTTAAATTGAAATAGTAGTAATATTATAACCCCTAGAAGGAGAAACAAAGAAGAAGGGACACACATTTGCTGGCTGCTTGCCTGAAACCATGCATAAGTACCTCAGCTGAATTCAGTATTTCATTTTAGCATTTGAAACTTACCTCTGATGTTTCCTCAGAGAAGATCCTAGCAATACTTGTCCTTTTTTATTTATGTACTTGCTGAATTGCAGAATGTGTGCTTCAGATTTCAGCAGTCAACCTTACACCACGGGCCTCTTGTCCAGAATGAAATGTCATTCTTAAATTAAATCACAAAGGTATCAAAAAGAAAAAGAAAAGAAAAATTTTGTCTCTAGACTGTTTTCAGGGTTCTTCTGAAGCCCAAACATAAAACCAAATTGAAAGAAATTGTTGTGCCATTAAATCTATCCTATGAGCTTCTGCTTATTCCCTAGTACTTATTTTATGGGACATTCTAGTGTCCTATTTTAAATATTCCTAGCAAAAATTGGATCTGCATATCCTTTTGGTTCACGCACCAAACTCAGATTAAGGCAGATACTGTTTTTTTCTTCTGATTCTCTCCTGCCAGGAACTGCTGAGATATTTTACAGCCTGTCAACAACCCCTCTTCAAGAATAACCTGAGAAAGCAGGTAGGCTATTACACAAGTAGCAAGGGTCTGCTCTCTTTCTTCCAGTTTCTTCTTCTATGACAGCTAACACAGAAAAAGATCAAGGATTGTCGTAAAAAAACAAAAAGCAGAGAACTACCTGGTGTTATCTGTTACACTGGCAGGTACAATTAATTATTTATGCAGTACCATGGGTAAAGCATAACAGGTCAGGTTCCTGAATCTGCTGTCTGTGGGTGTTTTGCTGATGTATGTCAGCTTCATTCTTGGTCAAATATTATGGCCCCATCCTGCTGCTGAGTGTATCTGTCTTTTATTTGTGAATTTCCACCAAAGAAAAGGCATAGAGCTGGCAGGAAAACAGCTTCTCAAATAGCATATATCTGTTTTGTTGATTCTGGATTGTAAAATAATTTTAATCTGATCTTTTGGCCTTGATTCTGGACAAAAATTATTGAATTTGAAACTGTAAAAGCTGGAATAACTGTATTTAGTGTGTATAATTTTCAAGGCAAAACTAGAAATCTGGACTCTTTATAAAGGCTAAAATGAAAAGAAAGAGACAAGTTGGGGTTGGTAGTATTTTGAAGCTTATATAAAAATTGCTGGGATATTTTTTTCCTAGATTTTTTTTTCATCCTTTCTAATACACCTCCCTCTTCCACTGACTTCTCACCAAATTTAGAGGAGAATTTCTCATCTATACCCTAAAAACTCTCATCCTGTATTTCATAATCACCCCTTTTCACCACAAGCATGGACTCAAATGGGCTATGACTTCCCTATCTGCTCCTCCTAGCAAAGATCTGCCATCAGTGCTGACACACTGCAGCAGCCTCTCCGGGTACACGGGACATCTGGCTGACAAAATATCCCATCAGCATTAGTCTGAAGAGCGTGTCTCTCCCGAAAAGCCCTGTGTCATCACCACAAGTTACAATGTGAAAGCCCTACCATCGGGGCAACAGTCAAAATTTATTCTCAGGCTGGCCTCACATGTTAACTTATCACCAAACTAAACTCTTTGCTGAAAGGCTGGAGCTTATATTCACGGAGGGTGAAAATTGGTTCCACTGGGAAAGCTTCAAAGTCATTTCAGCCATTAAACTGTGGCTGGATGTATCATAAGTACAGGAGAGGTCGAGGCACTGCCTGTGAACCACGGGGACTCGGTGAAGAAGTTCCTGCTGAAACTGGCAACGCGATTTTGTATTCTGTTTCAGTCCGGCTCTGCAGCAGGAGCAAGTCGCGTTTGTACATGAGACTCATTATGCTTCCCCTGTTTAACATACCAATTACTTTCTGTATTTACCATGTTTAGAGCGACTTCATGTCAAAAATTAATAATGCTAAAATAAAGAGCTGTGCTGATATATGCTAAAGGGGAAGCGTGGCAAGCTAATAGAATGTGTAATAGAAACAGAAGATGAATTTGCAGCTGTGGGGATCACATCCAGACGAATTTCACAGTGTACCATGGGGGGAAGGGGGGTCCCACAGAGGCTCCTGTGCTCTTTCAGGCACACTTCAGAGTGTGATAAGTGTATATCTTGAGAGGTCGCAGCGCCTAAGTGATTTCACCCTGTAAGCAGTGTAAATACATAGTGGTGCCAGTCAGTCCCTCTAAGAGCTTCACTCCTCCGAGTTTCCTGGCTGTTTCTCCACTTTGGGCAGAAGTGTTTGGGGAACAAGTAATTAAGTTTGGAGGACAAGAGGTTTTTGCCTTTTTTAACTGACCTTTGTACAAGCTTGGGCAAGAAAGGAAACTCTTATTCATACCTGATGATCCTGGGCAAACTTATTAGCAGTAGGTCTGTGGTCTTCTTCAAAACTCAGGAGTCCACTAAGGATCTTACCCAGATTCCCCAGGGAACCTGACAACCCCAGTGTATTAAGCCTTCCTTACAAATTTTGAATTCAGCATCTCTCTGGTTTTGGGGCTTGAAATCCTGTCAGAGTCTCTAGCAGACATGAACAAGCTGTCATGCACTGAGAAATATTTCCTTCCTCATGTTGATCAACGTAGGCAACAGAGTGGCCAACTTCCTCATGGGAAGTAACAATGAGGACTATTGACTAGTGGCGTTTGAACATTGACATTAATGAAGATCATAAAAGCAGTAACAATATTTGTAATCAAAACAGATGGAAAGTTCATATTTTCATTAAAAGAGAGCCTCTGCATATGAAGACCTCAACAAGCAACTAGTATACAGGCATGCCCTGTTATTTGTTACCTCCAGTTTCAGTGGGGCACCTGCTCTATGTTGGTATGGGAAAGATGCTGGCTTCTGAATCACTTTGCTCACAAGCTGTGATTCCTTTCTGAGGAACAGTTTGAGGGAGAAAGGGGAGAAGCTCTGAATCTGCCTACTAGCTTCAGCAGTAATGGATAGTGTTTTAATATTATCCTGTTTTTCTGGCTTTGGAAAGCTAATCCATACCTAAGCAAACAAGTTGTTTTTACAATAAAAACACCCTCTGTGCTGAAAGTTTGCCTCATGTTTGCCCTTTTGAAAAGACAACCCCCACTAAGAAATCTGTATTTGATAGTCCATCCAGTAAAAGTTTTAAGAGATGCATCATGTGCATAAACTTTCTCAGGGCCAAATCCTGAGCTCTTTGGTCCCTTCTTTCCCATTTAAATTATCATGTGCCTTAGCAGAAGTTTGGGTTTTGTAGATTTCTGCTCTTTAACTGTCATTTTCTGTCTGCTGCAAAGTCAGCCACACTCAGAATGCAAAACAAAGTTCTTTCCTTATAATGCATCACTCACAGATCATGAAATCTCTGCCAGTGAAGATATGCAAGCATTATTGTTGTGCAAACATTACTGGTCTCTTACACATGAAGAAATTTCACTCATGCTGACGCTAAATGGGAAGAAAGGAGAGATCCAGGAACGCTTGTTAATAATCAGTGTGTTCACTGACTGGCCGATTAACTGATAAGAGTTTTATTAATGATACAATAAAGAGGAACTAGCTCATTTGTCCTGAAGAGTGTTGGTTTTGCAGGGCTAAAAACAATCAACTTTTTAGTTCTGAACACGGGCAGCAATGGTCCACAATACACAAGAGCAGATCTGCTGAGTAAAAAGGTACCATTTTTATCATATTGCTTTCAGAAAAAGACAGACATCAATCTTTACTGTTAAACAAGCTCAGTGTTATTACAACAGAAAGATCAGAAATACATAAGAGGAAATATAAATCACTGTTTCATCCTGCTTGGACTGAATGTGGGGCTATTTGCATCTTACTGACTATATGAATGTTCTAAGTTACAGTGTAAGATGTAACCAAAAGCGTGTGTTCTATTATCATCTTCACAAGCTGTTAAAGCAGGTGGGGCTGTGCTCGTTATCCCCTACCATGACTCATCCCTGATAACTCCCTCCAGGAGCTATCTCTGTTAATGGGCCATCAAGGACCCACCACATGGCTCATAGAATTACAGCAGCCCACTGTGAGATGCTCCGCCCAGGGGAGAGGAGCCAAGCATTCCCACCTGGATATAACCTGGGGTTTGGAACACCACAAGCAGCCCTACCTACTGGATTCCCAGAGGACAAGAGCTACCATTGGCCCTTCAGGTGAAGACCAGACCCTTCTACAGGATCACTGCTTCAACAGAACCACTTCATCGGGACGCTACCACCACCCTGACTAACAGGGGGTCAGGTTGTATCCTGACTCTGTCAGTGTTCTTCTACTATTGCATTTATTTTAATTTTCCTATTAAATTTTAATTCTGACTTGCAATCTCCCACTGGTTTATTTTCAAACTAGTACAATGAAAGATAATACAAGTGCAGGAAAACCTCACGTTTCAATATCCTCCACAAGACCTCCTCCTCATGGTGTGGTGAACTAGCAAAAAGAGGCTGGAGTTGTCACTACTGCAGCTAGGAAGCGCAAAAATGAACACCAGCTTCATACCCAGCTGTTATACTCAGCCGTGGAAGGCACTTTGCAACATTTTCTATGCTGACCTCCAGAAATGAAGAGTAATAAACCCAACAGCTTGAATATCTGTTTGTTTTTGCAGTTAAAGCACTCTTTATTTTTCTATGTTCAGGACAGAAGGGGACCCAGCGGTGCTAGCACCTGCTCTGTAGGTGTAAGAAGCTGCCAGTCTGTTGGTGGTGTGTTTCTGCTGGGTGACAACTCAGGGCTATTGGACGCTTTCGCTGAGGCCTCTGCTTGCTCCTTAACACAGTCCCTGAGACCAGTCACTCCAGAGTTTGTCTCAAATGGATTAACTAGTGTCGGTCAGCAATTTTTTTGATGCTCCAGACCAATTGCCTAAACAAACTTTCCAGTGAGAGGCCTTCAAGGAGGATTTTCCTCATGTCATGGTGAAAAATAGTCCATCCAGTCAGACCATTCACTTGGNTCTGTCAGTGTTCTTCTACTATTGCATTTATTTTAATTTTCCTATTAAATTTTAATTCTGACTTGCAATCTCCCACTGGTTTATTTTCAAACTAGTACAATGAAAGATAATACAAGTGCAGGAAAACCTCACGTTTCAAGATAATACAAGTGCAGGAAAACCTCACGTTTCAATATCCTCCACAAGACCTCCTCCTCATGGTGTGGTGAACTAGCAAAAAGAGGCTGGAGTTGTCACTACTGCAGCTAGGAAGCGCAAAAATGAACACCAGCTTCATACCCAGCTGTTATACTCAGCCGTGGAAGGCACTTTGCAACATTTTCTATGCTGACCTCCAGAAATGAAGAGTAATAAACCCAACAGCTTGAATATCTGTTTGTTTTTGCAGTTAAAGCACTCTTTATTTTTCTATGTTCAGGACAGAAGGGGACCCAGCGGTGCCAGCACCTGCTCTGTAGGTGTAAGAAGCTGCCAGTCTGTTGGTGGTGTGTTTCTGCTGGGTGACAACTCAGGGCTATTGGACGCTTTCGCTGAGGCCTCTGCTTGCTCCTTAACACAGTCCCTGAGACCAGTCACTCCAGAGTTTGTCTCAAATGGATTAACTAGTGTCAGTCAGCAATTTTTTTGATGCTCCAGACCAATTGCCTAAACAAACTTTCCAGTGAGAGGCCTTCAAGGAGGATTTTCCTCATGTCGTGGTGAAAAATAGTCCATCCAGTCAGACCATTTACTTGGACTAGAAGACACCATTCTTGAACTATTTTAATCCAACTAAGGATTTGTCCCTCAGCCAAAGTGAATGTTTTGTTTCATTATGATCTAAATCACATCCTGATTTAGAAAACAACACATATTTTCACAGTACTGCAAAAGCCATTTCTCTGCATGCCCTGAGTTTTAACTCTCTAAGACATGCACTAAAAGCTATCTATATTATAAATTATGCTACAAAACCTAGCTACTTGCTGTAATTACAGGATTCGGTTAATAGCAGTAATTTGTAACTGCTCAAAGTTATGAATAACTTAATAATTTCAGAGCAGTTTGTTGCCTGGACCTGGAGGAACCTCCTTCTTTGAATCCTGTTAGGTATTTTTAAAGTAATCTCATCACTTGCCAGCAACTTAGCTAAAATGTTAGTTGGAAGGGTAGAGAGTTCAGAGATTCACGTGAGATTAGCAAAGATGTGACTGTACTGGGATTCCAGAAAAACACCAGAAATTTCACACCAAAACTCTGGTAAATAACTTAGGGACAAATAGCATTTTACTGATGAGAAACACACTGTAATTTACACAGGTCACATTAGGAATATACAACTGATTTCATGCAAGTGAAGGTAATCAAGGAGTCTGAATCTGAAATCTGTCTCAAGCAGGTAATGTCCACCTTCCTATGTGATAATTGTACAACTTGAAGCCATCTACAAAATGCAAACAGAATAATTAATATCTCCCTCATAACATAAAATGGTGGAATGGGCTAATGTTTGGTCTCCTTGAGTCCTCTCCTTGTAATAAGCTCTTATTTTGTATTGCATTATGCATAGTATATTCACTCACGCCTTGCTGTTGCACTGTTTTCTACCACGACAATGAAAATACGGGCCCGCTTTTACATGAGCCCACACCACAGATTGCCAGAAGTATCTTACATCTAACCTGAGGCCAATAGCTGCTGGGAAGTAATTAGTTGTAGTGCTGCTATAATCCCTTAGTAAATGTAAGCGCAGCTCCTATTTGTGCTGAAGGTGAAATGTTTGTGGTAACAAATGCCCTTTTCTCTGAATAAAAATGTATTTACTTTTAATCAATCAGGGACTCATTATCAGCATTGTCTTCATCTCCCTAAACCTTGGCCTTTTGTGTATGATTTTAGCGCTGGGGGAGAGCGTCTGCAAGGTTATTAAGAGAATGTTGCAAAATAGCTCTAATGACCTGAATCAGCTAGGGATAGGCAGTCAGAAATTGCAAGGCAGTCCTATTATCTCCTGGTACCTCCAGGCTCTCATCAGACCCTCCCAGTCCTCAAAAGGAGAGGATGAGGACATTATTGCTGCTCCTATTCAAGCAGAGGGCACGTTCACATGTTGCATGATGTGCACATGAGCACATCGCCCGTGTGTAGAGCAACCCCTGAAGGAGGAGAGGGGCCCTGGGGCTTTGCTGCTGAGGAGATGGGAGATGGCCGGGGGACGTCTGTGGGAGCTGAGGAGAGCCTGAACTGTGCAGTCCAGGGTCCCAGGCTGGCTGTGGGGCTGGCCATGGCTGCTGGGCTCCTGTCTCTGCAGTGCTGAATCTGCAACATGTCACAGCCACGCAAGGGGATGGGGAGCTGCTGTCTGGCTTCTCCCCCAAGGCATCCTAAGTGCCCCTCTTTCCAAGAATGCTGCCAAACCAAAGCATGCAGCTGAGCAGAGGTGTCCTGGCCACAAGCAGCCCTTGGAGACCCTCTAGATGGCTGCAACCCTTTCCCCTCCACCCACCTCTGCAGAGACATAGCATCCAGAGCAGGGCTGGAAGTCTGAGCCATAAAGTTTTGCTGCCTGTAAAAGCTGAGAAGGGAACTCTGGGAATCGGTTGCCACGAACTAAGGCAGTTGCTTTAGTTATTTTCAGTTTCCCCAGTGTACTTTTCTTGGCCAGCCCTGGAAGTAAAAGTTACAAATCTATTGTGGTACATAACTTCCCAGCAGACACCCTGCTGCGAGATAAGGCGAAGGGTCTTTCCAGCATGCTTTTCCAGGATGAGCACAGGAACAGAGGAGAATCCTGTCCTAAAAGAGCATGAATGGTGCTCCACCTCAGTCACCTTCTGGGTCTTCATGTTTGGCCCCAGAAAAGCACCCACATCTAACAGGCATGTCATCAGGGATGTGAGAGTATTGCAAGAAGTGAGAAGAAAATCATCGCAGCAATCCGCACAAAAAAAATAAAAGGATTTTCTGAACTTGTGGCTTCTTCAGCCAGCAGTAGCATAGGTGTTCTCCTGTGTAGTTAGCTTGACAAGTCATTTTTCCTGCCCTCTTTTTTGGTGTCCTTCTCACAGCAAGGAGGGATGTAGCTGATGTTGCTGCATGTAAGAAAGTAGCACTTACTTCAGGTATGCCTACCTCGTATTTCTTTGGCAATTTGTTTTTAATTTTTTCATTATCTGAGATTTCAACATTGATTGTGAAATATTAAAAGCAATGAGAATGGGGAAATCTTATTAGCAAGCTCACTTTAGAAACTCAGAATCAGTGTCTTTTCCCTGTGGAGGTAATCTGTTATCCTTCAATATACAGACAAGTCTTCCACAGACAAATGAAATGGCAGTGCATGGCATGTGTGTGCTGTGGCAGGTGCACACAGCTATGGTAGAAAGTACGTGTGTTGCAGAGGGAAATTTTGATTCTGAACACGTGTGGTTAGCTTTTGATGCAAAACTCCACCATGACAAACTGTGATCCGGACTCATTATTACCTGCTTCTAGGATCACTTTCTATAACATCAGCAGTGCTGAATCAAGGCAGCATATTTGACTTACAAGAACAGCTTTAGCAAAGGGTAAATTGTGATAAAAATTGTCTCCTTCCTTGTTTCTTTGTACAGTGCAGATCAAGTGATACACTCTCAGCAGTAATGCAGCCTGATCATTACTGAGCACTCTCCCTGGCATGCCTATGAGCAAACTTTCTATTGTTTCAATTAGATGATCTTGGGCATTCAGGGAATTTAATACTGATGGAGCTCAGCTCCTAAAATCCTAGAAATTAGAGCCTGAGAGAACCTGGGGAATCATCTTGTCCATCCCCTGACAATGCAGATTATTTTCTACTATATTTTTACTGAGGTTTTTTTCCAGTCTATTTTTAATGATTCTAGCAACGGGGTTTCCATCACTTTTCCTGGGGGACTGTTCCACATTCTAATAGATCTCACTGTTAGGAAAATTTTCCTGATATTCAGTCTAAATTTTCCTTTGCTCAATTTCATCCCATTACTCCTAGATATGCCCAGTAGAGGCGGGTGAAAACTGAAAGTGAGTAGGCAAACCTGACACATTATGTGTGCTCAGAGCCAATTTACAGCAGCGGGTAAAGTGATAGAGTCAATTTGCAGCATTCTGTAAGTGACAGAGAGGGTCTTAGGGCATGTACTCTCTGAAAATGGTTCTGAATCTTGATGAAAACCGCAAAGTGTAGAAAAAAATCCAGAAGCTGTAATGACTTTATATTTTTTGCAACACTCAGATTGAACACAACAAGAATCCTCTATGAAGAGATAACAGGTAGGGCACCTTGTTTATGCTGTGGGTGCCAATGAAACTTAAATTTATACAGGCATCTGAATAGCATGTATTCCATTGCACCAAACACTGCAAATTGTCATTTACTTGTACATGCTAGACAGAATCAAAATCCATCTCAGAATACTTAAGCTATTACCCACTAGATAATGAAACCCAGAGCTGAAAATTGCATTTATATTGTAAATGTTCTTGTGTAAGTAACTTTACGTCTGCATAATTTTCTGATACCCTGCTAATAAACTATCTAACAAAAGAAATTTGCTAAATCTCCTCTGCATACACACACATTGATCTTCTTTTCTCGTTTCCCTTTTTTTTCCTTTTCATCCTTTCATGCCCTATTATGAGCCTTACCTCTGTTTTCTTCCTCATTGCTAATTCATTTTCAAAGAGGCAGCCAATCCTGCAACCACTTTGTTGCCCACATCACTAAACCTTTCAGACCATTCACCTACTTTGCTTATGGTGTTTGAAGTTCACAGATGTCATCTCTCTATTCCTGGACATACATGTACCCTTTCTACCTCATCAACTTGTACTACCAAAAAATCTGTCTTGCATCTTACTCCTTATTTATATCCTTTCTCATATCACATCTTCCCCAGCACCCTTTACCAATGGTCCCCCAAGACCTTTCTGCATCAGCCTTTATCCAGTGTTTGTGTCTAATCAAAACTGCAACATTCTCAGGAGTGGACAGTGCCTTCCCTTACATCCATAATGGAAGATGATGGAAAGCTTGGGAAGTCATTCACAGTGGGGAGTGGTGTGGCCCCTGCAACAGGGGGATGGTGTCCACAGAAGGAAGATGGTGTCCACAGCCTGTTGAACAGCAATCCAGCCTCCTTTGAAACGGTAAAAAGTTTAGCAGGCAAAAGAAAACTAAAATACTATGTTAATCTCATAGTGATATGAAGAACTCCACAAGGATGTGGTCAGAGTTGCATCCAGACACTTAGCTAGTGGCTAGACCTGGTTAGTCATAAAAAACCCCATGGAAATGATCTACTGGTGACAAAGTAGGTAGATCTGGAAGAAACACAAGTCACAGGCACTAGAATTGCTGGCTGATCCACAGTCATGTACTACAAATTCTGCCCTTGGGGAGGGATTCAGAAATTGGGAACGGCGAGGAAAAGAAAGGGCTTGTGTGAGACTGCAAAGAAATGCCAGCACTTATAAAAAGCCACAGTGTGATGAGGGCAAGGAACAAAAGCTATATCTGAGACCTATGGGAAGTGGAGAGGACTGTGCAGTGCACAGGATAGGAAAAGAAGTGAGGCATTAGAAGAAAGATCAGCTTGCGTGCTGGGGATTCATGTCTGAGGTCTCACTGGGGCTACTGGGGCTTCATGTGTCCCTGGCAGTGCCATGAATACACCAGAAGGGTTGAGAGGGGAAGTCATCTTTTCAGATACTTGGCACAGCCCCAGAAACATGCTGTCCAGGGATCTGTGTTTGCAATCCTGTGGTTTTGGTCAAGAGGATGATCACTAGAGTATATCACAACTGTTTCTTCTGACCTTGGATTTTGTTAATCCAAATGACCTTTTCTATTTTCCTCACCTTTCCTTCTTTTTGCAGTGAGTCCAACTAGTGCTCCAGATGCCACTTTTTTCTCACTTGTATTTAATCGTATAAACCATCTGATCTTCACCTGGAAGAATCTTTCATGGTTTTTTAGTCTTTTCTTAGTTGGAACTCAAGATGTGTGTTTTGAGCAAAACAAACAAACAAAGAAAACCCTCTCTGCATCATTGTAGATCTGTTAAATGAATATTATCTCTCCTTGTAGCAAACTGCTCTAGCTGAGGCCAGCAGATTCATTCAAACTAGAATTATGTCAGTGGGTGGGACAGTGATCATCTCCTGTAGGGAAATTCTGCTCTAAGGATTCAGTTCTCACCACAGTCCTGTAAAGTCCTCTGCGTGCCTTACCTGTACAGCCCTTTTGATTGTCCTCTCCCAGGGGTGAGAGAGTTAACAACACTTATAATAAGCAGTGCTCTTTATCAGCAGTTGTCCTGGTACAGAACAGGCCTTAGTCCTTAACTGTATTTAGGAATCAGAAGAAAGCGTTGTATCAACTTCATCTGTCTTCACTGTTTGTTAGGGGAACATTCACAATCTCGTCTTTGCACTCCTTTCATCCTGTTTCCCTCATTGATCCCATATTTCTCTGACTCTGCTGCTCACAGTGCTCCCTGTGACCCCTTCTTTCACCCTGCTCTCTGCCTTCTTTCATGCCATTTGAGCTAGCTTTTCCCATCTCCTTCCTCCAGGTCTTGCCTTAAAACCCATGGGAGTGCTATCCTGAGATTCTCACCATTTGTGTTCCCAAGCCCTTTTTCTTCTCAGCATTGATTGTAATTTGTTTTGATCTGTTAACTCATAAGGCCTTTTGGCCAACAATCTTGACTCCTCGATTCTTTCAACAGTTGTCAGATATTTTGCCAGCGAGCTGATGAAATGCTCTGTCTATGTGGTGATAAGTACTAAGCTTAAGTTTTGATGTTGTCCTTCATTTAAGATAGCGGTAAAAAGAGGTTAATGCATGTCTCCATCTGGGTATAGGACATATAAAACTTGGGAGTATTAGAGATAGAGAGGATTTGCTGAGATGGAGCTGTGCAGAAGAGATGGTGTACAAGAAGAAGATGCAGCCATCTGAACAGATCTAATGCCCAGTTTCTCAATGTTACTGTGCCAGTCTTAGGGAATGAGCCTCTCTCCTGGCTGCTGTTGTATGAGGGGGCCCAAAACAGGCTCACCTTTGGGGCTGATCTTATAAAAGTCATGAAAAGCAGAATGCATTTCACCTCTAACCCATCACACAGTTCTCTACACTATTTAGACCTTTTTCTGTTTGTCACTGGTTTCAGAACATTACATGTTTGTCCTGTGACCCTTTGGCTAGGCATACTTACCTCTGTCTGTGACTGGAGCGTCTCCTTAAGGTGTTTCTACCTTTGGTATGCAGTTCTGTGACCTTCCCACAGGCCCCAAGGGAAGGATAATAGTGGGAGTTTTTTTGGACAGGTTTCTAGCAGAAAGGGCTGTGGGCAAGAAATCTGTGAGTGATTAACACTTCCCCTAAAAAAGCAGAACTTTGTACATTCTTATAAATTATCAGAATTGTATCTGAAGTATCTCCCTCATCAATTTCTCCTTCTAATTGGAATAACATGGCCAGGTCACAAGATAAAAGCCTGGTGTCAACACTGGGACGCCATTCAAGTAGAGAAATTATGAGCTCGTATTCTTCTTGAACCAATAACAAATCTGCTCTCAGAAAACAAAACTAGCCAAAAAGAATTAAAGCAAGACCAGAAGGCGCTAAAACAAGAGTTGGAAACTTTACAAAAGGAGTTACAGCAATATCTGGAGGTTTCCCAGAAATGGCTGAAGTGATTTGCAGGCAAAGGTGAACTTTCTGTTGGCGTAATGACTACAGAATGTCCCAACAAATTGAGAAGGCCAGCTATAAATCTTCCAGTCTAAATTGGTAAGGACAAAAAGGTAAAAAGCAGCGACACTTTCATAGGTGCTTCTAGGCAGGAAGTCACCAGCTGGGAGCCCACTAGCAGGGATGAAGAGGAACAAGGATTGACTGGCTAAATTTCAGCTCCAGGAAGAAATGTCTGGTAGCCAGCCATCATGGTAGCCAGCCATCTGGACGTTCAGTTGGGCCAGTCAGAGGGCTTAGGCAAAAACATTTACTGCAGTTCATCTACTTGGTTGCCAAAGTCAAAGGGTCCCATCGGAGAGGCTGGACTTTCTGAGGTCAAATAATGCAAATACCTATTATCTTTTAGGAAAAACTCTGTTTGAGATTTACTTTACTGAGTATAACATTATGGACTGAATAAAAGCTGATGAATCTGGAAAGGAAGATGGAATTCTAGCAGCAAGCCTGAATAACCATGCCCAGAGAGTGGCACAGCTCTGATTTCCCAAAAAACAGGCTTCAGGCAAACCTTTACTTCTTGATTAAAACCTTCTACAGATCTGAACTGATCCAGGTCCAGCTAAAAGTCAGGAGAAAAAGAGAAAATCCTACAGGAGCTGCAAGAGAATCTGCAGAAACTTGACTTCCTGGCATGTGCAGATGACAGTGAGGGCTTTCACGGCTACACTGGAGAGGGATCAATTCAAAGAAGCTCAGCTGGACTTAGGCTTTTACACTAAGGTCAGGGAATGGTAGCCAAAGACACTCCAAGGGATTTCTATAGTTTACCATGGAAATTGTGACTCTCCTCTTGCATTTATAAACCAGAGGAAGAAGCAGTTTCTGGTGACAGGGATGAAAGACACTCACTAGAAATTTTCTATGTGCAGTTCTGTAACAGGGAAAGAGAATACAAATCTGCCTCATGATGCTATTGAAAAATAATAAAATGAAAAATTTGGCCCAGTAAAATGAAACTGAGAATAATATGAAGTTCATTTGAAAATTGGGCCTGTGAAATGAGGTATGGCCAGGACCCGGAGGTTGTTCTATAGCATCTCACATCATTGCCAGGGGTAGCAGAAGGGAGAATCTTCCAGTCAATGGTGGCGTGGTCGGGTATTCCCAGGGTTTTCCTCATAGTACAGTGGTGAGCAATTGCACGCGAATTGTTTGCCTTTTGTACACCCTGCTGTAATACTGTTGCTGTTACTGTTCATTTCCTTATCTCATCACTGTTTCCAGCACATCATTCTTATTTCAACCCATGATCTTTACCGTTTGTGCTTCCAATTCTCCTCTCCAGCCCAGTGCAGGGGAGGGACAGGGAAGGCAGGAGTGAGCAAATGGCACGTGGTTTGGAATGTGTCAGTGGGAACACTAAACTGGGCAATACCATTCCTGAACCACAGCACCTGGGCAGACCACCATGGCTTCACTGAGAACTTCTCTTTCAGCTCAGGGAAGGGATGGACATCAAACTGAGCAAGCAAAAGTCGTGGTTGTGTAAAAGGAGGAGCACACCATTTTCATTTCAAGCTGGACAGCTAACAACAATAATGGGAATTTTGAGGTTTGAAAGTGTAATAGAATTGATGAAATGTGAAAGAATTGTAGTCATTGCCTCAAACCTCACATTTATTAGACCAGACAAGCCAAAAAGACCAGGGATTTGGGAGATTCAAAACAGAACCTCCTAACTGATTTCAAATGGAGAGAATATCTGGGGAATGTGAAGGCATCCAAAACTGGAAAAACAGATTCTGAAACTGGGACCTCCGTAATTTGGACAAGAAATGTGAGTAACAGGTAACAGATGAACTAATGTGCGAGTTAGAGTTTATCATACCTAGTAACAATAGGAAAGATGTATTCCAAATACGATCTTTGGAAGTTCCTTTTGAAGATGCAGGCTAGCTGAAACAAACTTATAAATGTGGGAAAGCTTAACTTTTCTGTAATTTTGTTTTGTTAAAATGTGAGAAAACTTTATCATGACTTTGACTGAAATTAGGTAGCACCATTTCAGTGATCTGAGTTGAGGGAAAAGATACAGGTTAGGTTATCTCTTCCAGACCACTGTGTCTAGCTATCAGCCTTTAAGATAACTTTAAGAGGTTGATAAACATGTTTTCACCTACAATAGAAAAAAGGTGACACAGAAAAGAGGCTTTTCTTGGTGGTTTTTTTTTCTGAGACACACGGGGACAGGGGTAAAAACAAATAGACTTTTATTTTATTTTATACTTTTATTTTTCACAGGAAGTTGCAAAGAATCTCCAAGCAAGGAAATTGCCTATCTCTGGATCCTTCTCATGTCAAGAAATCAGGATTTTGTACATTTATTTAAATATACTACATGTTTGTGAAAAAACCAGAATTTTATCAAATACACCGTCTCCATCACCAATTTCCCCTCCTAGCTGGAATTACATAGAGACTTGGCTACCTGCTCATATCTGAAGGAGTCACGAAGCTTCCCTCCTTCATGATGAGATACAATACAAAAAAGAGGATCAGTGATAACAGATCCATGTTTTCTAGCAGAGAGCTTGAATACAAAGATCCAGGCTCAAAAAAATCTTCTGCCGTGTTCCTTACAAAATTCTTCCCTGAGTTAATGAAAAGTTTGGTTCTCAAAAGATTGATCCAGATTTAAACATACTTTTTTTTTCCTAGTTACAGTATCTAGATAGCAATATACATTCGAGTACGAAAAACTCCCAGAAACATAAAAAGTGATGTAGGACAACAGGGTGGATATTCTTTACTGATAAGGAGAGACAAGTTTGTGAGGAGGAAAACATTATGATCAATAATCAGCCACAGTTCAAACTGAGTGGCTGAGAGGCAAATTGAACAAGTGGAGCAGCACCTGATGTGGCTTGTTTTCTTTCCTGGTGGACTGCTGGGTTTGATCTTTTTGTAAAAGTCTTGGATGATATCTACAGAGTCTGAAAAAGACATCCCTGAAGTCTCACCTATTTATTCCTTTATTTTGCAGATAGTCTGTGGAGAGCAAGGTTTGATCCACAACAGAGGATCCTTTGAGTTGTAGTGTTTACCATGCTATCTCAAGCCCTAACCGCTTCACTCTTTGTAATTTGATTATTTGGTCACGCCCTGGAATGCAAAGTATTACTCTGATGTATTTGTATAAACCTAGGCTCTTCAAATACAGTAAGTAGCTGAATGATGTATGTTAATGACATGCTCTCAATAATTTTTATAATGCGAGATCTCAGCCCAGATTTAATGCTTAATATCCCTGGGATTCACACTGAAATTATTACACACATTATGTATTCCATTCCTTGGACTTAGAATTAATTTCAAAACAGAGCAAAAGTGCATCCTATTTGTTTTCTTGAGGGAGTTTGCGTCGGTAACAGTCTATTTATTCTGGAGTTTCTGAAGTTAGAAATACCTTTTCCCTTTGCTGTCTTTGATCTATCCTGACGAATTGTGCAGAACATTTCATTTCTGTGTCTTGTCTTAGTTATGTCATTTTCTCATTCACTTGAAAAATATTTACCCTAGTAAAATTTACCTCCTTAAATAAAGGACACAGGTTGTTGCAAAACAGTCTCGGGGAATCTTTGACATAAATCTGTCTGCCAAAAATAAGCAGAAAAAACCATTGCTGCTTCTCTAGGTCCCTTTTATGGAAGACTGCATAGGAGAATTCATAATCTGCATTGCTTTGATCGATCATTCAATCTTTGCATTGGTGATGTTTCTAATACAGGGGCTTAGCCTCTGGAATGACTCCAAACAGGATGGAACAAAGCAGCTAAACGTGTGTTAGGTTGTGATCTGAGTACTCTCAGGCAATAAATCTTTAATTTACAAGATTGGCAAGTGTCTCAAAATTAGAATTAAAGGAACATTTAGCATTAGTGATGTTCTCAGTGTTGTGAGGAATTGCTTTCCTAGACAATTTTTGAAAGACTTGGTCTTACTTCCAAGCACACTTCTAAGATACTCACTAAACTGACTAAACCACCCTTTTATTCCCCTCCTTCTCAAAAATCAAGCCCAAGGGCAGCAGAAAGATGTAAAAGAAGAAAGGAAGCTGAAGCTCACATTTATTATAGTTACACCTGATGGGATGATTTGTTCTAGCTGTGCTTCTATCCATCCTGTTGTCCCTGAGCAGGCCTTTTAGCTTGAACAGCACAGAGAGAAAACACCAGTGTGAGCTAGTCTGCTTAGGAAAGGGGAATTTTCCCTCAGGCATGAGGACAGCAGCGCAGTAATGCTATTGGTGTGTGTGAGGTCAGAACAATCTCCCACAGTGGCTGAAGGAGGATTTTAGGTTTACCTATGCAGGTAGGCTTAAGCCTCAGGTGTGCAGGGTTGCTTGCACACACAGCCCTCCTAGGCTAGAGCCATGAGGGGTTCTAATTTCTCCTTCAGGCCTGCTAAGCCGAAATCTGTCTGGTTCCCAGCTTTCCCCTTTCTGCTTGATGTGTCCCCATGCATGGGTGATCATCACACAGTTGGGATGCTGAAACAGTCCCACCTATTTCACAAAAAGTGCCAGCAGGCTCCTCATAACACCTTATCCTCTCCACCTCTGAAGAATGCTCCAGCAAGTATTCCCTTAGTAGCTCCAGCATCACACCAGGCAGAGCGAGCGGGGGAAATAACACCTTTTCTCATCTAAAGACTCCATGAAGTTTTTATATTAAGTAGAGCAGGAACTGAAACATCCCAAGTGAGTGCCCTAATCCCCCTGCCTTGCCTCCATACTTGCTCTCCCTGGCTACTTAATTCTCTCTTACAAAATTGAGCTGCTTCACTGGCGACAAATTGGGAACAATCCCCCACAGTCCCTGGACTGTTAGTTATGGTATTCTCCCATGAGATACAAGCCTGAAGCTTTTTCCAGTAGAGAAGTGAACTAAGGTCTCCTACAGCCACTGAAATACTTCTCGTAACCATGAAATGAGGCACATCTCCGAAGAACTGTGTTCCTGCCAATGTGCCTTTCCGTATGCAATTGCCTTCTCCCACTGCTCTGCTTTGGGATGGGGAAGAAGTGGGAATTTGGCCCTGAATGAAAGATTATTAGCTTCTTTCTCAGCAAGGGAAAGGACAGGGACATACAATAAGAATATTAATTTTAATGAGAAACTCAGACTGGCAAGAGAACTTTATTGGCAGAAGTGAAATTAGCTTTTCTACATAAACAGTTAGTGGTGTCAAGGGACTAGTCATTCATTGCCCAGAAGGAAAAAAACAAAACAAAACACAAGAGTCTTTAAGGGTCCTTACTCTCAAGAATGCTCTTCACTGCTTAATACAGAGAGGATTTGCTTTGTACTTCAGAAAAAATCAAGTATGAAAGACATTGTCCCTTTCCAGCATTTTGAAGCAGTAAATATCCAAATGGAACAAAGTACTTTAAGCTTCTCTCTTGACCCTTTGCCTTCCTCCACACAGACACATGCTCACATGCTCTACATATTTATTTCTTAAAGCCATTTCTCAAGTTAGAAGGTGAGTTAAGTGTAAAAATCTTCCTGTTCATAAACCCATCCAGACCCATTTCTGCTTTGGTCCATCCTTGCAAGACTCACCTTTCCTTGTCCTGCTTTTCGTCTTTTGCCTTCCCTCTTGCCACCCTGATCTTGGAAAACAAACTGTTAAGGTTGGACTGTCCTTTTTTCCCATTTTCCCCTTTCCAACTTCCCTGAGCTAGGAGGAATGGAGGGGATCGAGGCCCCCCATTAGGTGACAGGTCATGTGGTGACCAACCAGTGAGAGTCCCGAACCAAAGGCTGTTTCCTGCCACTTGTACCACACATGTTGAGATAACCTCTGTACTGCCAGGGCAAAAGCCAGCTGTGTAGCCTACTCAGTGGTTTTCTTCTGTGTGTGTTCGCTGGTAGGATGGGATTTAGCCCACAGAGTAAGAAACCATGAAAGAATCACAGATTATACAGCTTCCCAGAAGGGAGGTTTTTATCTTGGTCCCATCTGATATTGTGAAGAAATAGCAATTTATGTTGGAGGACAAGAAAGCAGCCTGCCTGCCACAAAGGGTGCTATTTAGTAGAAGTGATCCTATTTTATACTTGAGAGTAGAGCCAAAAGGAAAATAGTCACTAAGGCTTATTTCTTCACAGAAACTGGACACATCGGATAACGTCTTTTTGGTGGTTTTTTGGTGTTTTTTTTACCCCAGCACAGTAGGAGGCAGATGTGTGCAGATGCTCTGATGTTTCCACTTCTGGACTGTCCAGCCATGACTTCTACTTTGCCTGTATCAGAGGCCAGCAAAGCCAGGATGGTGAGGACATACAGGGTGAAGCTACTGCTGGCAAGAGGTAAAAGAAAAAAAAGCAAAATAGCCACTCCTAGACCCTGTAGCTGTTGCCTGACTTCTCTGGGTTCCAAGTAGTAGCAAAATTGCTAAGTTCCTCTTTTGAGGGGTTTCCCCTTATTACACCCCAAAACCTTCCTCTGGTTTCCCCCTTCAGGGCCAGAGCAGCCAGGCAGACACATCTGGGAGCCTTGCATCTGCCCCTGTGGTGCTGACGTGGTTGGAGGGAGACTCACTGACACCAACAAAAAAAATCTCTGTGCATCTATTGACTAATCAGAACACACTTTGTCAAAGAAAAATTATTGCTTATGCATAAACATTCACTTTGGGTTTTTTTACTGAAGATAAACAGTAAATCCTGTTTACACCCAGCTGCCATGTCCCGGTAACTCTGAACACATTCAGTGTACATTTAACTTTGTTCATCCTTTTTCTCATCTTGAAAACAGGATGAAAATCTATCTCAGAATATATTCTGCTATAATTAAACAAATACAGTCAAGATTCAGAGCCATCTGTATTTCATACCGTACTTCATAATGTCTCAATATCACAAACTCCAAGGAGTAACACTATACATTAATGGGAACATGTGTCGTATCTACTTGCTCTTTATGACTTACAGGCTATCTATATTATCCCCATGTCTCCAAATCTCTGAAAACAAGTGTAAATAGTAATTCTTATTAACTGCAGAGACACCTGCATTGATATGGACAAATCTGGTCAACAGCAGGTTCCCCTGCTGTTTTACTAAGCCTGCAACATGCTCCTGTCTCTGGCAGATGCTCGTGTTTTGTATTACTTCTAAGCAGATATCAACTTTATGCACTTTTTGAAATTCCTTTCAGGAACCACTGTCCTTCTGGCTACCAAGGGCCTTTTGCTGGAACAAAGCAATGAAGAGATCAGGGAGGTACCAGGAGACTGAATTTTGGTCCTGAAAATTATTGGCAGTTTCTGTAATCTTCCCACATCCCTTCTGCTAGGAATTAGCAGCAGCAAGAAGGGTAGGTTTACTGGGGAAGTCTTGTAAAATAAACAAACATTACCAGTCTAAGCATCCACCCATTAAATACCAGTCAAATTACCAGTTTAAGCACCTAGGATTGCTAAATACCTTTCTTGAGCACACTAATAGGTAATACTTGTCTTCTTTAAAGCTCTGAGTATTTGTATGAGGCAAGAACAGCATTAGGGAAAAAAGTAACATAGCATCAGCCTGGGAAAGTACAGCAATAAACAAACCCAAATGAATCATAAGTGGAACACTCTCCACAGTGGATTTTGACTGTTCTTGCAGCTCATGGAAACACGGGGCTGAAGGGATCCCTTGGATCATTTAGTGCAAAGCTGGGTGGTGATAGACAACAATTTAACATCATTCTTTTCTTAAAATGAAGAAGCAACATCGTAACACTTTCCAGGGTCCTGTCCCGGTTTTTTTCTACCAGACATCTGTTCCCAAGCTGTATCTTACATGAGGTGAACAACCTGCTGGTTGCTTGCCTAGTGTGAGGTATCTCCCCTGGCAGAGACAGAGTGCAGCTGGGCAGCACAAGAGGCAGCACAGGTCTCCATGAGGCGTTGCTCCTTCCGACTCGGCTCCATGTCCCCATGGCTTTCCTGGGACCCCATCTGTTTTCAAAGTCTTGAGGCTATTAGAACAGTATCAAACATGAAGGACCAGAATCTTCTAAGAGCCTGAAAGTCCTGAAAAATTTACTGGCTTCCATTGCAATGGGCCATTTTCCTTCTTGTTGCATTTCTTGGAGGAAGAGACAATGGGGTTTGTGAGGTTTTCAAACCTTTTGTTCCCAGAGATGCAGAAGGGGACAGTCAAGAGCTGCACACCATAGACTGAGATACCTGAGCAGTTCCACCCACGAAGGCACAGCTCTGCCTCTGGGGCCCAGCTCGGGATCCTGGGACCTTTGGCACAGACTCCCAGAGAAGGGTGTTTCTGCCCAAAACCACCGTGATTAAATCACAGCATGGTATTTCCAAGTAAATGCAGCTGACTAAGGAAAGGGAAGAGTAGCTCATGAAGCTGTGTAGAGCTTTCCTTTGTTCAGAAGCAAGAATAGATCCAATATAGATACATAAACCAGCTACTTCTGTGTCTTAAATAGAAACACAGACATCTGATGTACTAAACCAGAGTCTAGAAGTGACATGCCGGCATGGCAATTAGGAGCACACGGAAAAATGAATACAAGCAGTGAAATTAAAAGGCAGCATTGTTGGAATTGTTAATTGTATGGTAATTGGAAGTCAAAGCAAGGACTATTTAAAAATCCAGGTTGTCTACTAGGAGTTCACAGACCAACAGCACGTCAACAAAAATTAGAAAAGCAGTCCGTATTTTAATTGTAAATGGGATACTAATCAGCAGCAGCTCAGTTTCCCAAGTGTCAGTCAGAGGTGGCTGCTTGACATTCTACGTTTTACTTTTTGCTTTAACAAAAGCTCACCAATGGCCTGCTTAGGGTAAAGTTCCTAGTAACTGGTAACTACTACATGTTTAACTACACCGCAGAAGTATCTACTCGGATAAATCTCCAAAGCCTCACATATAAATGTCTACATCCTAATTATGTAATTAGGGGTGTGTATACATACAAGATGTCTGCAGCAAACAGTTGCACAGTGGCAGAGGAGTGAGCACTGTGTGTAACTATTGCTCCCCATTTTTCCTGCACTCCAACTTTGCTGAAACAGAGGTTTGAGTACTGTTCTTTGTCACATATTTCTTGGGAAACATTGCAGAGTTAAACACCTCCAGTTAAGGGCTAATGTGGGTAATTCTCTGAGAGGCAGATATTAACAATTCCCTGATTTCTTTCCTGTCTACACAGTAATATATAGCACATGTTGCTGGGGTCACACATAGGGGTTTTCACTCATTCCTTGGGATGACACCTGGGGCACACCAAGAACATCTCCCCAGAGACGTAGACTAAAGTATCCACTGCACTCTCAATGTGAGTATACTCATTTTCAGCTGAGAAATTTAGCTCAAAGAAGTCTCAACCAGATGAAGATTATCTGCAAATTGAGGTAATTTCACAAGGCAAACTCCCCCCTGGAGCTGAGATGAATTTGTCTCATCCCACCAAAGCTAAGTGCACAAGTAACTGCCTCCTGGGACAAGTAGGACGGTATCAGGTATTTCTCTTCTGTGTGCAGGGATAACAGAAACGTAATTTGCAGAAGCCTCATCCTCTTTAAGTAATTTTCTGCTATTTCGTCCATTAGCAATGGGAGAAAACCTGGCCATTGCTGAATGCCAGGTAGGCAATTATTACAATCATTTCTTCTTTGTTGCTGGTCCCTAAGACTCCAGCAGTCCACTGCAGTTGAGGATTAGTACAACAACTTCAGTCACTATGACTGACTAAAAACTTTGTGGGATCATGTGCTTGGGCATGTAGGGCTTCCGTCCCCTGAGGCACTCTGGTCATCATCGGGTTGCATTTGACAAGTAATACAGATAATGATAACAATCCTTAGAGTCCAAAGTTTCACCAGAACATACAGCTTGCAAGGGCTCCAATCCTGAGTGACGTATTTCTGCTAAAGATTTTGCCACAAAATATTTAAATATCTACAGAGCCTTTCTAAGATGACCTTAGAGGTTATCTCTTGTATACCCTGGGCTAGGCACTTGGGAAAGGTTTTTGAAAGGATTTATCAAGAATCATTAATTCGTTCATTTGCAATTTGCTGTGTAAAGCCATGTGGCCGTTTATGCACCATTATCCTATACCCGTCACTGTGGTATCTAAGTGCCCTCTTCATGCCCCTGTTTATATTCATTATTCACAAACCTTTGTGCAAACAGGATTTTGTTTCCTGTGAAGGTCTGGAGAAGGACTGCTCTTCATACAGATGGCCACATTCACATGTTAACGTGGGTGTCTGTGCACAACAAGACGAGGCCTGTCTACTGCAAATCAGTCATTCCTCTGTTTCAAATGTTTCCTGCACCCAGACAAGAGACTTTGGTGACTGCTTACTACCTCACCACCAATAATGCACAGTAGAAGGGAACAACTTGTAAAGACCTCCCCCAAACCATAAACACCCTCGTACCTAACACAGCTAAGCCCTGAATTCTCATAGTAGTTGTCACCATCCTAGTGCTGCCTCAGAAGAAATCTCTGTTGTCTCACCAGCAGGCAGAAAACAGAGGAAAAGTCATGTTCCCCAAACAACTGGTTCAAAATACCAGAGGGAACCAATGGGCATGATTTTCTTCTAACCAAGGTTTTTGTGTGCCCAAAACTCTTCTAGTTTGCCATCCCATGTCCACTTTCATCAAGGGATGCACAAAAATGTGGGTGTGTGTTCAATTAATGAGGTGACATTTTCATGCTGGAAGGACTGAAGCAAGGCTTTGATGGAGCACCAAAATGGAAGGTTTTGTCACCAGATATTAAGACTACCCTGCATCTCCAAAATCAAATCAATGGGAATTGCTCTGCTATCAGAACATTTGTACCTAAAGCATCTGTCTGGGAATGCAAATATTGGCTCTGATCTCTACTTTTTTGAAACATTTTAAAATCCCATTTCGAAATCTTGTCTGAAGTATAATCTTATAAATTGACTGCAAGGTCAAGGCATAAAACTTAACAAGCTAATAGTACAAAATCCTGAAATAAACACCAAGGAATGCGGGAGTGCCAGTGTGAAAATAGCAATAAAGAAAATTTAAGTATCTCACATAAATGGTTAATATAAGCCTGATGACATCCTCTTCAGCAGCAATGCACCTCAGTCCATGCCTTTGCAAACAATTAGGTGCAATGAAACTTTGCAGACACATTTGTCAGGAATGCAGTAGGAGCTTGAATCACACAGGGAACACAATGCATATAAATACAGAACAAAACTGTTTATCGCTACGAGTAGCCTGCATAAAATCAGATCAGAGAGCAGGAAAAACAAAATGTGGTAAGAGACAGCTGAAAATTGGTTTGGACACCTCTCTATATAGTATACAAACTTAATGCCACCTGTTTGTTCACTAGCAAGCAGAATCCATTGGTTAGATTAAAAGGTGACTTTCAAAAATATTTAGGAGGAGGAGATGTCGTGGAGCGAAAGCTTAAATCTCCCAGAGTTATTATCTTGCCTGTGTGAGGATGTTGTGTGGCCTCCACAGTCTTCCAGAGTGGCAAGTGCTTCCCAGGATGCTCTGGGAGAGCTGACACGCCAAACTAATCTTTAATTTATTGATGTACTACTTCACTGAGAGATGTACTATATCAATAAATGGCTTTAGTTAAGAAGCTAAGGTCTAAGAAGCAGTGGTAGGTGCTCTCAAAAGCACATCAAAGCTTACAGAAAATAAAATCAAGAGCTTGTGAGAGAAAATTGATGTCTAGGAAGGACAGAAAGAACAAACAAACATCACAAACTTTTAAGCAGGAGTATTGTAAAGACGGTGTTGTTTGCCATCTTCAGCATTTACACATTTTTTCTGCTTTCTACATTCTTCCCAGTCGTCCAGCAGCGTATAAACAGATTATTAGGGAGTAAATAGCAGCAGTCACCAGTAAAAAAACCCAATTGCCTTATGATGAAATAGGAAATCACTGTCCCACCAAGGGCAATGTGGCCTGGTAACTGATAGGTTTTTTGCAGTGATAAACCCCAGATCACTTAATCTGCTACTGCAGTGGGCATCACTTGTAGTCTTGTTGGGCTTGATGATAAGCTCAGAATAGAGGAATAGGAGTAAAAGCAAGTCTGAGTTCACTCAACAAAAGACACTGTTTTTATGGCCCTTTTCCTTTAACATCTATCTTTTGATTTTTCTCTAAAAACAATGGAAAAAAATGGGAAAAGCAGGGTTATGCACAGCAACTGCAGAAGTGGAGTACCTCCCTGCAGCTGGTATCTCTGTATACATCTGCTTTTTTTCCCATCTTCTGCACACGGAAGTGGTAACGGTCTCCCCTTGCCCAGCCCATGGAGGAGGTGCATTGCCCTGTGCCCCATTCCCAGTCCTGCCCCACTGGTTGGTGCTAGCTGGCTGGATCCTCAGCCCCCTCACACCCTTCTCTGCATTACCCCCGAGGATGTGCAGCGGGCACTGGACAGCAGGAGAGGGCAGGTCCCTCACCCAACACGCTGCGGGTGCACACACGAACCCAGGAGAAGCCATCTGGTCTGTGTTTAGCAAGGCCTGTTGAGGCAGAACGAGGAGAAACGGTTTGAAACTAAAAGAGGGTCAACTTAGACTAGATATGAGGAGGAAGATTTTTACAGTGAGGGTGGTGAAACACAGGAACAAGTTACCCAGAGAGATGGTGGGTGCCCTATCCCCGGAAACATTCAGTCAGGTTGCATGGGGCTTTGAGCACCCTGATCTAGTTGAAGATGTCCTGCTCATTACAGGGAAATTGAACTAGATGGTCTTTCAAGGTCTCTTCCCAAACTATTCTGTGATTCGTTGATCTGTAGTGCAGAGGAAAGGATCCCCCTCTTCTAAAGGTTTTTATAAAATAGTTCCTTAAAGCAATATCTGTGGGTGAAATGCTGCTGTTATTGGCTTTGCTTTTGGAGAGCTGCTGGAGATAAAGGAAGAAGGTGTTTCAGTCGAAGAGATGGGCCAGGGTACTTGAGGCAGGTATTGCTCCTTGCTCCTGGGTACAGCTATTCAGAGCTGTGGAACTGCTCTCCCCCCATGGGAAAATGCCATGCTACAACCTTGACACATTCCTGCAGAAAACAGCTGTTTTGTCACATTTCCCTGCTAGAACTGGACATTTTCTCAAAAGCACTGGATTTTCTGTCACCCCAATTTCCCACCCGTATTCTCCTGCACCACCCTGAAGTTTTTGGGAGCCCCAGACAGGACAGGGAATCTGTGTTGCCAAATGCAAAGAGCTAAAAACAGACAAAAAGGAGCCTGATCCTGCCACCTAACAGTGGCATTGCTGGAGAAGATGTACAACCACAACCTCCAGTCCTGGTTTTACTTCTGCTGTTCCTACTTTTTGGGCAGCCATGGGGCACTGAGTACCCTCCCACAAATTAACTTAACTGAGCTTCAGGACCAGCTTATGCCCTTGTACCAGGCATCTCCTTGTTTTCCATGACCCCTGGTTCACTGTGTGGATGAACTGAGGTGGCCCCTGGACAGACAACGAGCCTGATCAGTGATGGAATTTTTGATTCAAAATAAAAACCAAAAAGCCATGAAAACAGTGGTGCCTATTCTGCTGTTGCTGCTTCCCTTCCCTACTTCAATGTTCTCTTAAAAGCTTTTCCAGTTCCCCGCTTTTCACTCGAGCTTTTCCCTGACATGGCCCTTTCCCTGCAGCCTGTGGCACCCAGAGGATGCTCAGTGGTCTCTTCTGGCCTCCCTGCAGCTCCTTTTTTCCTTTAGAAGAGCTAAGACAAGTGCCAGCTAAGGAAGTGAGACATATCTCTGCTAACAGCTGCTCCTTAAAAACTTGCAAAATTGGTGAGTGCTGGGAAGACTGTTCATCCAGGGGTTACAGCTTCAGAGAACACTCTGGCCCCAGCCCTTCCCTCTCTGATGGGTTCTTGAACTCGAGTGGAGCTGTTGAACAATCCTTTACCACATTCTTTTCTATGCCAGACACATCTTCTCAGATGCAAATCACTTATGCCCCAATGCACTGTTTTACATTCAGGAATGCCACGGCACTCATTTATTGAAGATTTTACTTGTGCACAGCCTGTATTCATGTTGCAAAGTCATTTAACACATAGCTGTTAATGTCACAGGCATCTCCTGGCATTTTAGGCAGGACATCCAGGTCAGCCCTGGGGATGTTTGGACAGGTGTCTGGCCGTGGAGGTCTTTGCTGTCCTGAGCTCTCAGACACCTTGCAGAATCACTGCTCCAGATTTTGCTTTAAACCAATCCAATAGTTATGAATTTCTACAATGTCTTTGCAGTTTCAAAGCTTCCTCTTGAATTTCATACTTGAGCATAGCTGCCAGTGAAAACAATGAGCCGTTTGCCTGAGTAATGAGCATAAAATTGGAGCTGAGGTCAGTAAAAATTATTGCAGGAGAAAGGTTGCAATAGCTGAGCCTATGCAGAACTCCTGTTAGCTCCACGTCGAAAGACTAAAACTTTCATTCTGTGGATCTTTTTATAAAGCTTCCTAGCTTACAATTTTCTCTATAAAACAACCATGGATTTAATTTGGCTTTTAAAGAACAGAAGGAGAGGAAACACCCTGTACCTGATCTGCATCTGAAAGGTAAAGAGGGAATTTTACATAAAACAGAGCAAGTCAGAACTTTTTTATTTAAGTCTTTACTGGGGCTCTGATTTTACGTCAGAGAGCATTTCAGAGACGCTCATATTCTGCTGGTTCTGTCTCCCAATGATATGTTTTTAATCCTCGGCTTCACCAGTAGTCAATTTCTTCTTCTGTCCCTTGCTGCCCACCTCTGCCTTGCTGTCAGTATTTCTGGCTGACTTTATTCACAGCCCTCCCTTGCTAAGCTCCGTGTCTGCGCTGAGATTTCTCCCTACAGCCACAAAGCCAAAAGCCTTAATGTAACCTGGAAACCAGGAAAAGTCAGTGGCAAGAGACTGAATGGGAGAGGGGGAAAAAACACTAAATGTGTGCACTGAGCACTCAATATATATTTATTGTGGGAGCTAGAAACAGAGTAAAAACTGACCTGAAAACATGAAACAGTGGAGGGGAGGGGGGGGTTAAATCAATTTATTTTTTTTTATGATGTGAAATCTGTTATCCCCATAAACCATTAGTAAGGTGGGTTGTGCTAAAGGTTCTTAAATTTTTGTTCTAACGGGTAAACCGTGTCTGTCTTGATTTTTCAGGATTGTGTGCAGCTGACTGCAAAGCTGGTACTTCTGTCAGAAACTTGACAGAAACTAAACCTGAAAAAATGAGGGTAACATACTTCTACTTAGAGGATTTAAAGCTATTACTTTTTTTTCATAGAATCTCTTTACCATACCTGAAATTGTCTAGGGGAAAAGATCTCTGTTATTCAGCATCTAAATTAAAGGCTGATAAATCTGATTGTTCTGAAGTGTTCTCCTTTAGCCCACCAAGATGATCTCTAGAAAAACTGAGGAAGACATTTATTCTTGTCCTTATGTATTAAGTGGAGTGAAAGAAATGTGTGAAAACCCAGATATTCACATTTAGTATTTCATTATGCCTATGCTTTTTACAACCCTTTTTTCCCCCTTATACCAAGGCACATTGCAGGATGCCATTTGCTTGACGTTTAAGAGAGACAACATTAAAATGTCAGACTACTTTTGCAAAAAGCCTAGAGGCAAGTTACACACTCTTTCTCTCACTTTAATAGGATTAAAAGTGACAATAACAAGTAATTACTATGATTTTGAACAATCTCCAGAAGAAACACAGTCTGAGAGAGAGGATGCCATGCTTACTCTCAAAATTCTTAAAAGAACTCTGCTGGAAGTTGGTAGACATTTGACTTACAGGTCTTTAAAAATTTCAGACTTGTTCAGCTTTCTTCATTCATTCAATCTCAGCTTTGAGATCAAACAGAAATAGCATTATTTAGTGAATAAAGTAGATTCAACCTAAAATCTGTCTTAACTCTTCTGGTGGTTCTCAATATTCAACTGGAAGTCTATAAACCAAAGCCTTCCCCTTGTCCTTTCAAAGCCACCAGGAAAAACAGCCGAGATGCCTGAACCACACATGCAACAAGAAGGTAGCAAAATTCTATTAAAGAGTTCGTTAATGATATATAAGAATATTTTCTTGTGAAGGCAGATTAATCTTAAATTCCTTCCAGGAGGAGCCCAGCTCTGAAGAATGCTGAGAACATTTAGCTGGCTTCTTTAAAAAATGCAAAGGGCAGCATGCAAGTTCCTCACCATAGCGAGTTTTCTTAAGGAGTGAAAGAGAATTGAAACCATTTTTCAGAAGACAGTTATTCAATATGTCTTATGCTAACAGTCTGCTGTTCCAGAGAAAGCCTTTGGAGAAAAGAGTGGAGGGAAAAAGACCAGCACAGAGGCACCAGCAGCAACAGACTCCTTATGTCTAGCTGACAGTTTTGGCAAAGCAGAAGACCAACTGGGGTTAGATGTCATCAGCTATTTTAGGGGATTTGTGTGTTTATTTATGACATTTTTGCATTTTGAAAGGGGAGAATCGTACTGCTGCTCTACTGACGGCAGTGTGCACTTTTTAAAAAGTCTTGGCAAATTTTAATGCCTACAACCCAACCTAATAATTAATAGGAACTGCATGCATAAATTCTAATTCGGCATTCAGATTCCTCTTCCTTCCCACAAGAAATGTGATTGCTGAGAGGTAAGTATTTTCTTTCCAGGGAACAGAAAAGAAATCACCTGACCTCCCGGCTGACTGGCATTGCCTGACCTCTCACTGACCTCTCTGCAATTGCATACCCACAGCTTAGACAAAAAAAGCCACCTTTCAAAATTGGCCACTTAAACACTGTGCTTGGGGAAGATAATGGGAAAAGGAAGCACTACCTGTTCAGTTTTAACATTTTAATAATTTGACAAAACACACAGCGAGGAGAGACGACGTTCTGGAAATGCCTTGGGCTAAATTTTTTCTCATTACCTACATCCCTTCTCTTGTTCTTCCATGAGTTTGCCATCCAGCTATTCCAAAAGTCAGAACAAACTCAAGAAAATTGAAGACCTCTTTGGCTGCTGTCTGCTTGATCACTTTCAGAAAGTGCCGACAAAACTCTCAAGTTCAGTAGTTGACATGTTTCATAATGAAGTTTGAAAAAACTGATGCCTTTAGGAAACATCTGGGCAGGTGGGTCACACAGACTGAGCTCTTCAGACAGCAAAATACAAATTCCTTTGGATCTCCTTTGTTCACTGGAGCTGATTCAGGGTTAATTTGGTTCTCTGAATCTTGATGTTTCTTTTCCTCCCTTCCATTGGTAATTGACCAGCGCTCCCCCGCTGCCTGTTTTTAAACACCTTTTCCAGAGAAGACAGTATGAAACAATAGGGTCTTGCAGTACCTCTGGTGAGTTCCCCCACACTCTCTGTTCCCAGCCCCACAGGCCCCCTTTCCCTGAGTGGCCAGGGACCAAGTGAGACAAATGCACAGGGTGTATGGGTGCCCAGGAAATTGTTTCCATAGCAACAGCAACTATGTTAAAGCATTTTGAAATTTCTTCCTACTCATCAGGCTTTAAGGTTTCAAACATCGTGGAGTCTCTGTTCAGGCAAATGCTATTTCCTCATAGTGGTCTCTGATTTGTTCTCATCAAAACAATTTTTGTCTTGAGGGGAATTCTGCTTGGGACATTTAAAAGAAAATGTGGCAAAACAGCTGTAAATAAGCAGCTGAGAACAATGCTTACTGTCCAGGGGAGGAGTGAGCTAGCATGATCTGGTAGATATAGGCCACCTTTAGGATCTCTGGTCCAGCTGTATTTTACTATTTAAAACTTCGTGGTATGTGCAAGTGCCATCTTCTGTAGCCTGAGTCTTCGGAGAAGAGAGAGTTTGTGTAACTTAATGTTCTATATTTCCTTACCATTAATTCTTATTTAAATGATGCCTTGATCCATCTGCTTAGTAGCTATGCTGTGTGTGATGGACTAATAAACACAAAATAATAAAAAAATGGGTATTTTATATGGTATCTTCCTCCTTCAAAATCTTGCAGATGTTTGGGTCCCAGTGATACTTCTTAGAGGATGGAGTTTGCAACTGCTATAATTAAGCAATATAGTACCATTAAGTCACTCGAGAGGAAATTAGGAACTAAACTAGTGCTGTGTGCCGAGGAAGCCAAAATTGTGAGCTGAGATCTTAATTCAGAGCATGAAAGTCTGCCTTTTTTTCTAGTTTACTTTGAAAGAGGCATTATTCCTATTATACACCGTCAGAAGATGTAAAAAGTGAATTAAATCTGTATTCAATGTTTATTTTACATGTAAATTGGGATCTCGGATTGTGGGAAAAATATGTTTTTGTCGCCAGTGCTTTCTGTTTTGGTAGTACTGTATTAGTTTTTAATGGGAAGGAGAAATGTGCTGATTTGGAGGCTTTCCAGGGGTTTGGCAGTATTCCACTGCATCAGCGCTGAGTAAAGAAGATGTTATTCTTTCTTGTTACAATAAGAAGTGAGTAAAGGCAGTGTCACTCCTCCGAGCCGTCCTGGCAGAGCTCCACCTACAGCGGGAGCAGCGAGACCAAAACAGCCGCAGTGTGGGACAGGGAAATGCTACGTGGTAGGAAATGCAGGCCCAGTGACCTGTCTGGGACAGCGCTTATCCACATCGGCTTCTGCTGGAAACGGCCCCGTGGGGTCAGGAGTGCTGCCTCTGATGGAGGAGACTGCTGCCTCCCAGACAACACTGGAGGATCAGCGCGGGGATAATCCACCATCACAAGAGCCTCACACCAGAGGACCTGTTAGCTCACAGGGAGGCTTACAAGGCAGGGGAAAGCTCTTCTGATTGACACTCAAGGTACATGTCCGAATACAGCTCCGTCTGGGCACCCGCCCCTGCTTCCTACCAGCACATCTGCCAGGTTGCCATCTTCTTGGTGATCCGCTATGTGCATCCCCACAAGGACTGTCTTTGAAAGCCTACAGGCAACTTTCAACTGGATTCTTGACTTTGAAGCTCTGACAGTCCCCCAAAGTACCACAGCATTTGTCTGTCTTGAAGAAATCTTTGTAGACCCTGAACTTGTCAAAAGTACTGTCCTTCCTCTCCCCTTTTCAGGTGGTGTGCTTTTACTCAGCTAGATATAGAAGGACCAGGAAGATATTGATGTACATTTTCAATTTAGTTCTTGGATTGATCCTTCTGCCCCTAAATTGCCACTTCAACAAATTGCTCTTCTCACTGGTCCTGACATACATCTCCCCTGATCTTGCACTAGGCTGGAGTTTGGCAGCTTTCATAGGTGCCATTATCTATTCTTCCTCTGGTTTCCAGGCCCATAGACACTCTTCATTCCTCTCTGCTTACCTACCTTGTCTGAACAGGACTTAGGTAAAAGGAATCTCTCTTTGCATACAAGTGAGTAAGTAATTCCACGATAGTCTAAGTGATCCCAAAGCCTTGCTGCTCTCTCACAAGGCCACTCATGAACATGTCAAAAGATGCCCTCAAGGTGCCACTTCCCTGTCACACCAAGGTAAAAATCTCCTGAGGTCAGATTTCAAGCTTGGTGTCTCTGGAGTGATTTGTTAACTGCACTGCTGCAGGAATGCCCAGCCACACAAACATCACCCTATTGTGTACACCTGTGTGCGAAAACAGAAAAAGTAAAATAAGATGGAGTCCTCTTCTGTATGGCCTGGCAAAGAAGCCTTATACAGTGGTTGGACCCACCAACAGAGTAACCAGTTAAAGTTTATTCTGCCCTGTCTTTCCTCAGTGGGAGGCAGCACTGTCATTTTAGTGTGCATCAGTGGCATAACACATTCAGTGGTAGCAATCATCCCACTTTTGTGGTTAGAAAAGAAAGGAGAGGCTTCAGAAGGGGAGAGGGAGGACCTGAACCTATCTGCAAAAGGTATTCCTGTGGGGTCCCTCTGCAGTCCTCCAGATGCCTTCATCTTACCCGAAAAGGTGCTGCCCCTGCTCAGAGGTGCACAGGTCCTCTCTGTGGTCTTCAGAGGTGCCAGGGAATGAGCTCAGCTCAGCCCCGTGGCTCTACACCAGTTTTACTGAAAGAAAAGTCTCATCATGTGTGACTTGGGAGCAAGTCTTGCAGTGCTGGGAATGAGTCTTTTCCCAGCCCTTGCCTTCTGGAAGGGCATGGTAATTTCTCCAGAAGGAAATAAGTCTTTGAGCGTTATATATAAGGTATGGCAAGATAAAAAATACCCCATTATTTAGTGAAGTCAAATTTACCATGACAGTTATTAGAATGCCAGACACTGCTCAAAGAGTTTTGAAAGGTGAAAATCAGCTTTGTCTAATACCAAGTCTCTGCATAACAGGAAAAAAAAGCCCTGTTTGTCAGCTGCTTCCTTGATTATGTTCAATAAGGATACACTGGGCTGTTTTTATTTTCACTTGGCAATTTCTGTGTTGCTATGACTTCACTAATCTCCAGTCCATAAATCATTTGAGTAAACAACACACCAACAAGCTCAAATCCAGAGGAAATTTCTCCAAGGCAAGTCTTTATTCATCTTTCTATTTTAAAGGAAGAACTCCAGAGATTCCGCCTACATGGGATGTCACCATGAGAAAAAAACTCCTGACATTCCTGAGCTTTAGCTTTAAAGCATATCATTAAGTGTAGGTATTAAAGTGAATAGAGAATAGTACGGTATGGTCGGCTGAATATTTTTCTCTCTCTGAGTTCTGCTCCCTCTTGACCCTTACATGAGGATCCTTCTGTTGACTAGAGGGTCTCTGCTTCTCCTCCCACTTCAAAACCCTTCCTCCTAGCAACAGAAAAACTATCGATGTGTGGAGGCTTTCAAGACAGCCCATAGCTGTGCTCCCTTGAATGTCAAAAGGGGTTGGTCTCACTGCTACAAATCAAACATCATTTTACTTAATAATATATTTTGTGGTGGTCTGTGTCTCGTCTGAATTGTTTAGTTGCACATCTATGTTTTGAGTTTTCTCTATAGCTGCAATCCAGTGCAAATAACACGGGTACCGGGGAAATGTGCACTGGCTTTATAACACAAGTTAAAATATAATCCCTCAGGGAAAAAACACTTTATAGGAATCAGAGGCAGAAAAAGCAGCATGCAGAGATGCACTTACACGAACAGATAGTCAGCGGGTCTAAGTCTCTGCTGCCTTGTATCTTGCCATTGACACAGAGTAGAATGAGTTCAAAACACAAGGAAAACAGTGAAAGACCCAGGAAGTAATATTCCCACCATTTCCCACTTTGTGCAGACATTCGTAGCCACACAATGTGAAAAGCACAAACAGATGGTGTACCCACAGTTTCCTTCATGACCAGGGATATGAAACAAGATAACTCTGGGATACAATCAGAGTTTTTAGAATCTCTTTTGCAGGCTGCGAATAAAGATTTAACATGCCAACTCTGGGAACTCCTTGCCTGGACAGATTAATGTTGCCATGGACTGGCTAGAAAAGGATGCCGGGAGTAGTGGCAATCATCTTCTGCTGAGTGAATTCTACAGTCCTTCTTTGTAATCAAAGTATTTTCATAATAGCTGACACACAAATTGACAGGTGAATGACCTGATGTGATCCGTGCCAGTATGAGTTAGATCTACTGTGTGATGAGAGCAAGAAACTCAATTCCATTGGCAACTAGTTTACCTCTCTGCAAAATGGGGCTGTTATTTTTCTCATAGTAATGAACAAGCTTAAGGATTTCTTGACACTGTATTTCCTTTCTGCTCACAGAGATTAAATAACTATTATTTCTGGAGTAGATACTCCTTTACTTTCAGTACTTTCAGTAGAAATATGACTGTGCACAGTCATGTCAGGACTGGTGTTTTCTTTCTGATCACCAGCTTGCCTAATTCTCTTCCACGGAAGTATCAATACTGAATTTTTCAGTATGCCATGATTTTTCCTAGCTGTTTGTTGCCTCTTGGCTGCCACAGGAGACAGATGCTGAGACAGTATTTGAGAGGCTTTGTTTTCTCCTCCCCTGCCTGCATGTGTGGCTCAATTTCCACCATTCTCTGGCTATTGGCTCTCTTCAGCATTGCTCCAAGTTCACCACTCACAGAAGCCTCACAGGAGGCTTTCTGGACAGTCAGTTTTTGAGAGTTTGCTCAGGCATATCCTTGTGAGAGTCTTCAATAACAGTAAGCAATCCCCAGTACAGAGCAATTTAAAGATGGTAGGAAGGGAGAGACCTGCATCACAGAAGTCCTGGCACAGAAAAGAAAGTCCCAAGACACAAATCTCTCTTCTGTTCCTGTTAGGCATATTTCCTCTTTGCTTCCACTTCCCTTCTTTCACATGAGATGATCTGCCAGAAAGTATTTCTTCAACTATCTTCAATGTTCATCTTCTTTTGACTACCCCAAGGGCAAACTCAGTTCCTGTTTTATTATCACCTTTTTTTTTTTTTTTTTTTTGCCACAGAGCCAGCATAGAGGAATCTCCAAATAAGAGCACAGCTTTTTCATCCAAAGTTGTCAAAGTGTTTCACAAAGGTGAGCAGGCAATGAGGGTCCCATCTGCCCAGCACACAACGGGATGTGCCAGAGCTCACACTCAACTTGTAATTCCTCATCCCTGTCCCATCAGGAAATGCTACTAAATCCATACATTAGGCAAGCACAAACCTTTTACTATATCTAGGTAGTAAGATGGAACCTGCCTGGGCAGATTGCTGCAGAAAGTCCTCTAGAAAAAAAACCCAATGGTTATTCAGGAAGAGATGCTCTAACAAATGTGAAACTGTCCAGAATGAATTGTTCGTTCTTACTTTTAGAAAGAAATTACACTGATTTTTTCCTTTCTCCATGCCATTGTCTTATTTCTCTGGAGACTCTCAGTAGCATCACCTGTTTTCTTTACAGGGAGTCTTTATTTGTGGGTGTTTTATGCAGCTATGCTGTGCTATGTGCACCACTAAAGCAGAAGGAGAAATTAGGTTATCAATTAAAATCAGCTGAGTATTATAATTTCTTTCTGATGTTCTCCCCCCTTTTCTTTGAAAAGTTTCCTCTGCACACTCTTAGTCCTCATATTCTTCTGACTCCCTCAATCCAGTCTCCCTCCCACCAAAAAAATCCACAACAAAAAACAGCTTATTACCTAACAAAATGGTCAGACATATAAAATCACTTATTCTTTTAATGTAAGTGGGATGCTATTCTTCTTCCCAATAGTTTTCTACTGGGTGGACTTTTATTTCACTGAAAAATTTTGAGCATTACAAGAACGGTTAATAACACATATATTGATTTGCTGAGGTTTTTAAGTTAAAATAAAGCTGAGAGGGTCAATCTGCAAGAAAAAATAACAACATGAACATAAACCAAACTAATATATTCCTTCTTAATATTTAAAAAAAGAAACTATGGTAAATTAAAATTTATTTAAAGACAATTTTACAACATTTGTAGTGAAAATTCTCAATTGAAAAAACAACCTTTTGGTCAAGTAGTCAATTAGACTGCTGATAGTGTGTACAAGTGAAAAAGACCAGTATATATGTCTGAGTCTTAAACATATTGCTGCTCATCATTTCTGTTTCCACTTGTAGATCCCAGGCAGCCAGAGCAGGGAGACAGTGGGCAAAGGAAAGCTGGGGTCCCATCCCAGTCCCAGGGCTGTGAGGGGGAGGGACAAGGGAGACTAAAAAAGAAAATGTTGCATTGGGCAATTAATTACCAGTTTTTAAAGTAAACCAAATGTCGCATAATCACCAGCTAATTTAGATATTTGTGCCGTTGATTGAAAATATGCAAAGAAAGCAGCATTATTGAAAATTATTTTTAAATGTTTGGAATTTATTAGAGTTGACTATGGAAAAGAGATAATTAAGGATGCTAAATATAATTAATGTGTTGAGTTATAAAAAGCTCTGCTTAGGTTAGGGGTTTTCCAGCAGTTAGAGAGATGGCTGGCACTGTAATGACAACTTTACATTTAAATATGTTTGTGGTTCACATAAATATGTATTGAAAAATAATTTCTTGGTGCATAAAGAATATACCTCCATCTTCATATACAAAAACACTTATACACAAGCAAGTATAGGGGAGAGAGGAGGCTGTGATAGGGAAGAAAGTTCAAACTGCTGCACGATATAGATTTCCCTTGTCTTCACCATGTGCAGCTTCCCTACTTGAGCAGGCAAGGTGAGATGTTAATTTCTGGAAGTGTCAAATGTTGGGGTTTAAATAAAGTTGATGCACAAACAATACAAAACAAGGTGGGATCAGTTGAAGAAAACAAAGGCACACTTTGCTGGGTTTTTTTTAATAATCTGAGGCTGCAGACTTTTCACTTTGATTCTCTCGAGGGAATCTAGCTCGTGATTTTTGATCCCTCAAGGTTTACAGCCCTAGGGGCAGGGAGGCATCCTCTAGCAAGAGGAGGTCCAGTTCAATGGCAGGTCGAAGCAAGACGGCAAAAGTCTTCCTGCAGAGAGCTGAGTTTTGTTTCTGTGCCTGCCACTGTAAGGAATGTTTGGGTTTCGTATCTTCTGTCAACTTTACCTGTGCATTCAAACCCCAGCATAACAAAAGTGGAAAGCTGAAACACAGGGATATGGAGGGGGTGGGGCTCTGGGAAGGGCCAGCTCGTGCTGCAGGGAGCTAACATCAGTCCCAAGGAATCTACAGCAGTTTAACTGCAAAATCCCTTTGAGGAGCCAATACCAGGATGTGCTGCAGGGAGCCATGAAGCCTGGGTGCTGTGCACCACTCATACCCAGGGCATCAGCCTCAGGAGTGGTCCAGGCACTCAGACACAGAGCTGAAAGACATCCAAACTGACTGACAGACCATCTATCAAACCATCCCACGCAGCACCAGACACTGTGGATCTTCTAGAAGGCTGTGAAGCTGAGCTGAAGGGACTGCTGCAGGTGCAAACAGCTGCAGGCTGGGCTTCCACATTGGCTGTTGCCATAACAAACATTTAAAAAAACAATTTTAAAAATGCACAAAGAATTACAAGTTTTAAAATTGTATGGAAAGGCCAGACTTCTCTGACCAGGAGCCTCAGATTTAGCATAAAGAGACTTGGGCACTCAGTGATTTCCAGTAGGTTATAGATGCTTGAAACTCTGTGCCACCATTTAAACTGGCACTTATCATCTAAATCTATCAAAGTATGGAGTTTGCCATCAGGTACAGTGAGAGGTTGTACTTCACCCAACAGGAGAATGAGGCTTGCCAGGTTCCCCTGCACTGTGCTATTTGGTCTTTGTGCTCATCGATCCTCAGGAAAAGTAAATTCAGACTGTGCAAGGGAAAGGAAAACACAGATGGTGAGCTGGAGCGTGTAGAAGGAAATTCATAGAATCATAGGATGGCCTGAGTCAGAAGGGACCTTAGAGATCATCTTGTTCCAACCCCCGGTGCCATGGGGCAGGGACATCTTCCAGCAGATCAGGTTGCTCCAAGCACTGTCCAAAAACTTCCAGGGACAGGGCATCCACAACTTCTCTGGACAACCTGTTCCTGTGCCTCACCTCCCTCACAGTAAAGAATTTCTTCCTAACACCTAATCTAAACTTACTCTCTCTCAGTTGAAGCCATTCCCCCTTGTCCTGTCACTCCAGGCCCTTGTAAATAGTCTCTCTCCATCTTTCCTGCAGGCTCCCTTCAGGTACTTCATTCTTCTCTGAAGGAAATATGATAGTATTGCAAACATTATTCCCACAAATCAGGTCAGATAAAAGAAAAAGTCTTATTTCTGTGCAGACTGGGACTGTATTTCTTTGGGTTTTGGTTTTTTGCTTTTTAAGATCCTTACTGGATCTTTGCTATTGCCTGAGTGACTGCTGCACAAGAAGAGCCTCCCTCATGCTTAAGATAAGCACTTAGCCTGCTGGAGAACAAAAGCAGTCAGGGTGAGGCTTGTGTAACCCCGACAAACCGAAACCTATCCCTCCTGCAATGGCTTTCCCAACTTTGTGCTTTTGTTTTTCTCCAAGCCAAGGAGTATGTCTGAAAGCAATAATACAGAGTTCCTCTTCATGAGTATTTCATTACTACCTTTAAAACTAGAACTTACAATCACTATTTGAAAGTCAGGTTTCCTTTTCCCTGGTGCTTTAAATGTGAATTTGAGGCCATAACTTAGCATGGGCTTTAAATGAACTTGAGAGTACTCGATGCTCTGTGTTCAGTTTCAATGAACACAATCTAAATTACTGAGGACAGAAAGTTCTTCGTGTTGATGTTTTCCACAGACATCTGAGATTTAAGTACTACTAAAAGCCACTCATTGCATAAACCTTCATTGATTACAGCAGCATTCAGTGCCTGTTGTCTGCTCCCAAGCACTGTTGCTCATCTCCCTAATTTAGGCTATCTTGACTTTGCATGGGTGTACTGGCAAAAATCCATCTGACACCCCAAAATGAGTTGAATATTGTGGCCATTTCTTACTAAGCTATGAAAATGCTCCCTCCCTCTCTCTGCTCTCTAAGATCCTAGGAAAAATTATTTGCTGAGGTGCGAGCAAACGTAGAGGTGAGGCTGGATAGCTCAGTGTCACGTGTCTTCTTTAGATGCCATTTTCCCTCCTTGCAAACAGGGTCTCTCAAGGAGACAGACAATGCTTACTTGTCTTTCTGTGTAGTAGGATACGCATGAAAGGAAAACATACTCCTAAAAGATTATCACTACTAATGGCAGATAATACTATAAAAGGAAGAAGATCAAACTCCTGGATACATGTTGCCTGATTTTAGGGCCTTAATGGGAAAGAAGAGACCTCCTGAGGGGCTCATTATACTCAGCTTATTCTCCAGTTGCAGTCACATTCTTGTTTAGGGTCCTGGTATTTGGCAGAGAAAATCCTTTTTCCGGAGACAGTGTTTCCCTCGCTAGAATCTAATGAGATTCTGCTTTGGGGAATAAAACACAGAGAGCTAAGGGGTGGCCTCTCAGGAGGCCAGCTCTTGAATTGCTCCTGAGATGCCCAGGGGAGCAGCAAGCACTGCTGAAGCCCAGGGTGTGGGGACAGCACAGCGAGCAGCTGCCAGCCCTGACCACAGCCTCCTGTCTCCTGCCAGGTCTCCAGGACCCAGGAGCACCTGGAGGGCTCCACTTTCCATATGCCATTCCACTAGCAGAAGACCACTGCCCTGCATTGCTCTTCAGCAGTGGGTTGTGTGGTGGGATTTCTCTGGGTGCAGAGCCAAGCTGTGCTTGGGGGCTGTCATCCCCTTGAGAGCAACACCAGCAGCCCTCCTTGGAACCTGAAAGTTCAAAGGAACCTGAAAGTGCAAACCTCAAACCTCAAAACCTTCAAGCTCTTCTTTTTCCCGCAGAAGCGAGGAGGAGCGTCTGATCACGGGGGAGAGCAAATGGGCACTGGCAGGACCCCACAAACCACCCACATGTGCACACACACTCTCGACTGCTGTGCTTTCCCAGGTCATAAACTTGTGTGTTTGCAGGCAAGAGGGGGACTGAGCTCAGCTGTGCTTTCTGTACTCCCCTGGCTTTGCTTTTCATCCTGATCTCTGCTATGGTGTTACCCGTTTCCTCTCCCACATCTGATCAGACTGAAAATAAGCCATAAAAAAATCACGATGACTCCAGTTGGAAACAAAATAAGTTATTGCCCCTCTCTGGAGCAGCTGTTCCCCTCTGCCTGAAAAGCCCAGCTGGCAACTGAGCCCCACGCAGCCCCTCGCTCACTCTTCCCTGTGGGATGGGGGAAGACAAGTGGGAGAGTAAAAGTGAGAAAACTCATCAGTTGTGATAAAAGCAGTTCAAAAGGTAAGGCAAAAGCCACACACAAGCAAAGCGAAACAAGGAATTCATTCACCACTTCCCAGGGGCAGGCAGGTGTTCAGCCATCCCCAAGAAAGCTGGAACCCATCACACCTAACAGTGACTTGGGAAGACAAACTGCATCACTCTGAACTTCCCCCCCTTCCTGCTTCATCCCCCGGCTCTTATTGCTCAGCATGATCCCACACAGGCTGGGATACCCTTCTGGTCAGCTGGGCCCAGCTGTCCTGGCTGTGTCCCCTCCCAGCTCCTTCTGCACCCTCAGCCTCCTCACTGGTGGGATGATGTGAGGAGCAGAAAAAGCCTTAATTTTGTGTAAGCACTGCTCAGCAATGGCTAAAACACCCCTGAACTATCAATGGTGTTTACAGCACAAATCCAAGCCACAGCACCTTACCAGCTACTATGAAGAAAATTAACTCTACCCCACCCAAAACCATCACAGGAATTCATCAGACTGAAATGAAAACCTTGAAAAGTGGAGAGGGGAGCTGCCGTGAAACTCAGTGCCACAAGGAGAGGATGTGACAGAAGGTCACACAGACATACCTGCACCCTGGCTGGGGCTGACCCTAGCTGAATGTTGAATTGATAGATGTTCTGGGGTTTTTAAACCTGCCCAGCTCCACTGAGATAGGTTTCAGACATACACCTCTGGCTTCCTAATTAAGGGAGAAGTCACAAGCGAGGCAGAGTCAATCTTTCAGAAGAAGTTTCCCTCTTCTGTTCTTGTTTCTGTCAATGGGAATGATTAGGTTGACTATAAATGATATTAATGTTGTCCTTAAAAAGTCATAAGGAAATCTGCTGTGAGCCAGCCTGCTGTTCCCCTGGAATACAGAAACGTGCCTGTTTGCTTCCCAAACAGTCATTTGCTGCAGACAAACAGAGTAAAAGGAAATACACGGCACCAAAGAGTGATTGAAAGAGTGGGAGGGCTGGGAAGCACGACTGGAGCAGCACAACCAGGGCTCTCCTGATGCCCCATGTCCAACATCAGAGCACACTGGGTGGTTCTTGGATTTGTCGTTGTTTGGAGCTGGCGAGGTTTAGAAGAGTCAGAACAAAATTTTCAGTTTAGAAGTTATTTTGTTCCCATATCATATTAGCTGTATTTCCCTTTTGTCGTTGTCATTTACAAGAATATTGACATATAAACCAATGTTTGTTTTGTTAAGCTCATTTTCTCTTCCTACCTATTTCCCTTCTGAAATCATGAGGTGAACTATTTGCAGAAACAATATATTTGATAAATAAACTCCTTTTCCTTTTCACAAATTATCTGGGAATAGACATTGATTTTTTATTACTTTGTTCATTATCTAAAGCATTTGTCAAATTCTTTCCAATAAAATTCCAAACCATGCATTGCTGTCACAGCTATCATTAACAATTTGACTTAGTGATTTACTTTCTGGAGCTGAATCTTGAATAATTCTTCATGTCATTTCCAAATCCCAAAGACACTGTTAATTTGCTTTGCAGGAGCATCTTCTAGTTCCTGCCATGCATCAGGATGACACTGCTAGGTGCTGCATAAAAGATCAAAAAAAAATCCTCATTCCAATACCCAGTCTAAGTCTAGAAACAGCTGGATATTACCAGGAAAGCCAGAGCACAGCAACAGGTGGGTATGATGGACACTGGTGCAGCATGCAAGCAAAGAGTTGTCACGTATTTTCTAGGCATTATAGCAAAGAAGAGTCTGTCTAAGCAGAGACTGAAAAAAACCAATATTACATAAAATAAAGTATATTACATAAATACTGAAATTATTTTGGTTTATTCATTGTTCTGATAGGTATGGTCCCCTATATTATTTAATGCTGTCTGAATTCTTCCCAGACCTTGCAGGCTAGCTGCAGGAATAACTTTGGTATCAAAATGTCTAGAGAAACAGTATTTGTAGAGATATTTGTAATCTCCATCAATATTTCTTGTAACTACATTTTCAGAGAGTAAAAGAGATCACAAACACAATCATAGCAAATATAAGAAAATTTACTTTCTTAACCTTTAGTTTAAAAGTCGATTTCCTAAGTTCAATCAGGAAATATTCTCATTTTAACTGTAGTCTTTCTACCTGAAAAGGGAAGAGTCTGCAAAAAGAGATAAAGACTCCACACATGAAGAATTTTCCCCATAATTTTTCAAGAGAAGCTCGCAGCTCTTTAAAACTAATAATCATCATTTCAATATATAAAATCAAGCTTAAGCAGAATCAGGCAAGAACATATCATATGTGACTGCTGGCATTATATAATGGGAAAGTTCTCATTGATTTTTATAAAGCGTTGGATCCCAGAGATTTTAAAATTAGGCATGAGGCTGACCCAGTTTGGGTGGAAAAAGCTCACAAAATCCCAGGGAAGAGCACAGCCCAGGGAGAAGTCTCGGGAGGTACAGTTATTTTTAACCTTTTGGACCTGCAAGACAAAGAATGAATTCTGAAAACTCTGGGTAGAAAAGAGGTATTTAGTTTTGAAATTTTAGAATCCTCTACCCCCGCCCCTAGATCCTGACCCTGGTAGAAAACCTGTACAGCAAACCATTTTTTGTATTTAAAAAAAAAAAAAATTGGTGTAGATTGAAGCTAGCATTTCACTCATCCCTCCACAAGCATGGAAGACAAAAACCAGGAGAACATTTCTGGACACGGAGCTCAGCCCTCCCCGACCCTTTCCACTCCTGGCCACACTGGGATCTTCTCCAGTCAACCCCAGCATGCCAGGCCCTGTGCAGGCAGGACAGGCAGCTCCAGCCTTGCAAACCACAAGGCTCCAGCCCCAGTTCCAGCCCCAAGCTGGCACTTGGGGAGCAGCAGCAGCTCAGCAATGGGCAGCTTTGGGCAGCCCTGTCTGGGTTATCCCATGCGTCTGCTCTCTCTTATTCTTGCCATTCTGTGCCTGTCAGGTGTCCCAGGACACCACTGCTGGCAAAAGCTTGAGGGATTTATCTTGTTGTTTTGGTTTGGGGTTTTTTGAATGTTTTCTGATTTTTCTGCTCAGGCCAGATGAAACTCCGGATCGTGTCCAAGTGCTGGCACAGATGTGAAGGCAATGCACTGCGGTACTGGCAGAAGGCGGCAGTGCCTTAAGCTGGTACTGCCAATGAGGACACGGGCAATTTCTCAGATGGAAATCACTGGCCTCACAGCCATGTTTTGTTAACAGAGCTGAACATTCCTCATTCATTGCAAGCTGGCTTTGTTTGAGTCCTACTTCTGATTTCCAGTGGAAGAAAAATAATTCTAAGTCACTGCCTTAGAAATTAAGTTTTGGGTTGTTTTTGTTTTTTAAGTAATAATCTTTCCTAATTCTTGCAAACTTTTCCTTTTTTACCTACAAATGTTAGTGTTGCCACCTTAGCCCAAAAGTCAGCACTGCAGTCCTGCCCTGTTGATCCTCAGCCATCTGCTGAAAGACACAACACAAAGCACACGATTGCAGAAAGGAGCTTGGACAAACTTCATTCTGAGGCAAAGACTCAGATTTCATTGATCTACAACTTGACATTCAGTTCCTGCAACTGAATAGAAAAAAGGCATTTATAACCTATTAAAAACCCAAGGATGATTTTAGTCTTTTTTTTTTTTCTTGTTGGAGAAATCAGTCTGTCAGAATAGCCTGGGAGTTGGAAATAAAAAAGAACTTTGCTATGTTTATTTAGAGAACCTAACCCCTTGGAGCCAGCATTTTCACTAATGCATTTTACATTAGCGGGCTGCATCAGGAAATCCTGACTTTTGGTGCCAGGGGGGTAATTAATATCAGATCATGTTTGCAAAATGGTTGTGTTTATGTGGGAATGAGGACTGAGCTCTAACTGGCAGGGTTTGAAGTACTCAACTTTTGCTATGGAGCTTCCATAACTTGCTGGAATGGGATGTTGAAATTAAAGGACTAGGTCTTGGTAACTTGGTAGAGCTATGGCTGCTGAGGAGAGCTGCAGCCTTTAGGATTCTCTTCAGAAACCTTTAAGACGAGTGTGAAGAGTCTTAAGAGTTTGAGGGGATGGGAGGTAACATACCAATAGTTGTTTTGCTCCTGTGGTCTCAGATGTCCCAGGAAGTGCCAAAATACGCATAATAAGGTTGTTTTTTCCCAGTATATCCCATCTCCATTGCTCCCAAATCCCTGTGCTTACTAGATAAGGAATATCTGTAGGTGGTACAAATGCATTTTATCAGCCCACCTCAGAAGCGGTACTTGCTTTTGTGCACACACCAGCCAGCGTGGTCCAAAATAGGTGTGGGTCAGCTAAGTAGCTCTAAAACCCAGTTTCTCCTGAGCTCTCTGTCTTGCAGGAGCTCTCCAGGGCCACTCCAGTGCTCCCCACTCTAGGAAGCGCAGTTCCCCCCGCAGCTGGTACCCAGCTGCTCTGCAGACTTGCTTCTTCCTCCAGAGAAGGAGGAAGCATACAAGATCTTCTTTACCTCATCTTCTTCCCAGCTCAAAGCCAGGGTGTTTAGGGAATGGGAACTATACTCATGATGGTGATAAAGCCTCCTTCCCTAGCAGAGGTGCTGTCTGCAGCTCCAGCTGGGACATCTCCAGCTCAGCTGAAGGGGATGATGGAAGGATATCCTGAGCAGCATTACATTCTTAGTATCAAAAAGAGAAAAAACTATAGAAGATGGTTTGAGCAACCTGATCTAGTGAAAGATGGTCCAGCCCATGGCAGGAAGGTTGAACTAGATGACCTTTAAGGTTCCCTTCCAATCCAAGCTATTCGTTGATTCAAAAATGGTGCCTAAGAACCGCCTATTTAGTAAAGTCCTTGGGTTCTCACCTCCCCAAAAGTCACAGTTTCTTAGCACCAATTAGGAAACTCGAAATAAAGCTTAATAAGGTTGAAAATCACTCAGGAGTACAGGACCCACTGAATCATAACATTGCGAACTGGTGCAGGCAAAGTTTAAAATTAAAGGATGTTTTCTGAAGTTGAAAAGCGGAAGAGCGCAACTGAGTAACAGCAGCAACTGATGTTCAAAATGAGTTTCATCTGCTGGTTCCCCAGCATCCGCTTCCATGGGATGTGGCAGCTGGCAGGTTCTCTGCAATATCGTTTATTTACTCACTCCCCATCATACCCTTTGCTGGAAGTTCATGACTCCCTCAGCGCTGGTGGGGATTAAAAGTAAAGGTGTAATCTATGTTAGAGCTAATATATGTTTTGTACTATAATGAGCCAATATACTATTATGGATCTTGTGGTAAGCTTACTGTGTTTGATAAATATGATCAATAGATGTTATTCCCCTCTGAGATGCCCCCACCATCATCTTTCCATACTCACCTCTTGCCAGTAGTCATTTGGGGATAATTATCCCCACCAAGATCCTACCTCTAATGTGCCCACTGTCTTTCCTCCTGTCATAAATTGGTCTGATAAGATAACAAATCTGAACTCTATTGCTATTATTGCTGTTATTTTACTAGTTCCTTGATCCTAGAATAGGGCTAGTAATCTAATAATTTGTGGCAAATATAGTAAAATTCTATGTACCTAATGAACTTCTCCTCATCACGTATTTGTGTAACTGATTATTCTCACCTAAGTCTAGGAACAATGTCCTAAGCTTGAATACTCTTCAGCAACACTGTCTACAGCTTTTGTTCTCTGAGAAGTAATGGACCACCTCTTCTTTTTTTTTTTTTACCAGTATCTCTCAATAATTATAGTTCATTTTGTGGCTTGCCTTGATTTTATTTCAATGTGTTCTCCTATTATTTTAAGCTTATTCCTAACAACGAGAGCTTTCAGTGCACTATCTCCTTTGTTTGAAGGCACTGATGAGCTCTTGATCCTCCACGTTGGGATAATTTGTACATCCACCATAGTCTAATTTCTTTAAGGACTTGCCAGCTCTTCTGAACTCCTTTTTTAGAATTTTTTTCCCCATTCCTATAGTAAAATCTCACCACGATGACTGTACGTGGTGTCTTCCAACTTGTTGCCATGCATTCTCAATTGGTCAGTCTTCCATGCCTCAGAGAAAATGTACCACCTTATTCACTGCCAAAGTGCCTTATTCACTGACAAAGCATCTCTTCTCTTCAGTTTGAAAATGGATGTGGTATGTTAATGTTCAAGACCAGTAAATAAATAGAGCTGTGTTTCTGTTATGCCAGTGGAGTTATCAATCATACACTTATGGATCTTCCTGTATATTGCGGCACTTACTGCATTTATACACAAACGTGGAGTTTTAAGCTTATCAATTCAGTATCTTCATTCGTGTTCCTCCTCTGATCTTATGATATAAACCACCTCATTCTACATAATCTTTGGTTCCTGACACTTTGTTTCTGGGTGCTGACAACTTTGACTCTTGGGGACCGACTGTGCATGAGGACCTGCAGTGTTGTGTCCAGGCTTGTCCCACTCTCAGCAAAGGAATTGATGAAGTGGAGCAAATTCAGTGAAGGGCCCCCAGGCTGGAGCCCTTTGAGAGGAGGTTGTGGGCTCAGGGCTTGTCCAGCTGAGACCAGATGGTTTGGGATGGGACCTAGTATCTCTAAGCCTATAAAGGTAGGTCAGCAAGAAGACCAAGCCAGGAACTTCATGGCAGTGCATGGCTGGAGAGCAAGAGACAACAGGCATGAGCTGAAACATAAGAGGTTCAGACTGGCTAAAAGAAGAAACTTCTTCACATGGAGGAACCAGTCATGGTTCCAGAGAGGTTGTGCAGTCAGCAACCTGATCTGAACCAGCTTTGAGCAGGAGGTTGGACTAAAGACCTCCTTAGGTCCCTTCCAATGTGTATTAGTTTATTATCTGACTTGCTGCCTTCTGAGAATGCCGTCATCAAAGTTCTTGTAAACCATCAAATTTTCCCCTCTCCTCACCTGTGTTGGCACTGGTGCTACAGATCCTCATTTGTCCTTGCAAGTCTCCTGGATTACATTAAGGAAGCCTTTATGCCTACTGATGTTTCTAAGTTTCACCATCTATTGCTCCTCCTAAGCTTTCTACACCTCCTTTTACTCAAACATGGGGGTTTTTTTGCTTTGAGAGGCTACATAGCTCTCAGATTCATCAGTGTGCAGCATGGTTGATAAATGAAATCTTTTCATGACCCTATGCTACAACTGTTGGCACAGCTTCCCAGAGTGCACTTAGGGATCTACTCTCCTTGGATATTTATTTATCTGGAGAAAAAGGAGCACCGGTCCCTCCTGCTCTCAAGATGTACTTGTGCAGAATATGGTGGAAGAGGGGTGTCCCACTTTGGGCCAGTAAGGTCAGTCAGTACATCTGTGAAAATCTAGGAATCCTCATCTAAAAGGAGTAGCAAACTCTTCCTGTTGATGGAATCCCAGGTGTCCACAGCACTAGAAATTTAGGACTCAGTGCTGGGAGAGGTTCCACACAACCTTACGGATTTTGCCAGGCAAAATTTGTCAATGCAGACTTTGATGTCCATCTTCCTTGCAGTAGACTTTCCCACTGCTAAGTCATCGGCCAGTGAGCAACAGAATCAAACCTCTTGGGCACCCTCTTCCTCACTTGTACTGGTGCTTGGAAGATGCTGTGATCTGTTAGAAACTCAGGGAGAAGTTCACTATAGAGATCTTCAGCCAAAGGACCTGCTTCCAAATATAATGTAAATCAACTAATTCATAGCTATCTCTTGTGCTTGGAGCCTCCTCACAGCAATGGAGAAAGTGTTCTCAAAACTCAAAGTATGTCACAGGTGTCTCCCAGTACCTCCAGCAGCAATTCTGCCTTTGTCAGGCTTCAAGGACAGCCTTGCCTGTTACCCTTCCAGAAGATGGGCATTGTCAAAAGGTAAGCTGTTGTGGCTTACAGCAACAAACAGATGACCAACATGGTCACACTATGAGAAACAGCAGCAAACGAGAGAGCTTCTTAATATTCATCTAAGTATAAAAACTGTCTGCACTACTGGTGCCATAACATGGGGTAGCCTACAAGTTACTGAGTAGCCCATAAGTTACTGGATCAAGCTATTGCAAAGACACAACCACGCACCCACCAGCACCCCAGCACGCTGCAGCATCCTCCTGCAACAACTCTCAGTGAAAAGCAGGCAGCCCAAAAGGTGCTTTAACCCTCACTTGTACCAAAAAGCTGATACAAGCTGGTCATGCAGCCAAGTGCCAAGTGACCGGCTGCTGCCAGTGGTCACTTAAACAGTGATAACAGGGTATAGTATCAAGAAATGCTGGACAGCCACTCATCTCTATTGTGCTCGGCCTGCAGATCTCAGGTCTGCCACATTTTAAACTCCAAAATTCTAAACAGTGAAAAAAACAACTGAAGCAGTCAAATCAATTAGTCTCATGTTCCTTGTCAGCAGAGTGGGTCTCATGTAAGACTACTGCTTTTCTGCCTCCCTTTTTTGCTGCCAGAGAGCCAGAAAACATGACGCAATGTGAAATTGATGGGCAAATAATACAGGCAACTTAGAACTAAGCTTCTGAGGCAACAGAGGATCAGCGCTGTCTTTACAGCAAGACCACAGCAACAGCTGTAACAAGCACCACTGAACACAGGCTCCATTAGACATGTTAGTACGCACAGAAGGTGCTTGTAGCCGTGACAGATATCCTAGTACTCACCAAGCATTTATTTACAGTCCTAAAATCAACCTCTTCCCATCAAACAAAAACTCTGGGGAATACAACAGAAACCTTCATGCTGCCTCAGGTTTGCCATATGCATACCTTTCCCAAGACTATGTGGACACTGAAGCAGGTGATAAATCCGAAGCCTGTGTCACACTAGCAAATACTCTGTCATATTCAGATGGGCAGGATCTCTGTGCTTACGCCATCAGAAACTCTGGTGTTCATAGGCAGAACCCTTTTTACATACCAGTAAACTTCTAAAGAAGGCATTCTGTGATAGAAGGCAAACATTTTGCCCAAGCTGGAAACAGGTCTGCTCACAGACAGATATAGTTATCTAGGTGCTCAAATAAGAAGAGCTAGCGGTGAAATAATCTGCATCCTTGACAGGGTAAAAAAAAAAAAAAAAAATGGAGATACAGACATTCTGATCATTCTGATCATTAACCTTTGAGATTGACACCGTATCAACTTGGCAAAAAGCTATCTTAACAAGTAAGGCCATAATTAGCATTTAGAAAGAAGAAGACTCTAAAAGCTGTGGCACTTGTTTGCATTGTAGCCCTGTGAAAAGAAAGTCTAAAGGCTCTGGGCTATGAAAAGCTACATTTGGAAAAATGTCAATGTGGCAACTTAATACCGCAGACCAAAAATTCTTTACTTGAAATTTGCTAAAAACATCAGGAAGTACGACTGATGGAACCTAATTTCATAAAAACAAAATGTGTATTTGTACCAAGCCTGCCCTCGCAAATGGTATTTTTCTATAAAAGTATCTGTAATGAACCTGTGTCAAGATGCCAGCACACTTCTGGCAATACCGGCTGCAGTAGGTGATTAGAATTTATGCTGTGTAAAATTAACTTTGAGATTAAATGAAAATTATGAACCAAAATGCAAAAGCATTTACATGGCAATTCACCTACATCATTTGTTTAAGAAGTGCCAAGGCAAGTGAAAATAACGCAGCACCCTAAAGAGTTCACAGACTATTGGGCCTGGCTATTCCAGCAGCTTCCTTTCCAGCCTCACAGCTCTTCCCACCGAAAACCCAAGGTGTACCTATGTGAAGCCAATGACACACTGAACTACCTTCATTTCCTAAGACCAACAGGTGAATAGTTAAGAGAAAATTATAAAACTTTATCTATAGAAAACAGAAAAATCTCTTGTAAAATCATCAGATCTCAAGAAGGGGAAAACATTCTGCAGGATTAGTCAGAATTTTTCCTGAAAAAATATGTCATGGGAAGCTTAAGAGTCGAGTGAAAGTACCCAGCATCTTTCAAGATTGAAATCTAAGTATTTCACTATTCATATTATTTTGGAGATGTATTTCACCATAGTGAAAAAATAGTCTTCTGAATAGAACATTGCTACCCCAGTTCAGCTCTACACTTTGATTCTGGAACGTACACCAACAATGTGCTGCCTACTCCCAGGTTTTGCAGAGTGACATTCTAAATGTGACAATTTAAAAAAACCCTAAATAAAATTAATGTGACAATTAATTAAATAAAATAAAATGTGACAATTAAAAAAAACACCCCAAACTCCCAACATTTACTGTCAAGGCACCAACAGAAAAAAATATATTCTACATTCCAGAACGCTGCTTGTTGCATAAAGCTGTGCAACATGAGGTTTTAACATTCTTCCAAAATAAGCTTTTCATCTGTCCTAATTTAATTGTCCACATGAAATGAGGTTGCAGCAAGATGGGGGTCAGGCTTCTCCCAGATAACAGGTGATAGGACAGGAGTCCTATTCTCCCCTCACCAATTTATCAAATTGCACATGGGGAGGTTTAGATTGGATATTTCAAAGAAGCTTCTCTTCCAAAAGGGTTGTCAAGCATTGGAAGAGGCTGCCCAGTGAAGTGGTGGAGTCAGCATCCCTGGAGGTATTTAATAGACCTGGCACTTGGGGACATGGGTTAGTGATGGACTTGGAAGTGCTGGGCTAATGGTTGCACTCGCTGATCTTAAAGATCTTTTCCATTACCAATTTTACATTATTGTTCATCTATCCAATTCCATTTTTAATCCTACTAAGCCTATGGGATTGAGTTTGCAGTTCTGCATGCCATAAAAAGCACTGTTATCAATTTCAAAGGTGTTGCTTTTAATTTTCATCACACTGTCTGTATCCTTACAAAAATTACACTGTTATTTAGTGCTAGTTTACACATCCTGACAGCTGAAATAATCCCAAACATGCTGTATTTGTTCTTGGCCATTCGTTACCCACTTACCTTTTACCAGAGCTATCTTTTTGATATGGGAGACATAAGGTTGTACACAGTAATTCTGAACTGAAAAAAACTCTAATCAGTACTATCGTATTTCATTACGCATACCACAGCACTGCTTTTCAAATATTTTGGTGGCACTGTGACTCCTGACACCCACTGAACAGAAGTTTTACTGTGTTAGCTGCTGAACTACTCCTGACAGCTGAATAGCTGTGCATGAGTAAACAGGAATTATCCTATCCAATACTGTATTAGTAAACATCAGTAATTTCTTAAGTTCTGCCATGTATGTTCCATTGCATTCTAGTTTGAAGTCCTGCATATCTAAGTAGCACCATTTCCACCTCATTTTGCTACCAAAATACGTATTCTTTTCTCAAATTTATTTTGAAGTGTTAATCAGTGATTCAAAGAGAGCTGCAGCATAACTTACTACCAATCTCCATCACTTTTATTCCTATTCTCCCCTCACCACCTTATCCCATTTCTAGTGCTCCACAGTCCACCTTACTCCATGTTTTTTTTTAAGGTAGCAGGTTCTCAGAGAACTTCAGGCTTTGTGAACATAAAGATCAGTTCCCTCAGACTGTGCTATGAGTTTTTACTACAATTCTAACAGACTAAGGGTCAGTTTTTATTGCCTTTTTTTTAAAAAAAAAGAACACATCATCCTAGCTTAGGTTGTTTTTTTTTTTTAACTTACTACTTTATACAGGTATCTGTTCATGTCAGAAGGTTTATTTGGGTTCATTTCATAGGATTTCACTCTTATGCTTCTCTTTTATGATACAGTGACTGCTGTCCATGTCGGGAAAACTCGTGACTTTCTTTATGAACTTCTTCGGGGCTTCTGGCAGAATTCCACCTAGACTTGCTGAGGTAAGAGTTTCTCTTAATTTTGCAAATTTAAACATTTTCTCTTTTGTTTGAATCTAAAATCTGGTGTTGTTTTTTTTTTTAAATCATATTGTAGTCTTCCAGCATCCTCTGTGGTGAGAACTGTAGAAATGCAATGATATTTTTGCACGGAAGTCCTCGCCCCTCTTCGATCAGGTGCATTTTCTCAAAAAAAAAAAAAAATCAATTACTTTACACATTTTGGAGTAATTCAGGTATGAAAATGGAAGTGTCTTTTGCAAAATGATACATTTACCCTGCCTATAAAGCAGCACGTTTGCTTCTTTATGCTACGACATTGTGAAGTCAATTTCAATTGAAACAGGGAGCCAGCTTCTCCCTTCTGTGAGTCATTCACAGAGCAGAAAAGGAAATAAAACAGTCTGAAGAGAGAAAAATACAATGGCAAAAATCTAACCCTATGATAACTAAAAGTCACTGAATGCATTAACCTCTCCTCTTTACTCTTTGAACACTTTTATCATTTCTGCTCATGTACTTGATTTGCTGTGTCAGTCCCCCTCTTATTTTCTATATTCTACATGTAAAATGCCAACTGCAACATTTTTTTTACTAGTTTCCTATTGGTTGAATTTCGTTTAATAAGGAAGACTTACTAAAATGAACCTTGTATATGAAGGTCATTTCCTTCTGGTCCTGTCATGCACTCCTGCTTCTTCTTTTGTTTAGGTAACATAGGTTCCTTTTTAATACATAATTTCAGTAGAAATACTTTTGCATGGAGCTATCTCCTCTCAAGTTGTTCTTTTGGCATAGTATCAGAGGAATAAGGTAATTTTTGTCACCACCAATTAAAAAGTTTTACGAAACAGGACTGTTATAAAACAATTAAACCTTGCAAATGCAGTAGTCTCTAGGAGGGAAACCCTGGAGGAAATTCTGCTTATTAAAATTGCAATTTTAGTTTCCATTAAAAAGGAGAATAAGACAACAGAAGATGGGTTGGCAAGACAAATTATTTCTTAATGTCAGTTGAGCTTATTTCAAATGAGATAACATATCTACACCAGGTTGGGTTCAACACATTTTTGCCTCGTCAACTCATTTATCTAATTCAGTCATCTTGATTATAGCCTCATGGACCTTCATTTTCAGAGGAAGAATTTCTTAACAAACAACCTACACAACATGCTGATTACTGAACAGTTAATTCTAATTAACTTGGCTATGGCAAGAGAATTTTGATAAAGTCCTAGACTGCAAATACGGTTTGGTTATTCTGGCCAAACGTCTTTAAAATCAAAACCCACAGCAGAGTCTCCAGATGAGACATCAGAGTGATAGGGATCTAATTTAAAGAAACAAATGAGAAAATTAAAATCACAAATAATTTATTCTTCCGTTAGAATTGATGGAGTACAGTTTTAAATAGCAATGAAGTACACAGTGGTGGAAAATTGGCACAGAACCTACAGGCTTTTAATTCATAATAACGTTCCTCATGCCTTATCTGTTCAAACCTTGATGTGTATTTTCTATTGACTTTAAGAACACTGTTTTCCCTTTAAAAAGAATGCACAAATTGAAAATCTTGTCTTCCAGGTATAATGTCATACATGCTATGAAAACCAGGGTTTTTTTTTAGCCCTGAACACTGATTGCCAACTGAAAAAACCAAAACATTGTTTTACTCCTGGGTTAATTTTATCATTCATAAAAGTTGCCAGGGATTCTTGAATGCATACATTTCTGCAGAACAGACTATCCATTTATTTATCTGATACACAGTTGGAGGCCTTCAGTTTCAAAACCAATTTTTTTGTGTACTATTGTTATTGATCAAGGTGCCGCCTCTCACTCTCCCACATACAATGCTGTAAGCATTAATGCAAATCAAAACAAAATTTGGCATTTGCCCCACCAACAGGTTTTATACTTGATGTTATAAAGCATCCCCCTGGTCTCATGTAAACCAATTTTAAAAATGGATGCAAACAAAAATGCTCCCTTTCTAAAGTTACTAGCTCCCAGTTAGGAAAGCTGTCCTGGTTCCGGCCAGGATGGGGTTAATTTTTGCAGTAGCCAGAGGGGACGTCTTACTTCCCGGGGACCCTTCCAGGTTCTGAAGCGTGGGGTGGAACCGGGCTCTGCATGGTGAGCAATCAACTGCGTGTGAATCCTTCGCCTCTTTCTTGCACCCTCTGGCACTGGTATTGTTGCCGTTATTTTTGTTTTCTACTTTCACTGCTGTTTCCAGTAAATTGTTCTGCCAAGCTGTGGTCTTTACCTTCTGTGCCTCCAGTTCTCCTCTCCAGCCTGCGACAAGGGAAGGGGAGGGAGAGTGGGGAGCAGGCGAGTGGCGTGTGGTTTGGAGTGTGTCAGTGGGAAGACTAAGACTGGGGAATACCATTCCTAAACCACGACAAAAGTTTAGATAGCTTTTACAAAGTCCTCTAGGCTATTTTGATACATACAAATTATTTAACTAAAGGTTAAAATACACTTATACAATACAGTCCTGTTCTCCATATTCTTTTTCAAGTTCTTTGCATATTCAAGCCAAGTAAAATTAACACTTGTCATTTTCTTTGTTATTGCAATTATTAAGGAGGATTACAGCTTGCTTATGCAAAGCTCTGACAAAAAACTTGAGAAATAAAACCCAAACGTTTATCTTGTTACCCAAAAAATGTTGCAGAAAATTGTCAAACTATGTTAGAAACAATTTTTACAAAACCGCTTTGCTCAGAAAAATTGGAAAGCTTAAAAAATTCATCTTTGCACAAGACTATATTACACTGTCCTTAATTATGTTCCCATTTAGATAACTGGGATTCTCAATCTTTGTACGTGAACCCATCAGTGACATAGAATGCTCTCCATCTTTTCACTGTTATCTTTATTGTACACCATTTCGAGACTAATACAATCAAGCACTTACCATGGCTTTACCCATTTTTAACAGTAGATTTGTTATCCTGCCCAGTGAGTAGTGTAATGTCTTGCATATTCACCACATGAAAAACATAATATACAAAATATTGCTGCTGTAAAAAGTGTGCATTTCCCCCTTCCCCCTACAAAAAAAATCTGTGGAAAAAATATTAAATTCCCATAACCTTCATAAACATACAAAGCTGTTCGCACCTCTCAGTCTGTAACAGTCTATTTGACATACAGTTCTCAACTCACTGCAAATTGTTTTGTCACAGATTTTCTGTCCAATATTGCCATCTAGAGTAGAGATGTGAAACTAGTTTCTGAGCATCTACAGTCTTTAACAATTAACCCATAAAGACTGTATACCATAAAACAGCCACAAGATTTTTCCAAAATCTAGATGGAATGGGAGGTTCTCATCTTGGGAAGATGTCCACAGTGCTGAGGAGACAATATGGCTGCTAACAGATTTTGCCTACCGGAATGTGAGTATTTTTTCACTGTTGATAATTTCCATATTGACCCTAAAAAAAATTCAAAATACATAATTAGACCACAAGACATATTTTCCTGTATTAAAAGCTGTAATTGGAAGGCCATCCAAATAAACTGTGATGTTAAAAGGTGGAAACAAAAGTAAGTGATACACTGATATGAGTAACTAATGTAGTTTCATCTCACTAAAAATACTTTGCACTTTAACATAGAAGTAAGACCAATGACATGAATTGAGGGCCAGGAACCTAATTTGATCAAAAGAGTATACCTTTACATTCAATAGACTGCTGTGAAATTAGCAGAACATCATCAAAAAATAAAAGATGGGGATTACTTCCCACCTAAACTTCGAAAATTATTTCAGAAAGTCAAGGTCACCTAAATTCAAAGTAATTTAGGAAACTAACCATGACACAGAGATACCTAAAATTATTAATCTATCAAGTGTTACAGAATAATGGTACATGTATTTCAAACTTAAGGCACATCCCAGTGAACATGAAGAACTAGTCCACATATCCTACGGGAAGCAATTATTCCACAGATCTGATACACAGAATTACTACCTTTATTGATATTCTCTATTTCTTTTGACAGAATGTTATGTACTGCAGAGGTGGGCAGAGGTGAAAGCATCAATGCTATAAGCTTACCATGATCCTTCACCATGGGGTTCAAGGCTTGCAGAAAGAAGTACTGTGCTAGGAAGTCAACACGCCCCAAACTGTGATCCTGCCACTGTTCCATGTTAAGTACCACCACAACAAGGCAGTATTTTACATTTTAGTTTTATGTTGCAATGTCAGTTATGTTCCATTATAACACAACAACCAGTCATGAAGAAGAGTTTCACAACAGCTGCCAGATGAGAATTTAAGCAGCGCAATTCCTATGGGAATGGCCAGTATGAAACAAGAGTTCTTGTATAATTGAGTTTCCCAGTGGAACTTAAGACTGCCCAAACTGGAGGAGCACAGACTATCAACAGAGAGGGTTATCCACTCTACTGCAAGGAAAGCTGGAAAAAACCCACCAAATTGTGATTAAGTTTCTTTGACCCTATACCGGCCACAAGCAAAGGTTTGTTCTTCAGCTTCTTGTTTGCAGAGGAAGCTACTGGGTCAGTGCATAAACCTTTTGTTTATCTGTTAAATAATTAAAAGAAACTGCATCTCTAAACTACCATACTGAAAGAGTTTAGACCTTCTTCCTTGTCCTTTCTGATTTCTGTAGGAAGAAAGCCAACTGTTCCTTAAAATTGTGGGCAATTCTCACTTCCTCGGAAACATTTTTCTTGGAAGTTCTATTGATCTTCTACTGACATATCAGGATTTTATGTAAACATTAGAACCTCAACTTTATCATTTAGTTAATCTTTATGTTATTCATACCAAAGAAAGCAACTATGTACATTTTAATGATATTACTCAATGATTCACAGTGGAAAGTTTGGATTTTAACAAGTTAGTACCTTTTACAGGAAAAAAACCTGTTTCATCCTTTAATTCCAACACAACTTTTTTACAAGAGCCCTTCACTACAACTCCAGCCTCAAGTTTTGGTGGTAATTGTTTGTTTGTTTTAAACTTGTCTTAGCACGGATAAGAATGAAGCAGTTGATTTTTGGTTCACTTCTTTCCCATGTTCACTGCCCCTTTATACTGCTCAGAGAAAATATGTGCAAAAACAGGTTCCATGTCTCCCCATAAGCTCTGCAGCTGAAGGACCCCAGCTGCATGCCTGAGGTGCTTTTGCAATTGAAGAAGGTGAGGATTAGGATTTGTGTTTGTGGAAAACAAATTCAACCATTTCTATTGCAAAGCAGTAATGAAAAATGATCCACCATGAGATTTAGAAGCCTCATCTTTCATATTAGTCATTCACCATGAGGCTATGAAACACATCACCTTAATTTTTAAGGTCCAAAAATACTGCTGGGAAGGCCTCACTTTGCCAAATTGCATTAAAATTCAGCAAACTCAGGAGAGAATGACTAATCACAATTCCTTACAAATGATTCTTGGTAACTCACCAAGAAATAAACTCCATGAGAATTGTACGTACATACCTGAAAGACCATGTCCTCAAATTCATTAGTTTAAATGTCCAGAACCTAAGATTATCAAATGAGTGTGTAAGAATCACAACTTTCTCATCAAACAAAAGAATACCTGGTCATATCCATAAGGCCTCTGCTGTGGTGGCTGTGGTGGCCCAGGCTGAGTGGGTCTGTATCCCCCATACTGCTGTCCTTGTCCTTGTGGATAATTGGGATATTGAGGACCTGGACCACTCTGAGAGGGGCCTGGGGATCATTAAATGAAAAAAAAAAAAAAAGAGAAAAGAAGACTGCTTAGGATGTTGGAAAGAAGAGAACAGTAAAAGCACTGATTTTTACAGCTAACCAGGGCTAAGAAGTATCACTACTGTGCAATTAGGTCTTTAGAGTGGCCCCCCTCTCCACCTGGAAAGCAGGGCCTGTGCTGCCAGGGCCTGTAGCTAGGAGTTAGAATTTACTTTTATTTATATATTTGTTATTTAATATCAATGCATGTAGTTCCACATACAAGGTCACAGGACAGAGAAGAACAAGGCAAGAAACAATAAACATGAGCCCTCTCCAAGATTTAGGAAGGCAGTCTCCTGATGTATGCTGCTTCAGTTCCAGAATTTTCTAATGACAGGAGCAGCCAGATAATCAGCTATGTTTAACATTTGGACCTTTTGAAGAGACCAGCAGCACCGTGCTGCCAGAAAGTGAAGTCTCACACCACAGCAGGCAATCATGGATGGGGTGTCAGGCAAGTAAGTTATACATGTATAAAATGTGAGATGTGACAAGCAGTAAAAGCTACTGTGAGATGGAAAAAAAGCACCCTCTATTCCATACTCCTCTGGTAATATTAACTTTCCAGAAAAAAGCTGGGAAAAAACCAAAACTTTGACTCCAGTCTTTTTTGTCTGTAAAAGAAGTAGTTCTTTTGCAAGTACAACCTTCTGTTGCTATTCACAGGGACTTGGTCTGTCTACCACTGGAAGCTGCATGTTACCACCATCAGGCAGTGCAGTCATGTTCCAAACAGAATTATCCCCATCCCCCCCAGCACTGGAAGAGATGATGTACTCTGTATTTCAGTGGCACCCCCTAGGAATCCTTTACAGTGGATCTGTTAGCTTTTTCAACACCACCCCTTAAAAACTGGGTCTCTATTTTTCAGAGCTGAAGATTTGCAGCTCTTCGGAAGAGCTTCATTTTAAACAAAGCAACTCTTTTTTTCCCTCCCCTCAGAAGAAACAGATGTGTTTTAGCAACTGTGATTCAGTGCTACAGAGGGCTAGTTTTAGCTACAGGCACTGGACATTAAGATGACATCAGCTGGTAACTCCTTCAGTAATTCTGGATCTGTAAGACAGTGAAAAAGATGATCTGGAGGAGAAAAGCTCCATAAGCTATTACCATTCTCCTCAGGCCTCAAATTCCCTTTAACTATGCAGTTTCAGCCTTCCACAGTGAAACAGAACCTTAAAGATTGATAATAATGACTGAGATATTGATTTATTTTTGCAAATTAGAAAGCAATTAAATATTAAATTGAGCAAGAATATGACATCTTATAAGTCTTGTGTTCAGCTGACAAATGAACATGGGCTTATTTATTCATGGTAATTGTTTATAGCTGAATTCTAAATATTCACTGACACATTTTACAGAAAAAAATGGAATTTCAATAACAATTTCTGCTAAAAACCAGAAATTGAAAAGTATGTTATTCTGTTTTACGAATTGTGTGGGCTAAGTGGCCCAAAAAGATTTCCTAATCCCTTTTCTTCTAGTATTTCTTAACCTAAGCTTTCAGAATAAATCAGATTTTACTTCTTTACTTACAAAGTTCAGAGCAGTGATCTACATGGACCTCTACTCTGATCTTCAGTCTCTTCCTGTATTATGTTTAGTAGAATGTAGGTACAAGTATTACTTTAGAACTATCAGTTCATCCATAACCTCCAGAAGTAGAACACTTGGTAAATCTCAGTGGATCCTCTTAAAACTTAACTCTATCTCAACATCACTGGATTTCATGTGAATCTGACATTTACCTACATGGCAAACAAATTACCCATGCATTTCCTCACATACACGCAATGCTGAAAGTTTTAGCATTTAAGCCTACAAAAAAAGCTAGGAGTTAAAATACATGGAATTTATGGAATTTCAGAGATTCCTTCTTCTGTGATAAATATGTATGGCTTTACAGTACACAAGCAAGTAAAACTTAAAAGAGCAGTCATTTCAGTATGCTCTTCTTACACAAAGTTTTTCAGAATTAATGCACAAAAATTACATATTACTACTTTAAGTTTCCGTTTTGGGAGGTTTCCCTTGAATCCAGGGACTTGTGGCAGAGGACTTCTCATTCCTGCTGCATATCAGAAGGTCTGGACTACTAGTGCAAATTTATAAGGCACAGTCTCTTTAAAGCTGCATTGTCAATGCTTATAGTCATTTCTCTACTGATCAATACAAGAATTTGAAAAGAATGACTCATTGAATGAAGTTTTAAACTAGTTTTTTAAAAGACTGTTTTGATTGGCGAATCAAGAGATGAAAGGGATTGTCATCTTTGTGAGTGCATTCACAGAAGACAGAAGAGAGCAGAATCTTTCTCGGTCCTTCTAAATTACAGACACCCATTACAATGCTTTCTAGTCACCTTTGGTTTTCTATTTTCGGTGTGCTACCACGCTCTCCTAGACTGCCAACAGATCTATTTCCCAAAAGACACTGCCTTCCACATTTTGTTGTTTTGGCCCAGTGAAATTGCAGGCACAGAGCTGTTCTGTGCAAGCCTGGGCTCCGAACACAGTCAAACAGTGATGGAATAACACACAACAAGGGTCTCTCTAAGTCCTTTCTGTGAAAGCTGTCTGTGTCCTCAAGTTCTTACCATAACCCTGCTGTTGTCCTGGATAGCCTTGTTGGCCGGGATACTGCTGCTGCTGTGGTGGATAACCCTGCTGTTGGGGTGGTCCTTGATATGCATCTTGCTGCTGACCATATTGCGAGTTTCCTGTAAGATCATTGCAAGAAAGCAAAAACTCATAAAGACACCTATTTCATTATTTTTTTCCGTCTAAGATGCACAGCCAACAACACAAGAACAAAATGAAAATGCAATATTGATTTCAAAAACTGAACAAAACAAAGAAAACTCAAACCAAACAGAAGGAACTCGGCCAAACAAACTGCAGTTAAAGCCAATTTTGCAAAGTTGAACTGCAGCATTTTCAGCATCTCTGCCAAACGAGCATTACATTTACTGGAACATCACAGTCATAAGATCATGACTATGCTAAATAAAATAAAAAAAAAGACAAAATTAAGGACAGCTACAAGAGCACAGACTAGCTACACAAGATCAGCAAGCTGTTTCCTAACGGCACTATAATTATACAAAATATATATACACACACAGAAAGATATACAACTGAACCAACAAATTTATGTTTAAATAAAAATTTCCACTGATGTAAAAAAAAAAAAAATCTCTAGAGTGTTTTAGTCATTTTACTGTTGTTAGAATGGCAAATTGTGGTTATATATTTTAGGTGTTTGCAAGAAATTATTCTGAAGGCTTCAAGTTCCCTGCCATTTCCAAGACAGCCAGCAACTAGTATTCTACGAGAGCTTTGCATGGGTATAAGTTGTGTTGTGCAAGAATTTCTGTTCCCGTTGAGGGTGGGGGAGGAAAGGGAATGTATGTGCGTATGTGTGTGAAGGTATATAGATACCTCCTTCGTAGTAATGTTGTGAGGAATCCTCATAAGGCCTATCGTAGCCTTGTTCAGGATACGACGGTTGCTGATAACCGTAATCATTATGACCTACATCAATTCGACAAGAGACAGGAAGAAACGTTAATGGCCTCTGTGTGAAAACCCTAAAAATATTTCATTTCTCAGAAAAATGAAAAAAAAATTTCAACTGGATATACATGAAAAAGAATTTTCAATTGTATTAGCCAAAGACTTATTAATATGATTTCCTTTCATATTGAATTAACATGTGACAGGGGAAAAAAAAGGCTTAATGCAGTAGTTCTCGAAACATCACAGCAAGGGATGGTCTTAACCTTCCAATAATCCTTGTTGGGGGACTGGGGAGGGGGGAAGTACTTCATCTTTCACTCAAAAAAAATGAAAGCATTTAGGCCTTTCACATGTAAATAACCTGAATTAAATTAGAATGAACAAAGAAAGCAATTATCATACTTTGTCTAACACCTGTTCTGCTGATCTCCAATTCAAAAGCATATGCTAAAAGCAGTGTGAAATATAACAAATAAAGCTCAATGAAGTTATGAACCATCACCTACATAAAATTCTGTTTTAAAATGACAGAAATATAATACTCTCAAGGTTTTCCCTACAAATAGAATTCCTCCTCAAGGTCTCAAGAAAACTCTTCCTCTTACATTCCAGTCCTGAGCAGATTCATTACAAACAAACCTTTCTATTCAGAGACTACAGGCATCTCGGATTAAGAAACCAATACATGCAGTAAGCACCCCACCTGTTGCTGGTTTTAGCACACATATATTTTGTCTTACAGATGATCAAAATATATCTTATTGCTAACTTGGTGAAGAATACCTGCCAAAATTTTGTACACATTCATAATTAAATCATATAAATTTGGAATAAAATTTTTCAATAAAAGTAAGGAAAGAAGGAAACAGTTCTAAAACTCAGTGATTTTGTTATCAGGTCTGCAACTGTACAATATGTCACTGACTGAATCTTACATGCATACATAACCATTAAAACAAGTCTTAAAACATATGCTCCTCGTATTCTACATAAGACTAATAATGAGGTAATGATAAAGATGACTCTTTAGAAGGAATAGATCTTAGAAGTAACTTGTGCTGCCAGAGAGCTGTTGATGGTAACATCAAACTGCCCTTACTAGAGTAAATTGCCTGTAACAGTTTAGTGCTTATGTGTGTACATAAATGTTCCAAAATGAGAGCTGAATAATTACCAGTTAATGCAACTTGTAAAATAACTCTGCACGTGCATCTCCAGAAATTAACACATGTAAGCTTTTACAAATGTGGCTTGATGTATCTTAAAATCAATTTAATGGAAATTAAATTCAAACAACTGACTGGTATCCCTTTATTAGCAATGAGTAGTTGCTTTGGCAATTACACAGCTTTGCTTTGTACACATTTTTTAAACATTAACATCTACTACATTTCTTGAACTTCATAAGATACCATTAAGTTGCACACACGGTTATCACAGTAGCCAGGAGTCAGAACCTTTGTTCTTCCAGTCTCTGCTTAGCCTGAAAACAAGTTAATTTCAACTTTTCTAACTTATAACACAATTCAATAGCCTTCAGCACTCCATATTCCAAGAGGCAGGAGGACAGATTTATGAAATTCAAAGTTTCAGTCTTGTCTCAAAAGCACTGAGGCGACATCTAAAGAGGATTCACATTTCCAATATCCTCAGGGCAGGGACCATTTTATTCCTATATATATGTTAAACTGAAGGCCCATACCATGTCAGCAATTAGACATTTGTGCGACTTACAAGAAAACTAAACACTAAGTTAAAAAAAATAGAATATTTACAGAAAAAACCCACATCTTTTTAGCAAGTTTTTTCAGTTCAGTAAAATTTTTAATAAAAGGATATCGCCCCCTCTCTTATTGATAATGAAGTTAAGACTGTTTAAATTCATCTCAATTATACTAGATATGTTAAGGAACTCTCCATTCTTTGAGAGAAACCAATTATTTTCATTCATTTTGAAATACTAAAACTGTTAAGAGTTTCAAATGGGAGTAATACAAATTACATGCTTTAAGTTGTAAATTTAACTAGCCATAGTAACTTAAACTGCAGTAACAATTCTGAATTTGGAAGGTTTTGTAAATGTGAGGTATGATATCCAATTACTATTCTTGCCTCATCCCCTAATTTTGGGCATATGACTACATTAGTATTGGGCAGGTATAGAAAATGGGAAAGTTAACATTTATGAGAGATTACCATCAGGGTAATATTGCTGGTTCATGCCTTCTGGAGGACCTTGTCCACCATGACTGTATTGGTCCCCATAATAGTCTTCCTGGCCTGAGTACTGCTGTGGTGGGCCTGAAAAACCACAACCAGTCAATACGTAAATAACTTGTTTTCTCTATCATAAAGCCTGCTAATTTCTGAGTTTAGTATGAGAAATATTTCTCAAATGTATTCCCCACCCATACTGTGGCATTACAGACAACATATGTAATCTGATTTAGTTAAAAAAAAGAAGTAAATGTATCTATCTACATATACAAATACACAGTTGTTTGGCTGCACTAGATTGAGACTATATATATCAAACTTAAGTTTTGAGCTCATTTTAGGAATATGTGTATAACAGACTAAGGTGTTAAAGGTGTTAAAAATAAAATTATTCCTTGTTGAAAAGGACTAAAAAGAAAAAAGAGACTCAATATTGTGGAACTCCGTTCCTTTGTAATTGAATGAATTCAGAACCAAGTAGGTACTCTGTTCCTTTTCTGTACCTATCATTTAAATATCAAAACAGAATTCTGCATCAGCATATCTGAGATGCATAATTTCAGAATGCATAAGCTCAGAAAGAACCAAAGGAAAAAGAAAACAAACTTGTCTTCACATTTCTTCGTGATAGCAGTAATCTCTTGGTGCAAGAACCACCCTTTAAAAAGGGTAACAAAAAGAGTGTACAAAGTCTGTCACACCAATTACTTGATAGAAATTTGGTGTAAGCAAGAAAGTGATGTAAAGTGGTTTTAAACTTGTTTATTTAAAATCAGTGTAAAAATACTGAAGTGAATTCCTACCTTGCTGTGGTGGCCTGTATGGAGGAATCTGTCTCTGCCCCATCATGTGATTTCCTTGGTTAACTTGGCCCATCATTCCCATCGGCGGCTGCTGCCCCTGGTAATGCTGGCCACCTGCCTGTGGCATGTTGTATTGCTGGGAGGAAGGCTGCTGGTGCATCATTGGACCTGCAAAAGGAGAAGCAGCAAAAATGTCAAATATGCAAAAATGATTGTGATTAAACCTTGCCAAAAGAACATGGAAAACCTGACCTTTTAAAACGGACCAAAAAAGGTTCTGTATATCCAGTGCTCTGATAAGGGTTTGTTGTTTCTGGACCTATGCAAATGTAGGTGAACAATTCAGTAACCAAACTACAAAACAGAAGTCAGCCTAAATAAGGTTGCTTTTTAGATGATTTTTTTCAAAACCACAGATATTAGTTTACACATGCACAAAGATAACTGGAACACATTTACAATTTTTTGCTTTAAAAATATCTTCAAAAGAAGTGTAGGTGAAAACCTGATGGTGAAACCTTAGTAAGTCATAGAAAAATTATTCAACATTTGTGATCTCCTCAGAGCATAGTTTCAACACACACATAGTTGCTGTTATATTCAATCAACAAATCACTAAGCTGTTATCCCAAAATCAACAATTTTATTTAGCCTATAAAGACAAACCATGTTAACCAGATATGCAATCACACAACAGGCATACGCAGAAGGCCCAGAGAACACAGGCCCTGCCTGACGCGGAACAGTCCCAAACAGTCTGCAACAAAAAAAATCTTCTTTCATACCAAGTTGCACCAGGTTTCTATGAACCACAGGAAGAGACCAGGAGAGATCAAGTACTGTCCGTGTTTTACCAACTGAGAAAATCTGATTAAGGCTGTACTTGGAGAAATGCAAATTTCAGTAATGAAAACAGACAGTTAAAGAGCACCCTACTGACACCACACAGCAATGAAAACGATGATTACACCATTTCATTATATGAGATTGCAGGTTAGATTGATATAACATTTAACAAAGAACAGCCTCTGTGCCTCCTCTATAGTACCACTTCATAAAAGAGTTATTCCAGTATCAAAGACATGAGGAGGTAAGAGTTGTGACAAGGAGCTAAATTTTTTTAAACAACAGATTTTTGTATTATATTAATTCAAACCACTTAACATACTATAATGGTGAAACCCCAAGCTCTTTTTTTCCTTTTAAAAAAATAATTTCTCTTATAAACTACAAAGACAACAAGAAACTAGCAGCCTCACTAAACACTAAAACAAATCATGACATCAAACATCAAGTTATCAGAGCCACTCCTAAGGGCCATCCAAGGAGAAAAAGGAAGGTATCACCTACTTTCTGTATGCTTAGATTTTGCCATTCCATTTAGTATTTTTAAATAACTAGGTGCTGCAGCACAAGCAGAAAGTCCTGGGTGAAATTACAGTACTAGAAAAATACCTAGATACAGTCAAGTGACTGGATTTACACACACAAAGGAATATGTAGTCACTTAGATCCTGTCTATGAGGAGTTATGAGGGAAAGTTAAGACAAATTAATTAATGGTATAAATTCAAAGTACGTTAGTTAAATCCCATTAAACCCCTGTGTGGGATCTCTCACTGAGAAGTAAAGTGGCCTAAGCTTCATCTTCCTCTAAAGATAAATACTGGCCACTCTTAAGAAGATCCAGTTATGCTTCTATCCTTCAGTATGGCAAGTTTCTGTGTCCTGATTTTAAAGTAAAACCAAAAAGGGTTAAACTGAGATGTACTTATTTTAGTTACTGGCAAAATACACTTCCTTTTTTGATCTTCTAAACAACTAGATAATTTAGATTATTCCATTTCACTGCTCCTCTGTTTGGAGGTACTGAGAAACATTAGGCAGTCTTGAAAAAAAATAGAAACTTGTTGCCATAATATTCCTAGATCTCAAGAAAGCTTGTTAATTAACAATATTAATATTAGTCACAATACGATGTGATAAAATGTGTTGGGTCCCCATGGTGCAATGTAGAGATTTTCTGTTTGCTTTTTAAATTAGAACTTCATTAACGCTTCGTAGAGCCACAAAGAGAATTCACTACCCTGTATCAGGCTGTGTGTTGTGCTCATAACAGACAGCCTGGCTTCCTTCCAGTTTGGCTCTTCTTATTAAGAAGATACCTAAAAGAACCACCATGGTCTCTACTGCCTCATGGAACATAACCATTTTATGCAGTAGTTTTGAGGGATGAGGGAACTTTGAATTTATTCTTCCATTTGAAAAATCTAGCCTAGAAGAAATCTACGTTTATTCATCGTGTAATACTTAATATGACCAAAATTCCAAAACGTAATAAAAAACTTAAGAACTATTAATTCATTATCTACTTGGATATGGACAAACTTGGGAAGTGGGCCCAAGAGAACCTCATGAAGTTCAACAAGTCCAAGTGCAAGGTGCAGCACCTGGGTTGGGGCAAACCCAGACGTGATTACGAAGTGGGAAACTCACTGAGAGCAGCCCTGAGAACTTGAGGGTTGGCATTGATGAAAAGCTGGGTATGATCTGGCAATGTGGGCCTGCAGCCCAAAAAAACAACTGTATCCTGGGCTGCATGAAAAAACATGGCCAGGAGGTCAAGGCAGGTGATTCTGCCCCTCTACTCTGCTCTGGTGAGACCCCACCCAGAGTGCTGCATCCAGCTCTGGGGTGTCCAGCACAGGAGAGACACTGACCTGTCGGAGCAAGTCTAGAGGAAGGCCACAAGGATTATCAGAGGGATAGAGCACCTCTGCTAAAAGGAAATGCAGAGAGCATGGATAAGAGGAGGCTCCAGGGAGACCTCACTGTGGCCTTCCAGTATTTTAAGGGGCTTATAAAAGGGAGGGAGATGGACTTTTTATACAGGCAGATAGTGACAGAACAAGGGGCAATAGTTTTAAATGGAAGGAGGGTAGGTACAGATTGGACATTAGGAAGAAATTCTTTACTGTGTGGGTGGTGAGGCAGTGGAACAGGTTGCCCAAAGAAATTGTGGATGTCCCAACCCTGGATGTGCTCAAGACCAGGATGGATGGGACTCTGAGCAACCTGAGCTAGTTGTAGCACAGGCAGGGAAACTGGAACTAGATGATATTTCAGGTCCCTTCCAACCCAAACCATTCCATGATTCTATAGTGCTTTCTAATATTTGTGGCATGTATTTTTACAAGCACCCTGAAACACAGCTCTTGAATCTCCGATCAGGTCACAACAAACTACATTTGGTGGAAGTCATGATTTCTTCTAGACCTGGAGATAGGACTCTCATACACAAAGCTCACAAAACTGTGAGCTGCAAGAGAATGCTCACTGCTTTCAAAAACTATCCATAGTAACGCTTTTTTTGTAAATTTCTACAATTATTTAATCCAGAGAGGACAAAGTATCTTATTTGTACAGAGTTCAAAATGCATCCAGCGAAATATTGTGTTAAGATTATCTCTGTAAAATGTGCAAGCATAGAATTTAACTCACCTACATTATCAAGAATACACATTTTTGTTTAGGAGGTGTAGACAACTTTGAAAAGAGCAGATGAGGAAAAAAAAATAACTTCTGCTCCAGCCAGCATCTCATAAGGAGGCCTCATGTACAAGGAAAAAAGGGTATGGGGATTAAAGCAAAAACCAACTACTACCTGATCTTCTTGGAAGTACAGTGACACAGTGGCAGCCTCTTGCCAGGAAAGGACTTTCGGAAACTGACAACCTAGTCTTCACACAGGTAAGATAAATAAAAAGAAACAGAAATACAAACTGAAAGTAGGTCCCAGATAAAGCGAACAGATCTGAGACCAGAAGTGCAGAGGATAAAAGAGCTGCAGAAAAGTTTAGTGGTTTAAAAATGTCTCCTTAGCATCATCCCTCACACTGAATCTCAGATACTGGTGGGAAACACTATGAGAGGACAAGAATAACTGCTGATTTGGTTGAACCTTCTGAAGACGCAGAGAAGTGAGGAACCACACACAAATGAACTGGTGACTCTGCTGTTCTGAAGAGCTATGAGAACAGGTGGGTATTACCAAAAGCAGCAGTACAAGTTATTTCTTCAGCCTTCCAAATTACACTGGTTGTGTTGCTCAGGGGTCTTTTCTTCAGGCTTTTCACAATGTGTACTTGGCATGGATGAAGCAACAGGATATTATATCTACAGTATCAGCACAGCCCACCATGCTAGACCTACCATGGTCAATCTCATCACCCTGTCTACTGTTACAAAAATAACAAAATAGGTATCACTGCAGCAGCCCTCAGCAACTTTTTCACTGTTTTTCTACATGTTTTTTAAAAATGCTTGTTTTTTAAGTGATGGTTTTAAGTCTTGTGAGACCTATCTTAGAAACTATATTGTAGGGTCAATTTAACTTGACAAACACTACAATTCATATGTGCTTAGTCAAATGAATCACCATCCTAAAGGTGTTTTAACACCAGCTGCAGCTTAAACATTATCTCTTGAGGATACAAAACTTTTGCTACTCCTAATGTATGATTTAGACTGCAAATTAAAGACAGTAGACACTCCTCCACACTAGTTTACTCCACAAACTCTTCATCTCAAACCAAACCATCATTTCAGGTAACATTTAAAAAAAAAACCTAGTACATAAAATGTCATACAAAAAATTCCTTAGTTACCAGCACTGCCTTTCATGTTTTACCCTAGGCAAAGAAGATGAAAGCACAAGCTCTGTGGCAGCTGTTTATATCTTTTGTTTTTTCATGACAAAACTACAGTGTGTTCTACAGCTAGACATCCTACAAATCCAGCTATAGCATGATGGTGTTTCACAATGTGGAGGCAATTTTATTTCCCTTTAATAGGTTAGATGTCAAAAAAATTGAGACTGCCCTGCTTTCTCCATAACATCTTGATGACTGTAAGCAGTCAAGGCACTGAAACCTAACAGTCTCAGCTTACATGGGAGTGAACAGATGGCAAAAGGTACTCTAACTCAGAAATCACTTTATCCTGGTCTGCCACACCCTGCGTATGTTTATATTTTAGCTAACGCTGAATGTTGCTATCTTTATGTTCATTTATGTAGCAACAAAAGAACAGGAATCTGCATCTGCCTCATCTCTACTCTTTCCATAGCTTTGTATTTGCTTATAAGTGAAAGAGCTCTGAAATTCTAATGGGATTTTTCTAAGTTCATATAAACGAAACTATCATTAAAAAATCTCAGCACCAGATTTGACAAGTAGTCTCCTGCAAATGACTGAGTCAAGATGCTATTGTCCTGTAGAATTCACCTGTAAAATAGTTCCCTTCCCTTACGACAGGCAACATATAATGGGAATTAAATAGAGACTGGAAGCTTGGCAACTTTCCGTCAAGCTCTTCTGGCAAGGGGACGGAAGCCCAGCAAAAGGATCTGAGAAACACAGTCTCTGGGATGGCCACGTGTTTCAAAAGTATCTGAGAAACAGAGTTTCTGAAATGGCCAAGCTACAATTTCTTGGTTCTTACTCGTAAAATGTATTCATTCTACTATTAAATATTAGTCCCCGAGTGTGAAAGATTTGTTAAACATAAAAAAAAAAGAATTTCCATGCAAGTTTCAGGTTTCAGAAAAATCATGCTTACATCTCCCCTCTGAAATGTCAAAAATTGGCCACACTTGAAATTTTTTTTCAACCTAAGTGGTTTACCATACACAAGAAGAAATGTACCCATAAGAACATAGTTTCTTCCACATTCATTCAGTTTCTTCTCCTTCCAATCTTTTCCAAAAAGGTAGCCAATATTCATTGCAGATGTCCCAGGCTGCTGTAATAACTTTTCAATGAAGAGTCATCTACAGAATCTTCCACTTAAAACACTCTGCTTTCTAAGTCCAAAATTACTTGAATTCCCCTTTTAGACTAGACTGACTTTATAAAATGAATACCATGAAAACTTTGCTTCTCATTTAAGGTATTCCTCTGGCTAGCATTTTATAACTAGTGCAAATCAATAATGAATACAAAGTGGATACAGGAAGTAAATCCAGCAAAGAGTTCTGTTACTGTGCATTTTATGTCTTAATTAGCACTTTTTCATTTTTTTCTTGCTAACACCATCTGCCCCACAAGGTGTATATACAGCAAGAAGTTTTGGTAGCAAGTGCACACAAAAAGATTATGGTAAAGCCACCCAAGTGTTAGATCAAGCCTTTCTGAGTGTTATGATGGCTTTATATGTTATATAAGAGTATGTTTTTTTTTCCCCTAGAAGTACTGGCTTCATTCAGCATAGTATGTATTACTCACTGAGAAACTGTTTCAGTATTTTGTTTCTTCCTAACAGTTCATGTGAGATGTGATGCCTAGTCAAATACTGAAGACAGAATTATTAATTTATTCATGGTTTTCTTATGGCATCCATAAGTAATTTGTCCAAATCTTCATAATAAATATACTTTCACAATTCTCCTGTGAAATCAGATGGTATCGTAATCTTACCATCAGATTCATTCGTCTACAGATGAACCCACATGAGGAAAGACTGAGGTCAAAAACATCTACTGATTTTTAACAGCCAACTTGAGATGCTAAGACCTCATCTTGCGGAATACCTAGCATTATGTTTAGCTAATGCTGTTTTTAACTGACAGATATAGTAGGATGTCTCATTTTTAGTATGGATCTCTCCTGTAAGACAAAGAAACAAAGTGTGCTTAGGGGTTCACAAATGTCTCCTCACAACAACGCTGAGGTTCAGGAATTTTGGTTCATTTCTGTTTTTGAATTCTTGCACATGTGACCAGTTAAGAAATCTTTGAGCCACAGTCTGTTTATTCTCCTTTTGTTAAACTGCACTGAGTGCATTTCCTAGCAGCTCATTCTTGTTTCTTCACTTAGGTCAGAAGCCTGAAGTGTCCATGCTCCGCTGAGACCTCTGCCCAGCCAGACTGAGGCTTGGGTACCTATCTAAATCTCTCATGGTCTCACAGATTTCTCTGTCGTTTTCTGCCCGGCTGTCTTGGAGTCACAAGAGAGTGAAGATACAAAAATACTTCCTCTAATTTGTCATCAAATTTCAACCTACATGTAACAACTAAGACTAGAAAATGGAGGAAATGTATTAAGCAGACCTGACTAGGAATCATCTTAGATCAAAATAACAAACATGCACATCTTCAGACTTAAGACTTCCTCTCTCACAGATACTTGGAACAGTACTTTCACTTAACAGCAAATAGCACTTTGCTTGCATAACAGACAAGTTTCAAAGACTTGCTCTAAAGTAAGGGGCACCTGCACTCCTACATTTATATATGAAGTGCTCTGTTTACTACAGTTTTTGTGACACATTGAAACATTTGAAAGAATGTAACTTTTCACCCCACTGCCCTCTACTTCCGTGAAACCTCTGCAAAAAAACAGAACCAGCCTTGGCGGGGACACTTGGAATGGAAAAAGTCTCAGCCTAAAGGGTCAAAACTTGGCAGAATTAAGTTACACAACGTGAAAGCTTGCTATGGCCCTAATGGCAATGGTACCAATGTTCTAACTAAAGATCTTGCTCTTGTTCTTGAACCTATAATTTGATTAATACTGTTTTTATTCTTTATTCCCCAAAGTCACTTCAGTACCATTGTTCGTTCAGAACAGAAATCTTTAAAGTTTATTTCTGCTTAACTTCTAATGACCAATTTTCAAGTTTGACAGAGTACTGCAAACACAACAGGGGGAATATTATGAGGAAGAGTAAAGAATGCTACTTTGAGATGGAATCATCTCCTAAATTTTAGGCCAGTCACACAAAATTGTTTTCTGTAGAGTGACTTACTAGATGGCTGCCTCACACATACTGCTACATAATTCTTGCTAACTCTGAAATTTAAAAATCTGAACTCAGCTGGCACAGGGCTTTTTCAAAGTGTCTTACAATGTTTACAAAATTACTACACTGTGTATTGCCCAGAATACAGAGATAACTTGCCAGTTCAGAGAGACAGTCAAAAATATTCCCACTTATGATGGTTTCCTCTGCTATGTGCCTATCTTTTGCTTCTTCTGCTGTTTTAAGAAAAATGCTATTAACAATGTTGATGTTGAAGGACTCAAACTTCTCACTTTCTCTACTGTTAAGAAAAGTGCAGAAACAGCTGTTTCATCATGACTTATTTTTAGTCTCTCATTAAGTTAGCCTTTTGTCTGTTTTGCACCTTTCTGTAGCTTAATAATCAAACAGATCGGTATGACCTGGTCTGTCTGTACACCTCAGGAACAGATGGTATCTACATATAAAAAAGTGGAGCTTTGGTTTGTCGTATGTCTTCTAGCAGGTGCTATGTACAGATCCAATGCAGTAACAGACTTAACAGGTAAGCTGAAAATACTGCTTGCTGACTTGTAAAGCACATCTATAAGAATATGCAGTACATATACAACCTAATAATTTGCTGTGCTGTGACTCTAATGCAATATTTTAATTCCACAATGTCCTTGCACTTCAACAAGGACACCTAAACATCATCAGTTTATGCAATGGAAATATCTTAGATACAAAATTAGTTTTGATTTTTACTGTATACACAAGGACATCTCAAGAAAGCAGTAGGGAGTACCAGATTTGTTCCTGGAACTGAATTTTGCTTTTCTAAGACTAACAGACATTCCATGCTAAAACAGCATGCAGCAGAAAACAAAGACTAAGTACGTGTAACAATCTGAGGGCTATCTGACTTTTAATTTTTCCATTTAACGGAGCCACTTAAAAGTAGAGATGTCTTTTATCAACACGAATGATAGTAAGACTTAGCTAGAAGTCTAAAGTCTGAAAAAGACAAACAGTAGTTCCAGCTTATAACTGATGAAAGTATATCCACTTCCAGATTCCCACATAACACCCGAAAATAGTTCAATGTCTGCAAATAAAAAAAAGTCACAGATGCACAGGAGAAAAGAGATGTAGAATCCTCCAAACACACGTTCAGAATATTCACAGAGTATTCTGCGATGATCCTTCCACAAGCATCACTGAGTCCACGTGTTAAGTAAACGGCTCATATGGTGATTGAAGTCACAACCTTTGTGTTCTTAAGCACCATGCTCTAACCAGCTGAGCCAATCTCAAGGTACGCACGCATTTAGAGAAGGAAATCTACAACATAAGACCTTTAAAAAAATCTGCACCCAAGATGTTTTCCTTTTACAGAAGCTAACAAGCACCTCACTTACCTTGGTTTGGTTGCATATTCATGTTTGGTCTGGGCCCATAGTTGCCCATCGGCTGTCCCTGGCTCATTGTCATCTGATTCTGCACTGGCATGCTCTGTGATGATGGCACTGAGTGATTATAGCCACCCATCGACCCATGGCTACTTGAAGGCATATTCATGGAACTGTTTGTCATATTGAGTTGGTTAGGTCCAGGTCCTTGCATAGGCATATGGTTGGGTCCTTCAGAAAGAAAAACAGGGAAAAAAGTTGTACATTAAGCATCATAAAAGCAGGTGAAAACAGTCATACGGAATCACAAAACTAAAGAGAAGTCATTAAATACAATTACATTAAAATAAATTTAAAATACAGTTTGCATGTGATTTCCCTACTTTAAAAGTAAGAAAGTGAACAACAAAGTTCATCTCTACTATGAAATATATTTTCTTTTGTTGAGCAGTTAAAGCTACTGAAATAAAGGTGAATTATCATATAGCTCATCCTCTATCCATGTCATACACAAAACTAATCTTTTTAGTACTTTCATAACACAACCTGAATTTCAATCTGAATTGCACAAGAGCAGTAAAAGACAGCTTGGTTACTCCATCAGAGCTGTAATTGTTACAATGGCTGTAACATTTCTGTGTATTCGAACAACCCATACTAGACAGTTTTTTGAAACTAATGATTATTATTATTTTTAAACGCAGGCAGTATTAACATTGACATGGTATAATTACATAGAATCATAGAAACATTTTGGTTGGAAAAGACCATTAAGACTCTCAAGTCCAACAACAAATTTAACACTAACAAGTCCACCACTAAATGCTAACTTAGGCTAACTTTCATTCAAATGATTATAGAGTTACGCACAGAAGAAAGAGAAGGTGACAAGCACTCCATGGATCACTGATACAACAGTAAAGGCTTTTATGGAAAACCTATGAGCCAAACTCATTCTTCAGAGCTGTTTTAATGCCCCTGTAGATAAAAATCTAACCAAAAGTAGTTCATGACAAGAAGACAACTCCTGAGTTTATCTCCTGAGATGGGAATAAGAACAAATCTTCGTGGTAAGACATTAAGACTTTTTTTTACTTCAATTATAACTTTTTTATAAGACTGACATGTAAATGGAAAGCATTTAGTGACCTATGTTGGTAAACACATCACCTTTGCTGTGCATACGTACAAGAACAACCTTGGAAATCAGAGAAAGGAGTGAAAAAAGGACAAAGTGAAAATGTTGCAGACAATGTGCTGCATCTTTTCTACTTGTAAATAAGGTTGAAAATTTCAACACAACAGAAAATCGATGCTTTTGATTTCTAATGGACCTAGCATTGAAGTGATTTGATAGTATGAGACAATGTAGAATAAAAATGGCTGAAGGACTATTTAACATTCTTGATCATACACTATATAGCCAATATGCTGCAACTGTATTTGCAGATTACTAGAGTGGGGATGATGACTGGAAGGACAGACACGAAATTATCAGTTCGACTTGTGAAGGTGCAAAGGAAAAGCAACTTGTTCATACACCCATGAGCTGAAAAAGGTATCATACATGCAGTTCACTGTTCCTGCAAAACAAGGTGAGCAGAGATTGCTGAAATGTACAGAGGGAGATCCACCACAAATACAGAAAAAGTAATTCAGTGAATAGGATTATGCCCACAAGACTACTACAGATGCCTATACTGTCCCTCTTCAATTCAACACTGCCTAATTCTGTAATAGTGAGAACATGGAGACAGTTTAATTATGAAAAAGTGAGATTGTCTCTAACCATGAGTTCAATCATGAATGTGCTCTTAGGTAAAGCTATGGTGAAGAAAAGCTAGTGCCAAGCAACTATTGCAGAGCTGCTAGAAGACTACTCTCCCGATTTATTTCCTAATTAAAAGAAGGAATACAGAGGGTTAGTGCCAGAAAGTTAGGGCCTGGGAGTGGCTTTGTTTCTTTCTGATTAAAGGAAGACATTGTCAATGATAGATTTCAGTTAGGCAAGCACCCAGGGGAGTAAGTTTCTAAAAACTGATAACGTAAGATAATGTAAGCAAAATAAGGAAGGCAAAAATCATCGCAAGAGGTAATTTGAAAAATAGAACACCTTCTCTAAAAGGCTGGTTTACACTTCATGTCTCAGGTAGCACCAAAACAGTAGAAAGCACTCGTAAGAAAAAGCTGTTATATGAATTGTGAGATACGTGTATATGAAATGTGAGCTATTTTCTGTGGTCAAAATCAGGCGTTTGTTAGTGAGAAGCTAGAAAACAAGAACAGAGAGAAAAAGCTAAGACCATAGTATTAAAAACCTTGCAAATGAAAAATAATAAAAACATACTTTACATATAATTTTTTATAGTTTGTCAAAACACTTCATGGGGTTCTCTTGAGTATAAGGACAAAGCAATTTATTTTCTTTTTCATATGGATAAATGAAATAGGAAGAAGAGACCATGAATGAACCGTGAGTGAATTAATGAGGCATGAAGTATGTATCTCCACTTTAAAGTAACTGCTTTAATTGCCATACTAATTAGATTTGTGTTATAAAAAAGTTAGCAGAGTAAGTATCTATCCTGAGCATAAACAGAAGTCCTTTTTCCTCTTAACCGCCTATGCACAGCACCTTACCTCTACGAAGCTGTAATCCAAAAATAAGTACATTTGAGACTACATTTGCAGGAAGGAAAGAAGACTTTGAGAGAACTTGCTGGGAACACACAATTGCCTGTGTTGTGGTTTAGAAATGCTATTCCCCAATTTACTGTTTCCACTAAAACACTCCAAACCACACACCACTTGCTCACTCCCCTGTCCCCCCTCTCCCTCTCCTGTGTTGGGCTGGAGAGGAGAATTGCAGGCACAAAAAGTAACGATTACAAGTTGAGATAAGAACAGTTCACTGGAAACAGCAGTGAAATAAGAAAAAGAACAATAACAGCAACAATGTTAGCAACAGTGTACAAGATGCAAAGGATTCAGAGGCAATTGCTCACCACACAGAACCCCCACCAGGTTAGAATAACCTCCAGGTCCTGGCCATGCCTCCTCCTGGCTACTGCAAAAATTAACTCTGTTCTGGCTGGAACCAGGACAACCTGTTACTCAGGAAGGTCACCTACCAGTGCCACAACAAAGGTCAGAGGCCCCTACAGCTAGTCTTACCTTTCAACTTTTTACATATGATAAAACAACCTCAAGAAATCAGGAAGACAACCTGCCCCCAGCACATCTTAGTTCATCATCTCCTTCCAAATCCAGATCAGCCTTACTTTGCATCACATAAACTCAGTCAAAGTAGCTCTTCAGACAGCAATTTTTTCAGCTAAAACTCACAATCTGTCACAGGTACAGATAACACTCAAGTGTATCACCAGCTGAAAAAGGTTTGTCATGACTGTCTTCCCTGGCAAGAGGATACAGACACGTATTTGTCAGGGGATGTAATTAAGGGGCCCAGCAGCACTTCCGGTTCTCTATCAACCAGGACACAAGAACAAGAAAAATCATCCTTTGCCCTTCAGGCAATGGGACAGGTCTATAGCAGAACTTTAAAATGACTCATGCGCTGATCATCACTAGGCAGTTCTTCCAATCCTCTCATCAACCCTTCTGCCCATACTCAGATCTCTGGAAGCCTCTGCTCAGGTAATAGCCGAAATCCTTAGCTGGCATTTTTAAGAGCCTGCATTTTATTTTTTCCAGGCTGGTCAACTGATGTCAGTCCTGGGTTCTCCTGGTTTAAGACTAGTGACTTTACTCCTTTTATACAGATCATCTCTACAGATACTGAAAATTTTGTATCTGGTTTTTACTATAAATGTCTATGTAATTTCAGAGCAAGTGCTATAAAACCAGAAAGCAAATGCATACACTGCAGATATTAGACATACATCTCTGTGAAATACAGAAAGGCTCACGAACAGGTAAAGTAACACACACTCTAAAAGATATGTGTATCTGAGCTATACACTTAACAAGATGACTCTGTTTCCCTTTTTCCAACGCCTACCGATGAAATGATTTTAGCATGCCTTTCCGATATTAGAGATGCCCACATCCTAAGCTGTTTATCTTCACATCCTCAGAGAAAACTTCAAACTGAGAAAGAAAGAGCAGACATTCAAAAAAGAGAATATATTGGAAGAAAGGCTAAATTAAAGCTTAGTTGGAAACTGTATTTAAGTATCTGTCTAGGTGAATACCAAAACAAAGCTATTTACCTTTTACATATTTTCATAAGAGCTCTTTTCTTATTCTATCTAATTACAAAATATGTATGTTTAAGGAGTGACTTTTCTCCCCCGTGGCTCTGCAGTGAAGTCATTATGCTCACATTGTGACTTAGTAATCCTTCTCCTTGGAAAAGATCACTATAATAACAATAATATGATTACACTTGAGGGTCAAAGAGACTGATTTTTGAGAGGCAATGCTATTCTCCATGGGAACTGATGGATCTTAGAGGGATAAAGGACACTATAACCAGAATATCTCTGCCCTACTTAGGCAAGAGCATATATTGCTCTTTACACTTCCAAATGCAGACCATGACCAACATGTATAATGAAACTAACTTCTCTAGATCTTTTATTGCACTTCTTACACACAGCCTCTGGAGCCTATTCAATCTACTCTTTCAGAAAAGTTGCCATTATCAAGTCCATTTTATCAAGATTTGAACAGAAATTAAAGACTACAGGAATTGTTATATTTTTCATTTTGTATTAAATTTTGCATAGTTATTTACTGTGTTTGCTCTCATGAAGGTTATCCTTGTCACCAGTGAGAGACGAATTTTCGAAGATCCTTTGACAGTAGTTTCCTTTCTTGAAACTATCAATACCTTGAGGAGCTTTTGTATGAAAAGTTTCTCCATAACAAATAAATCAAAATGAACCAAACCAAACAAAAGCCCCCAACAAACAAACAACCCCAAAACAAACAAATAAAAAAGGAAGAGACCCTGAACAAAAGCAACCCTGGGAATGCAATTTTAAGCTGAAAGCCATTTCACATGAAATAGGCAGTATGATTTTACAAGTGGAAATTCAGGAAAATAGCCTCTATATAAAGAAGCATGCTCTTCCATTGCCTACTCCACTCTGATCTGACTGCTAAAGGGAATAGTTACCCCAAAGGCAGTATTGGTAGGTACAGTGTGGAATTTTATCATCCTCTTTCTCTGCTTTGTTTCTGTCTTCCCAAGTACTTTTCTTTTTATTATAAAACAGGATTGCATAGAAACTGACTTAAAACTTACACCTAGAACAATAATCTGGAGGCCATTTCTTTACAAATCCCTTACGATTCAACACACTTTCAATAATAAAGAACAGAGGGGATTAGTGGAAGCTGTATAGAAGCAATCTTTTTTTTTTTAAACATTTACCCAAATCAGAAACACCCTCTTTCAGATGTATCTATTTTATATTATCTAATTATTTAGCTACAATGATTTCACATTATCTTTTTATGGAAGGATTTGTGTTCACTCAGCCACAGGCCAATACCTTTCCCCAGTAAGCCCTCTAAAGCCAGCTGTACTGCATGGTTTCAAACAGACTAAATTTAGCCAGTTCTGTTCATCAGAGGAATGCTGTGTGTCAGCTACATCAAAGCCCAAGGGCAGCCTGATAAACACTGAATACAGGTCACGTAGCTCTGTAGCTAACAAACTCTAAGAGAGCTTGTACTCGGGGGCATTCAAAGCAGTTTTGTCATCAACAATCTAGTATCCCTTGAGCCCCCATGTCGTTTCAGTTGCCAGGCAACGCTGGTGTTAATGTCTTAGAGGAGAAAAACTTACCAGGCATCTGGCCGTTCATCTGGTTCTGCATGTGTGGTGCAGGAGGGCCCCCACCTACCATACCATCTGAAGACATGTTGTGCGAGCGCGGGGGCGGGGGAGGGCCGCTCTGACTCATCCCGCCCGGACCCATAGGCATATTCTGTGTGGGTGGCTGAAAGGAGACAGTTTAGTCAAACACGAGAAGCAGTTAGTCTGACAAATATATTATATGTACATATGGTACAGCATTTGCCTATATTGTTCAGCGGCGTATGAAAGAAAGCGCTGAAACGCATTTCCTTCTCTTTCTGACATGTTTAACTCCTCCCAATATTAATTTTGGCAAAACGTTTAACATTTTAATCAATTTTATATGAAGTATTACATGCAGACAATACCGCAGCACCTTTGAGCACCACTTTAAAATTAAAAAAAACACAAATCAATGCATCATTAAAAAATTACAGCTGAACAGTTTAGGATTGCTGGAGTTGCTCCCTCACAGACACACAAAAGCTTTCCTTCACGCAGAAATAAGTCTTCACTGTAATTCTCTCACAACAACAATTTGTTGCTGTTAACAGACCTTGCACCGGGACAAAACAGGTACAACATGAGATGAAAGCCTCTGAATGGTCATAGACCAGCAAAAAATTTGCACCTGAGTGTGGTAAAACACTAGCGATCTCTTCCCCGCTCTCCCCCAAAGCAATGAAGGCCTAGTTCATAATTCCGTGCCAAACACCCCCTACAGACTGGAAGCACATTAGTGCTGGCCTCCAAAGGTCCAGAGACAGCTGCCTAGAAAGGATGTTTTTGGCAAATTTCCTAATGAAATTGTGAGGAAAATAACTGAATAACCTTGAGAGTTCAAAGAGGGAGAGCAAGAAAAACAATAAATACAAGGGGGAATTTACTGGTAGGTTCTACTCGTGGCAATGTAAGGAGACAGAAACTGCTAGTAGCCAGCTTTGTTTTCCTACTAAAAACACCTGTGAGACTCTAAGATCCTCCTCACATACCTTAGCCAAGCACTTTCAGGGGAATAAAAATCATCTCAGTGAGAGCAAATGCCTGGCTCTCTGGCTTTTGAGGGCTCTGTCTACAGGTTATAACTATTCATGAAAAACCCTGCCCATGAGACAATACATGTGCGTTTTTCAACATTTCTCCTCACAGCCAGAACCAAGGGGCTGAACCCTAAGTTCCTATCTAGCCCAGTCCCCACTTATGCCTACGCTACTCATCAGGTTCATAAAGACAAAACACAATACAGTAGTAAAGAGCAAGGCTTTCCCAGTGAGTGCGGGAGATGGTAACAGCACGGTAGCACACACACACACACACACACACACATATTCACTTGCAGGGGAAGGGAGTGAATGGTAGTAATATGTTGTCTCAACATTTCTTCAAATACCTCAAGCAGGTATTGTTTTCCTTGCAGTACTTTAAAAAATTCCTCAGGAAATTAGTGAAAGATTTTTTTTCAGCAGGAAGAAGGAAGCAGATGAAGAAAAATGCAAGCAAGTAGGCAACCTCTCTTACTAAATTCCTTTCATTCCTCTATGATGAAGAGAATGACATTTTATAAGCAAAGTTCCTTCCTCAACCTATAGCAGAAGTGGCAGAAGGTGGAGAAGGTAAGAGTGAAAGGCAGCTCTACCCTTGGAACAGTGTGACTGAAATGCTGCTCAATTTTGCTTGTTCTTCCTCCACTAGTGAGCAACCAAGGCAAGGCTGCTCCACCTCAGTTAAATCTGTCCCTTCACCTTCGAAACTCACTATCATCCTAATTTTGCATCTAACAGAATCTAACAGAAGTTATCTAAAGCTGATATACAAAGAACCAAACAATAACAAAACAAACAGAATATTTTCATTTTTATTTGGAAAGTATGTTTAGGAATACTAGCAAAATCAACACACTTGGTACCTCCACATGAGCAGTCAGAGCTCAGAGCCCATCCCATGTCAGCCTCAGAGCAATCCCATGCCAGCAAACTGAGAGCAAAGTCGAAAATCATTCAAGCTGAAATGTTTTTAGAATTTAAAAGAACTTCTTCAATTCCAAGTATAAAGCATTAGTAAGTCCAATGAAGTACTAAAGAAGATTAGAGCATACCTAGGTTTTAGCTATCCTGCACGTGATACTGCACAAACATGGGCATGCCCTTATCTGTGAAAAGATGGACCAAAAAAGCTCCAAGGGTTATTTAGACAAAACTATATATATTCCAACTCTATTTAGCCTCGGAGTTTTCAAAACATCTATCCTTCAAGAAAAACACTGCAGTTATCAAAAAGACAGCATGAGAGAGTGTAGACATGCAAGGACAGGGATGAAAAAAGTATTAAGGACTTTAGATACAAAAACCTACAAGAGACTTCACAAACCACAGGGAATTAAGACAATTGAGGGAGCAACTCAAAACAATCAAAAAGGTACTACCAGAAAATAATTCATCAAGAGGAGCTTCTGGATATGGAAACAGCCCAAAGACCTGTGTGAATGTATATCAGATTCTTGAAAATAATTCAAGAAAAAGGTCCAAGCTGCTAAAAAAATTCAATCTTCCATTAAAATAAACTACCCTATCAGGTGACTAGAAGGCAGATGAACACTGTACCTCTATTTATAAAAGAAGTAGTAGGACCAATTCTAGGAATTATGGACCTGTGAGCCTTGTTCTCTGAGCTACAAGTAAAATGATGAAAATAATTAAAATCATAAGATTCCAAGGATGATAAAGCTGAGCTAGTAAAGTGTCAATATAGTAAAGTCAAACCTTTCTAATTTATTAGATTTTTTTTCAAGTATTAATTAAACCACCTAGCTGCATAATTAACCAAAACTCCTTAACACAAGTTTTTTGACAAAGCCTTTTGGAGCAATACATTGTCCAGTGGCACTGATCAGAAGCTGCCCAAAGGGAAGTTCATGAAGTTCAAAGAGTAAAGGAACATATAGAGGTCTCCTGAAAATACTTCTTAGTAAATGTCAACATGTGAAGATACTGCAATATTACTGAAAATGAGGAAGAAAGAATAAGCAGAAGGTGACAAGTGAAATTCAATGTGGATAAATATATGGCAATTATACTGAACTGTGAACCACTTTCTTCAGAAAGAGGAAGCTCCTACTGCCATTAAACCAGAAAAAAATAACAAACAAAAAAGAATTGACCACAATCCAGACAGTTTTTTTGGGGGAAAAAAGCCCAGCAAAGCAAAAACCCAACAAAACGGACAGAAAACTCAAAACCTCATAAAATCTATTCATTATACTTGTGGTCACTTTCTGATTATCTTCAGTAATATCCAAAGTGAGGTAGAATATTAAAGAAAAAAATGCCAATGTATTTGAGACAAAAGTACACATTCAGTTTGAGCAAAGTAATCTGAAAAAGATACTGTAAAAACAGAAGGATTCTAAAGACAGGCAACCAGTGATTAAAAACTTTGAATGTTTGAAAAAAAAACTTTGAATTTCTGAAACGGCAGAAAGGACAGGGTTTTTTTGTTGGTTTTTTTTTTTTACATACAAAGGAATTTAACATAAGAGGATATGACAGAAATACAATTTAATGTATGATACATACAAAAGTAGATCATCCAATTTATGATTTAACAAGAAAGAAAACCTCAGGAGAATAGTCAGTAAATTGAGGAATAACATTAAACATACAAGACACCACATAAATCACATAAACCTGAGGTATTCATCAACAGAAGACACTGGAACAAAGTTTAAATAAGATTAAGAGATACTTACACATCCATATATGCAATAGAAACAGTTATACAGGACATTATATAGGATATTTTAAAAGTGCATTACAAGCCTTTGTGTCAGATCATAAACCAATCACTACCTGATGGTAATTAAAATGAAATGTCTCCTGCAGATATAATTATTCCCCAGTGAAATTCCTCCAGAGTATTTTTCTAGTGGATGCAGACAGAAGAAAACAAGAAAAAATTGTTTTAAAATGGCAACTTCCCAATTTCTATTGGAGTTGATCCAGACTTTTAAAGATAATAAACTTCTTTAAATTAACTTTCATTTACAAACCCCAAAACAATAACAACAACAAAAAAAACCCCACCCAGCCACACAAAATAGGTTATTCAACCTTTTTTGTTCTATACAGAAATTACGGAAATTGATTACCCTAGAACATGCACTACATATAGCAAAGACTTTTTAAAATACAAAATGATCACACAGTATTCAAAAGAAACAACCTACCCTTTGTGAAAGGAAAGCTACCCAAAATGAATCCTAGTCTTTAAATCTAGATATGAAGGGTGAAATGACATCCAAACATAGTTAGGTTAACAGAAGGATACTTCCCTTCTTTTGCTGGATGCGGGACAAAAAGGAATGAAAATTAAGATCACTGCTGATGTTATTCCAATTATGAAGCAGAAACTGTTAAATATTTTACTATCGGTAAAAAGTAAATTAAAGACTTAAAAGATATTAGACATAGCTTCACTTGCTAAACACTAATTTTTGGCTCATTTCCCCAAACACACAGATTACACTTATAGCCGATATGAGCATTTAAAATTTACCAGAGCATGAAAAAAAATAATTATAAGATATTTAGTGTAACTCTGGAAATCTGAACTGGAAAAAGACTGAAACTGACCCAATAGTTGTAACAAAAAAAAGAGATAAGAAAAAAAAAAATCAGATTTTGACTGACAACTTTCAGCAAACAAAATCCTACTAAATCCAAAAGTTATTTGAAAGCATGCATTAAAGACAATACCTACACTGCATTTTTTTAGAAGATTTCCTTTTGCATAATAAATTACATCAAATGCAAGACGCAACAATAAAATCTTCCAGAGTGGAAATGTATACCTGAAGATGGTAAGATTTTTCTTACCATCAACAGCAGGTTCAAATTTGTTTATGGAACCTCTATTGTTATAAAAACTGAGGTGGAACACCAACTCAGTCACCAAAAAAAAGTGCAAAAAACAGGAAATACTGTTAAGCACATTAAAACACAATATTGCTAATCAATACAACTAGCGATAGATATTTTAACTACACTATCAAAAATACAGTTTTCTTGAAATTCTCTCAGAATAACAGTTAAAAGCTACAGAGAATGCAAACATAAATAGCCGTCTTTTCCTTCCAAGAGAAGCCCTAACTCAGGATTTAATCAATCATCTTTGTCTTCAATTCTCAAATTCCATTTTCTGCAAAGCAAAACACCCCATCCCAGGGGGTACTCTGCCCCGCTCCTATCACATTGCTAATACCACAGGACCTGTCCCAGTCTCAGAGAGCACTACACTGTTGATAGGTGGTGATGGCACCTGTGGAGTACTTACTTGAGGTGTCAGACTGGGAAATAAGATCGCAAAGGAATATGGTTTTGAGGTTTCAAAGAGCAGAGATTTAATTGGGTTATGACTCTTCTTCTACAAGGTACAGGGTATTCTACTACTCAGTGTCTTAAATGAAAAAATAAAGAGCCTGTATCAATTCTCAGCTAGTGCAGTATTTGGGGGGAGGCAGGATTTCTACAGGAAAAGCATTTACAATCATGTTTAAATAGTGAAGTTAATTAATTATAAATGTAGTTTGGGCTTTCACTGTTGGATTACCAGTTGTAACGCTGAGAGTATGGAATTCTAAATTTAGAATGACAACCAGTTTATACATCTTGGTTTACATCAGTATCTTCAAAAATCAGAGAAATTCTGACTTAATATTTGAACAAATGTTAAAATAGCGCAGAATGTAATACTTAAACACTCTGTTTAAAGAGGAAATTGGAATCTTTAATTGTTTCAAATTGCGTATGTCACTGTCCAATATTCTTTGACATTTTAATAAACAAAATTTAACCCTAAAATATCTGATGTCCTCACAGCAATAGCTACTCTGATACTTAAAAAAATAATAGCCCAAAAGTTCCTAACTCTTGAAAAATTATTTAAATCAGAAATTTCAAAAACTGTGTGAATTCATACGGGTTTATTGTAAGTGACCATGAATAAGTTAACTGTGAATTTTGGGGATCACTGAATTATAGAAACTAGACAACTTCAGAGATGCTCTATAACTCCCCCATAAAATGCAGTTCCTATCTGTTCTCAGAAGCTTCGTGTTCCACAGCCCTTGCCTCTTTTGCTCTTAAGATGCTTTTAAGTTTGGTCTGATATTTACAGGTTTTGCTTGCATTTAGTAACCTAAGAGGAAAAAAAGTCCACCTCTGTTCTAGCAAAAAGACCTCACGTAAACTCAACGAAAGCAGAAAGAACCCTGCAGAACCCTCAGAGCATGGCATTTGGGAAACAGCAAAACCATGGAGGCTGAAGGACTTGGTACCCACGTTACCAGACTGCCCAGTACAGCTCTTGGGAAACTGCCTACAATTGAAATAGGTACTTATTGTGCGGATACTGCACTACAGAGAGGCAAATCACATCTTCGAGTATGAAAGAATTACACTTTAGAGCATGCTCCTCATTCAAACTGCCAGCTATTTTTACTGATTTCTAAATCAGCCACAGAAGTTCATAGGCAATAGAAGTAGCTTTTTGTGTACAGTGCACTAGCTCCCCGTGTGGACACACCTGATTAACAATACATGCAAAGTAGCTTAGAGAACTTAGAGCAATCCTCTGATTTAAAGTGGCAGCTAGTGGTCTCTGAATTCACTCCTCTAACACCCTAACAACTTAATTCCCCTATTTGGTTTATTTTTTTCTTATTGTAGTGATGTCTTAGGTTTTCACTTTTATATATTTCAAATCCTGTACTGCTTAGTATGTAACTCTGAAACTTCATATAGTCTGTTAGCTATTGTCCTCTCATGCTGGTTAGACATAACAAACTCTCTCTGGGTCTGAACTACAAGACACCTTGTTGTCCCAGGCCCCCAAATATGTAAACTAAAGTCTCTGACAGGGGGAGCAAACGTGGGGTAATTACATCACTACCTGAAATTATAATTGGAGCATTAACCCCGATATGCAAATGGACCAAACTTATAAAAGTGTGAAAAGCCCGTGACCCAGGGTCTATCTTGGGTGGAGCCCCTCAGAGGCTTTTGACTCCCAAGGTGTACCTTTGGAGGCCCTTCAAATAAATAGCTGCTTTTATTCTCCTAATCTTGTATAGCCTCTGTTTTCAGAGTCTTGCAGTTTTCACTGCAAGGCATCAGTAGTTGCTGCGTTAAGAAGCTCCCTCCAGTGACTCTTCATTTCCAACAGCACCCTTTCAGTTGTGCCAACACAGCCACTTATTTCTCTTTTATAAGATCTGGAGAAATTATGGTGATTTTTTGAAAACTATTTAACATTTAATCAGAGCAATTATTCTTCAAAATCCAAGCTCCAGTAATGACTAATAGCGCCCTTGCCTCTTGACAGCAAACATTCGACCTTCCTTTTGCTCTGTTCTCTGTTAACTGAGTTTACAAATAGTTGAACTTGAATTGGGCATGGACTTGGGTTCTGAAAGGCTAATGCAGAATTATGCACCACACTGCACATACCACAAACAGATCTTCTGCTATGGTACCTGTCCTAATTTCTGCTGGGATAGTTGATTTTCTTCCTACTAGCTGGTACAGTGCTGCGTTTTGGGTTCAGTGCATTGATAACACACTGATGTTTTAGTTGCTGCTAAGCAGTGCTTACAGTAAGCCGAAGATTTTTTGGTTTCCCAGGCTCTGCCAGCAAGGTGTGCAAGAAGCCAGGAGAGAGAATGGCCAGGACACAGGACCCTGGCCAAAGGGATAATCCACACCACAGAGCATCAGACTCAGGCTGGGCACTGGTCTGGGCTTTTACTGTCTCATTTTTAATTATAATCTTATTATAGTATTTTATTTCAATTATTAAACTGTTCTTAACCTTTTTTTCTCATTCTCCTGCCCAGCCCACTGTAAGGAGAAGGAAGGTGTGTGGGGCAATCAAGCAGCTGCATGGTACTTAACTGCCAGCTGGGGTTAAACCACAACACTACCAGATACCAAACTTTCCCAGGCATTTGGTACGTAACTGGACAAGAATCTCATTAATTTAGGATTTCTCTCATCATCAGTAACAAAAGTTTTATTTCAAAATTTTATTTTAAACTGTTAAACCTGAGTCATATTTTTATTCTCAGGATGCCATCTTGCTTTTTTACACAAAAAACCACATCAAGGTAATTCAAGCAACATGTGTTTTAGACAACTTCTATTTTTAAAATAAAGGCTACTAAAACACCAGAGTGCACAGCTCAGTTCTTAAGACTCCAGGTTTTTTTTAACAAACGCATCACTAGTACATTAAAACCATAGATTGAACATTACCCCTTTGAAAAATGAAGTGTTTAAAATGATGAGTTTTCAGCGTTTGAGTGAAAACATGCTTATATTGAAGATTCCTATTTAGCCTGCAGAGCTCCACAACTTAGAAACATTAAACATCATTACTAGCACTTCATGAAAGCTTGTCTTCAAGTTAATCTTTGGAAGCATTTTATTATTTTGTGTATGGGTAGTGGTTGTCTTTGGTTTTGGTTTGGGGGTTTTTTTGTGTTGTTTGGTTTGTTGTGGTTTGGTTTTTTCCCTACCTCTTGAAGCAGCTGCTTTGGAAATAACCAACATTTCAGTGCTTGTTGATATTAGGTGTTTATAAAAAGCAATCGTTATTTTATAGAGAAGTATTTGATAACTGAAGTGGCATGAACTGCTCCCTAATCTGTGTGACAAGTTTGGGGACAGCACACAATAAGGGATTTCACAAGTCCTACAAAAAGCTTTATTTTTGAAAGAAATAGATCAAGAAAAAAAATTTTTTTTTTTTTTTGTAATTAGAAAGTTTATTAATAACCTTTCAAATATTATGAAATTTAGAAAAACTATTTAATGCAATATCCAGATTCTTCTACAACTTGGACACAGTAAGTTTCCTTGGAAGTCATTACACATCCAGACTGTAACTCAGTACTGGAAGAAACTGGCATTTTCAACATAAAAGAAAGCTCTATGTTACACAGGTGAGTCATAATCAGAAGCACTTATTTTCAACATCTTCTTGAAATACACATCAAAATCTCGTGCTCTGCATCCAGATAGAATTCAAGTAAAAAAAAACTGAAAAAAAATCACTTCCCGTATTAAAAAAACAACCAAAAAAACCCCACCCCCCAAAAAAAAACCCAACAAAACCAAAAACCAACAACAAAAAACCCCAAACCACAAAAACCCCACAAAAAAACCCACACAGAAATGTTCCCAAATAATTCCTGCAGACCTCAGTATCTCCCCATTATAAAATGGAAAGTTTCCCACTATATACTAAATAAAGTCATGGTCATGGGTTGTTTCCTTAAAAATATTTGGCAAAATGAAGACACATAAGAGATGGAAAAATGTCCAAGTAGAAAAGCTGGGGGGTTTTATTCAGTAGCCTGCAACGACTTCTTAAGGCCACTAAAACACCCCAGAAAACAAAAAAAATAGAAGTCAAGGAGGATAAGATGCTTGTTCTGCAGTTTGAAATTTCATGTGTTTGGAAACATGCGCACACAATACCTCACCCACCACTTTAACTGCATCTTTGCTCTCTACGGTTCAAGGACATCAATATCTTGCTGTAGCCTCCCTCAAAAGCAGCACCAATGAAAAATCACAAGAACGCAATTGTTGTGTTCCTCATGGTGCAAGCCCTTTTTTGGGAAGCCAGCTCATCTCATACGGTGATGGTAAAGAGACTCTTGACTGTTATCCAAGAAAGAGAATACCCGCCAGAACTCAAAAACAGACAGCAAAAGTTGCATCAACTTCACATGTGAACTTAGTCACTGGTTTTATCCAGCTGGGAAGACACCCCATAAGAGCCCTGCCCTTAATAATGCTGTTGTTCACACAGATGAGAAATGACTGGTTGAGTCAAGAACCTCACAATTTGTCTTTTAATGTGAAAGAAGGTGTCTTACCAAAAAAGTAATAATTTAATACTCTAGCAGGCATACAAAGAGCACAAGAGCTTTGTTATGACACTGGATTTTCAAAGTTTTCCCAGCTCCATTCACCCAGACCCTGCAGTGCTTGTTTCACCTGTTTCACCTTTTCCACACTTCCAGGTCCCTGTTATATGAACATTTCTCTGCACAGCACCATTGGGTCACTACACTTTTTGTTCTCTTAAGGCAATACCAGAGTTTGAGAAATGACGTCAGGCATTTCATTAAAACAGTGGATTCTGAAAGGCAAGGGAAAAGGCACAACAGCCGACTACAAGCATTTTTCCTAACAATATAAAGCATTAAGTCTAAGGAATATTGCTAGAGGGCACAACAAAGTTCTCATCAGGTTAGAGTAATTTTTGCTTGTATTAAAAATTTCAATGAACTTGGTCATTTATGTCTTTTGTTCAGTGTGAATCATATCTGAACAGAAGCATTCTCTTTCCAACCTCACTTTAACACATAACTCTTACTTTTTATGAAATGCTTTAGAAGTGGTGAAATTTCTTGAGCATTTATTTACCTGATTAAAACAATAACAAGATAAGATTTAAACAAAGAAGAAAATATAGTTTACTAGGGGGGAACAGTCTTCCAGAAATGAATAGATGAGACACAACCCAACTTCAGAAGCTATCCAGGCTCAAGATCTCCTAACTTCTGTGGAAAGCAACTGCAATAGTAGTATCAAAATTGACAGATTTTAGTATTAATAATAGTAGATGTCTACACACACACTATCTTGCTCCATATTTAACTGTTACCATCCACACCTTGAATTTAGTAAGACTGATCAATTGCTGGTACACAAGCACGATGGAGAGAATCATACTACTTCCAAGTCAACATGAGCCTCATCAGTTCCTATATGGAAAGCCAGTGGAGGAAAAGACTCTGATGTAGCTTATCTTGCATTGAAAAAAAAAGATATCATGTTAACTCCTATGTTCCCAAATTCTATTAGCTAAAATTTACTAGGATGACAGAAAGAATTTGAAGAATATTTCTCTACAAACCCCAACAAAAATCATCTTGTCTGATTGTGCTACATTTCAGGACAATCTTCAAAGATTTTACCTAGGTCAGCACATCTACATTTAGGTAAGAGTGAAGATCTAAATTCCATTAAGTATTTTTGAAAGAAAACCCAAGACGCTACCTTTATTCTCTTCCTCACCGGTCCAAAAGAGACTCTCTCTACCCCCTCAAACACACACTATACTATTTTTCTCAGTACCATGCCATATTCCTGACACTGAAAATCGGAAACACGCTTCAGCCCAGATCTGCAAAAGCCTTTCCCAGTCCTATCTTCATTGTCTTTTAAGAAGAGAATATCATCACATTCAACTTTAACAACAGGGCTGTCCACCAGGGACTAGGATAAGGTCAAATTCATTTCCAGTTGTCATCAGAACCAGGATATGAATTAAGCCTCCAAAAACATATTAGTTGAGGAACACACACAGCCCTCTTAAAGGTTTCTCTCCCTCCCCCTCAGCTACAAGCATGGATTTATAAAAAGAGAAACCTCTACAGGCACAACAGGTTGGACATAATGAAGCACTGTTTCTATAGTCCTCTAGGTACCAACTTGAAAGGATGCTTCGCTACTAGCAATGATTGGAGAACACTTCTCCAGAGACCAAAGAAAAAGTAATTCAATTTCAGTTGGTGAAAACTAGTATCTAGGAATGGCTGTTTTATAGACATTCTTTTTAGCTTCATATTACAGAAATGAATCAAGACTATATTAATTCAAGAAAAGTCTTATTACCAAAAAACAAAGAATTTCCTTGTGTTACTCACAATGAACTCCCCAAGCTTTCTGATTATCACAAAAAGCAAACAGATAGCAAGCTATTTTAATGCTGCTGTTTCTTTTATTACTGCCCCATAAACAATGGAAAAGGGGGAAAAATTGAGGCATGTTATAAAATAGAGTTCAGGAATACAGACTCAGAAAAAATTTAGACTAAAAAAAGATAGCAAGTAATATCCAAGACATGTAGAGTGATGCAGTGTTTCAAGTTAAGCCTGGGAGCCCTTGTATCTTCCATATTATCATAATCCACCTTAAAAAAAAAGGTTGCTTTCCACTACAGGAGAAAGGCAAAGAATTTGAGACTCACCTATAAGGTAGAAAAGCAGAAAAAAAATTTACCCAGCCTCATTCCACTGAGGCAAGAGAATGGATGATATTCCAGTGAAAAATAAAAAGATCATTAAAAAATCCCATTCCCCCACCTTCCCCTAATCTAAGAGGAAAAAAAGAGTACTGCTGTAGGAGTTGACTAGGAGTCATACCACTACAGTTCTCAGCTGAGGGAGGGGGAAAAAAAAACAAGGAAAAAACCCACTGTCTTTAAGGCAGGCCAGATAGTTGTGTGTTGCATATCCAAGTCACGCTAACAGTCTCCAGTTAAACAAGTTAGATTTTAAGCGAGATCTAAGCAGTGAGATCACTCCAAATATGGCATGAAGAGACAGCATCATGTATTCACTGTAAAGTAAATCAGAGACCAAGTGTTTGGTCATTATCTCAAACATTTGGTTGGTTGGTTTTTGGTTTGGTTTTGTGGTTTTTTCCCTTCAGGAATCCAGATGAAATGTATTCCCTACTTTTACACTATTTTGTACTTACTGCTGGTAGTAGAGACTGCATGTTCTGGTTGGAGTCAGCTATAGTGGCTAGGTAAACCAAGTTTGTATGCAGCATCTGCTGGTATCTATCAAAATAAACAAAGCAAAACAAATCTTAATTCACAAATACAGTAACATCAGAATTTACTCTAATTCCACATATGGATAGAAAGCTATCTATGTAAAACAAGACTCAAGAGACTTACAAGAGTACCATTATTACAAATCTTAAGCCTTTTCCCTCACACTTATCTATTATCCAATCTTTCCCAATGTCTCCATCATATCTGTGCCTATCACTACTACTGCCTTGCTACGAAAAAAATCTAAAGCTGGGTGACACTGTTCTCACCTGTTTCACTTCCTGCCTTAAACTAAATCACCAGAAGACATATAGGGGGTGTGTTTGTGTCTGGTGCAATTTCCATCACAAACAATACAGAAAGAGAACTTTTTATTAAGTCCCCATATTCAAGGTATCATAGATTCATGTGAATTGTGACCACATTTCATCAGGATCCTGAGTTTTGAAAGTTTGCTATGGAATATTTTTTCTGCTAGAGAACCACAGTCCTGATTCTCAGTATCCAGCCCACAGTCACAAAAATAACCTTGAAATCTGGAGCAGATTACAAGTACATAACTACAGGTTTGCAAACAAAAGCAGTCCCTTAAACCAAAAGTATCTACTATTTATGATCCCCCTCCTATTCCCAGACTACCAGTTCTCTTGGCAAGGGACTAAGATGTTCTATCTGTCCATATTTGTCTGATTATATGGGTGCCATGATCATCTCATGCCAGAGAAGAGTAATAGGAAAACAACACTCCTTAACAATTCACTCCTTCTATAGTTTTCTCAGATCACTCTCTAAAGGCCCCACTAGACAGCAAGTCCATGTCAGATATTTTGGCAAGCCAAACTTTTAAGACAAACCTGTTTGTTCTTGGGCAAGTGAAAAGCAGGTAGTTTTAAAGCGTGCTATCAGAAAGTAAAAAGGTCCATTTTCCTACATGATTTTGAGAATTTTTCAAACAAAACTACCTCTTTCCAACAATGTAATTACGATACAGAGGAAAAAGATCTTTGTTATACAGTCCTAATTTTTATGAGCATCATCATCATGACATCAACTTGCAGTAGGCAAGTTGCAACATTTCAGTGACAGAAGTGATACTCATACAGCACATAAACCACCCCAACACATAAATTTCAAGTACACTATCTGTAGCAATACTTTTCTTCACAGCATAGATCTCCTGAAAGGTAAGCTAAACAAATCAAGAATGGTCATCTAGACGGAAATTCACCCAGTCCACAGTAGATATGGATTAAGGTCTTACTGAGAGCATTCAGAAGTCTTTCCTTTGTTCTGATAGTCCATTATACACTGAATAAGATGGTTGTTTTCATCCAGCATCTGAAACAATAAAGAATAATTTTGGAGTAAATCTCATGCTCTTTGTGGAAAGAAACTGAAGGTAAGTTTGAGTCTTAAGTCTTGCTCCTTGTCTTAGTTTTTAAAAGCAACAAAAAAAAGCTGTTATCCAGAAAATTCTACTTCACCAATTACATATAGGACACTGTTTTGCTCCCATTTCCCCCCCCTGCCCATGACTAGTTTTAGAGGTTTTGGCTGAAGGGTTTCATAGCACTACTATTAGCAGCTACATTTGTGAAGCATCCTGTTCAAATACCTATGCCAATTCTGCACCAAGTTCTTAGAAAGTTTTAAAAGTTTTCTGCATTCCTTCATTTGATTGCTAACAAGAAAATCACTTCAAAGTCTATGCCCCAAGTTTCTCTTCTCCTTCTAAAGCTTGCAACTGCTTATAAATTTAATTTTTAAAGGCACTGAAATTGTTATTGATCAAAACTGAGCTGACCAGATTTGTTCAAAGCAAATGTGCTGGAAATCTAGGCCATATTTACATGGAGAATCTCTAACTAAGCTGCATTTTATAAATATTTGGTATAATAGTGCTACAATTTAGGAATGGTATTCCCCAATTTAGTGTTCCCACTGAAACACTCCAAACCATGCACCCCTCTCCCCTCTGGTGGGGTGGAGAACTGGAGGTACAAAAGGTTAAGATCACCAGTTGAGATAGGAAAAATTTACTGGAAACAGCACTGAGATAAGAAGCAAACAGTAACAGCAAAAATATTAATAATGGAGGGTACAAAAGAGGCAAATGATTCCTAGACAGGTGCTCACCACATGGAACCCCCGACAATACCTGACCACACCACACTATGTGACCCCTTCCCGCGTCCCTGGGAAATGAAGTGAGGTGCTACAGAACAACCTCCGGGTCCACGTCATGACCCCTCCTGGCTACTGCAAGAATTAATCCTGTGGTGGCCAGAAACAGGACAAATGGGAACAATAAATCTATTATACTTCAGAAATGTCCATGAAAATTAACAGCTATTAACTAGTTTTCTGATCAAAAAAAAGGAGTAGTTCTGAAAATCATGGGAAATGGCCAATTTCACAACTTTCTACAAAAAGTTCATGAAGTCAAGAGTGTTTCAAGCTCTGTAAAGAGGAAAAAAAAGTACAACCTGGTCTCCCACAGTGCATGTGCTCACACTTATCTTTCTAGCTCATGCTCTGCACTCTGATCAGGCAAGATTCAGCAGAACCATGGCTAATCTGAGCCACCAGCCAAGTTATCCAAGTCAACTGAATGAAATGGAAAATCTACTGCCAAACGCAAAATCTTCCATCAGTTTACCCCTTTTCTTTCTTTCACTGGAAAGCTAGTTTAGATCCTTTACCCAGCTGCTCAATTTCAAAAAACTAGCGAATCTTAAACATCCCACAGATCCTCTCCTTCTTCTAAACATGGCTGAAACTAGCCCTGACTAGGCTCATCCTTCCAAAAGGAAAGCACAACATCATTACACAACCTTTATTTCCCTAACAAATTCTACAGGGAGGGGAAAAAAAAGAAGTACTGACACTTTTTTTCCTACCTAATCCAGCTCTACTATGAAAAGAGTACTGAGTCAGAAACCTTATGAGTCAAGTCAGGATTTCTATCCACTCTTCGTTCTATCTATCATTCTTCTTCTATCCACTTCTTTGTTCTAAGGACGAGCCAACCAGGTAAGTTTTCTTAAACTCTAACCAGTAATTCACCAGAACGAACTAGAACGATCCCAGTGCAAGTCTTTTGCCTGAAACTGCTAGAGATGGAAATGCATTCATTAAGCATTAAACAGAGGCATAACTGCGTAATTTTCAGCTACTCTGTGAGCCTCAGAAAACAGGCAAAGCTATAGCTGTAGTCTCTGAAGAGGATCACAAACCCACTGCTACACTGGCATTGGTACTGGTACTAACTTCAGGTTTTTAAAGAAACATAGTGGCCATTTTCACCAAAAAGAAAAAAAAAAAAAGGAAAAAAGGAGAAAATACCTTTGATACCAAGGTGTAATAGAGCACTTGCAAAGAAAGCTGTAAATCAAGGCTCTCCTCAGAATGTCTCCCACAGTCCTGAGGAAAGCAGCAGATTCTTAAGGCTTACCAGACAAGTTCACCTTGAGACTGCCCATTAGATGGCTGCCATGTTCACTACAGCCACGTAAGCCAGACCTCTTGGGGAGGAAAGGATGGGAGGGGGGCAGGAATGCTAGGGCTAGAGGAAATGGAACAAGAAGGAATATAACTGTACCCTAGATAGGGCTGCAGATAACTGTTTTATACAAGTTTAACTGAGCATTTGCTGATAGAAGATTCAAATAGTTACAAACATCTACCATCAAAAGAGAATTTAGTTTCTCGTTGGATAAAGATACCTTCAGGGCTTCTGACAGCTTAGGTACATTACAAAAATTCTTCAGCTTTAACACTAGGATTTTGCCAGCGCACCACCATCGAACTAATGGTTTGACTACAGCACAAGAAAAACTTAATCATCTCTATTTCCCATGTGCACCTCAGCGACCTGAAGTCTCTACTACCTTTGTGCAGATTTCCACCCAGTGGATATGTATTTTTCATCTACAATTCCCAAGCACTGACTCCTCCTACAGTACCCTGGAGGTCCCCATTATAACTCTGGGGTCTTCTCTGAGGTTCATACTACTGCAACACCTACTTTGTTGAGGCTCTAATTCTTTACTAAATCAGAGGTTAGCTCTATCTACCCAAAAGACTCCTCTACATAAGGAGCTCGTAGCAATCTGAAATCTGTTTGATCCACGGCCATCCCCACCAATGATGGTACGAGTCTTCAGTAAAGTTTCCAAATACCAAACAGCAGTGAACTTGAACATGCTCCTCTGCTGCTGCTGACACAAAACACCGTGGATTATTATAAAACCTGTATGTGCTTTTTCTTTCATCGCTTCAGCGAGTTAACTTGCTCCCTCCCACAGAAGCTTAGGTGGAGTCGTCCGGAGCCGCTGTCATTGGCTCCGACCGCAATATTCTTCTTCAATCACACCTAAGGTTTAGTGGGAGGCAGCCTTAACTACCAGGCCGACCAAGTTTGGGAATTGGAGCCGCCGCCTACCCCGCAGCGCCCGGAGTCAGGCGCAGGGTCTGGAACAAGCCGGCTGCGGTACCACTATCGGGGCCGCCCCGCAGGAAGAACTCACTCGACTCCTCCACTTCCAGGCCGAGTCCTCTGGGGTTAATTCAGGCCCGCGGGGGCGACCGGGGCAGCCCAAGTGGAGGAAGTAAAATAAGGACTGGAAGGGCCCAGGGACATCGCCCGCCCCCGCCCTGCACCTCCCGCCAGCCCCGGGACCCTCCAACAAGTGTCCAAGCGCAGAGAGAGCGGCCGAGCCCCGGGCACAGCGAGTGCGGCCCGGCCGCCTCCCTTTCCCGCCGGGGCCTCGACCCTCCGGGCCGCAGCTGCTGCCGCCGCCCCCGTTCCCCGCGCGGCAGGAAGAGGCAGCTGCAGCCCCCGGGGCCGCCCAGGCCGGGCCCTCCTCCTCGCGCCCTCCTCACCTTCTGGATGGCGGCCGGCGTGATCTCGCCCTTGCCCCGCTGCCTCGGGGCCGCGAACGCCACCGACATGTCTGGCGGCTGCCGGGAGGCTCCGCGTCCGCCCCCGCTCCCGCCCGTTCGCGCGCGCGCCCCGCGGACCCAGCAGTGGCGGCGATCCGGGAAGAACGCGGCGCGCGAGGGGGCGGGGGCGCGCGCCCGGTGGGACGGCCCATCCCCATCCCGCCGGGGGAAGGGGCTAAGGACCGGCGGCTCCTCCCTGCTTTCCCCCTGGCGAGGGGGCGCCTCGATGAGACCGTGGCCGCCCCGCACGGTCCGCCCGGAACAACGGGACCGAGAGCCGACGCAGAGCCCCTTCAAACGTGACCCCCACACACAGTCTTGTCACGCGCCTTTCTTGGTTCCCCCCTTTCCCTACGCCGCGTTGGTACATTCCTGCCCGACGCGCCTCATAGGAGGGAAGTGGTACGGCCGGCTCGGGGGGGGAAGGGTGCTGTGGCGCGCACGTTGCAGGGGAGACGCTCGGGCTGTGCCAGGCGGCAGTCTCTGTTCCCCCCTCTGCCCAGCGCCGCTGTTGGTTGCACCCGGGCAGCCCGCTCTGGCTGCAGCGCGTGGCGGGGCGGAACGGGACGGGACGGGACGGGAGACGCTGGAGGGAAGCGGTGGGAGACGGAGCGGGGAGTGGTTTGGGGTCTGGAGCATCTCTCGTGAGGGAACACTGCAGGAGCTGGCCGTGTTAGTCTAGAGAAGAGACGATTCACTAATGCGTACAAACATCTCTCGGCGGGTGCCAAGAGAGTGGTGCCCAGCGACAGGACAAGGAGCAATGGCCATAAATTAAAACACAAGAAGATGCCACTTCACTATGAGGAAGGGCTTCTTTACATGGCAGAGCACTGGGAACAGGCTGCCCGGGGGCGTGGGGCGGTTTTCCCCGATGAGCTGGGCGGCTGCAGCTTCCCCGCCCTGAGAGTGAAACAGAGCAAGAAAAAGCTCCGGCTGCCACATTAAATATAAATTACGGGCGCTGGAAGTGCTGAAACCAGCCTTGATTTGTTTCAGTGCAGCCAGTGGAGGGAATCTCAGTGTTGCCAAAGAGCCTCATGAGCAAGTTCGCAAAGTCTAAGACAGTTTTCGGAAGAATGAAGCGTTGCAACGGGTAATTGGTACAGGGACACTGAAAGTCGCCAACCAAAGCATTTTAAACCTGCTTTTTCCTGAGCACATCCCTTGCTCAGCCTGTGCGCATTCCAGTGCCACACTGCAGGCTGTGGGTACAGAATTCCTTGTGTTTTGCCAGCTGATGCCCGCTCTCGCAGCTGACAGAGGTGTGCGTGCTGCCGTGGCTGGAAGGACACTCGCTACCCGGTGACAGGATGTCACAGCCCACGCGTGGATCTCGGTCCTTACTCGTGCGCTGCTCGCTCTGTTTCTCAGCTGTTGCTGGCCTAAGGCCCTGGCTCTTCCCTCCGGCCCTAGCCGGCCCTTTTGGTTACAGCGCCCATTTGTCAGTGGCATCCACGGCCACCCCGTGGCTGTGCAGCTGCTTCCCAGCTGGCATGCTCTCTCCTCAGACTGTGTCTAGCCTGGCTCCTGTCCCCAGCCCCATCACGATTACTCTTGCTGGCTCTGCTGTCCGAGGGTGTGCTGCGACTGCCCATCACCCCTGCTTTTTTCCCGTGGCAACCGGTTCCCGGGCCGCTGGCTCCAAGCTGTTGCTGCATTCCTGCAGCATCCCGCTCCCCAAGGGCTCGCCACCTGGGCCTGACGTTCTCTGTTACCAGAATGGCACTTCTTCTGCCCTGTCTCTTCAGATTATACAGGACCCTGAGTTGATGTGATGCTAATCGGGCTTGCTTTTCTCCAGGAAATATCTGTGGCTCAGTGCTTGCTCTGTAGGTTATGCTAAGATGGAGCAATGCCAGCATGTCCATTAGTTTGTGTTTCTAACCATTTCACTCATCACTGTGGTCCATTTCTTGGACTATTTTGGTCCATTTTTTTCTGTCTCCTACACACTTCATCATCATCATCATCACTATAATACTTGCCTACAAGTAAAAAAAGGAAGGGTTGAGGAAACCATTTTTTTCTAACATTGATATGCTTCATGTGATTCATGGTTATTATTGCATGGTCTTAGGGTGAACTCAGAGAGTAACTGTTGTAGTACCTGTGTCCTCAAATTGGTACTTTTTTAGTTACTACAAACAGCAGCAAAGAACCCTACGAATGAAGAATGCATGATGGCCATGGCCAAATCAGTAATCTGAACCAACCATCTCTTACTTAGTTAGTAACAGAAATATGAAGACTTTTTTTTTTGTCCCTGGAGAACTGGTGAGGTATCTGAAAGTGTCCCAAGGCTGCAGGTATAGGAAGCATGTTCCCATGAGATACACTGGGAATGCCACAAAATGTTTTTCCACAAGTATGACCTGTAGATGTCATGCTCTGGTTACCTGACCGCTGTGTACAGTACTTTGCACTGGGATGTCTTGGTGATCGCAGTGTTTGAGATGGTGTGGGTTAGATGCCAGCCACATAAACACTGCTCTTAGGATCCGAATGTTCCATTTTGCTCTTCCACACTTTCAGGTTGGCTTTGAGTTGAGAAAAAAAAAAAATAGGCTTGGGGGATGCCACAGGTGAGGAGCCTTAAAATGAAAGGAGTTAATTTCCCACTGTATTTCCCCAAATGGTCCAAACTAAATATGTGCATTTTTTTAGTACATTCCTATTTCCATGCGAAATACAGGAGAACGGTGTTTGGAATTCAACTCTGTCAGTTTTTAGAGGGAAGATATAAGATCATTCATTCACAGTCATTAAAACTATCTCCTTTGTCTCATTTTGTCTGAGGATTAAAATAAATACTTTTTTTTTTTGCCATTTGTGATGTTTTTTCATTCATGTGTTTAACATTTTGGACTTCCAGAGTCATAAATAGCAACAGATCTGAAGAAACATTGAAAAAAGTGAGGCTGCAGCTCTGTTTTTTTACCATGCAAAAGGAAATTCACATTCAAAATCAACATTTAAGTAATGGCACAGATGCATACAAGCAGGGAAATAGATAGCTACAATGGAAATGTGCCACATGTCTCAGAACACATAACCACAACAGGGTGTCTCTTTTATGACTTCCTTAATGCACTGCAATATGCCTAGATATCAAAGGACATATGGTATATTTTCCCTCTAATTGCACATTTCTTTGCTCTTGTGAGTTACTCACAACCTTAACATTATTTAATTGTAATTTAGATGCATAAATCTCAGTCATCATCAAGAGTTTCAGATGCAAATATGTTTCAATAAGATCTTGCTTCCACCTCTATTCCAACTTTTGTCAGTGTAGTCTTTTTTTTTTCTTGTTGATGTGCCTTTGAGTATGTCGCAGTTTTTGGAGAGAGAAGAATGCAGACAGAGGAGGATCAGTCCTTTTCTGAAGGACTTTTTCTTGTGTTTCCAACTTATATTTCTTAGTACCAAGTTGTTTTCTGCCACTTCTATTATCTGAATTTCCACAGAGTCACAGACATTTCCATCCACAAGAAGGCAAATATAGACTGCTTATTCAGCAACATTTTCAAATGTATATTTAAATTTTTTTAAAAAATTAAACCTAATATTTATGAAGATATGTATACAGGAAAGAGGACAGCAAAGAATTTCATGCTAGTACCACTTGCTTAAAAACTTCATGACCAGAGGTCTTGGTATGAAAGTTAAGAATTACTCCTATGAGCCAGGTGTTTCTTAGACAAAGCTTTTAACATCTTTTTTGGTGAGAACACCTAATTTTGTGCACTCACTTCAACTGACAGAAACCCACCCACTTTCTTTGCTATAGTAAGGATGTTAGCTCAGGATCTACTGCTGATAGATAGGACAGTGGTGAATTTGAGCCTCTTTTTCAGGGTAGACTACTTTTTCATCTTCAAATTTTAAAAAAATGGGGAGTGTTTATGCTGGTGTTTTGTAACATAAACAATACCATCAGGTAACAGAGCAGGTCCCAAGGAAAAGGGTCTTTTTGTAGATGAAAAAGGAAGATGGCAAAAGGAAAAAATGCAATTTTTGGTGTAGTATTTCTTTACCAACTGAACTTGGTGATTTCGTAACTTCTCTGGGATTTTCTACATGCCCAGTCTCTGTGTTAATTCATCTTGTGGCAAAATGAAGCTTGCACCTGAAGGTCTGTCTATGTAAATGGTTGATGTTCAAATTCTGTTTATTTAAAACCCAGTAACTTGTAATCAGAATACACAACAATATCAGAGTGGTTTTTAGTGTAAATGGTGCTTGTTGCTACCTGAAAGAGATGACACTAACAGGATAAATTTGTCTTGAATTTATTCTGCCAGCTTCTTGCCTGCGTTTTTCTTCCCCAATTTTGTCATTTCTATTCTGCATTGACTATTGTATGAAATAGAAATAAAAAGTAGCACCTGAAATGCAAGCCTATCTGTTCCTGTATAAAATGAAGTACTCAAACAGCACTGCATGCTACAAGGATATTGATGGCTCTGCCATATTTGAGAGAGACAATAACAAATGCAGAAAAAAAATCATTGGGATGCTAAACTTTTATTCTACTACCTGTCATTTTAGTCTGCAAATATAAATATTTAGAAAAGAAGCTCACAGCAGGTTCAGTAGTTTGCACTAATGGGAGTAAGTGCAATATCTGCAGTGAGAAAATCTTTCCATGTCCTGATTTTATTCTTCAAAAGGGAATCTCCAGCTACCAGGAACATATGCTATAAATAAAAAATAGCAGAACATCTAATCTAAGCCTACTTAGAGCTGAAAATTCCTCAAGTAGTCTTAGAGGTTAATATTTTATTTTGAGGCACAGAAGCAAAGTGCTACAGTTCACTAACTTCTTCATTTTTTGAATGCTGCTAGCAAAGCAGAAAAGACGAACATGAGAAGGCACTGCCAAGCCATGCTGAAGGAAAGGCAGCAATGATCTTGACGATCACTGAACTTTCATATCTGTTGAAAGGCAACACATTTGCAGTGGAGAGTCATACTGTTTTTCTGGGGACTCTCACTTCTGCATCATCTGCATTACCTCCCGCATCTGCCTCCTGCAGACTCATGACCATGAAGGACAGAGGAGATGACTGAACAACTAGAGGGCAGTACTTCCACCTTGTCACAAATCCAATCAACGTCCTGAGAGATTATAGAATGTGCAAGTTATGTCGAGTGCAATTTCCTTTTGGAGAGTCTGATCCTGTGAGGTAAAGAAGACCTCCCTCATTCTGCTGGCAGTGCTCTTTCCACTGCTTTCCAAGATGCTCTTGGCCTTTGTGGCAAGGGCACATTGCTAACTAACACACACCTTGTCCACCAGGACTCCCAGGTGCTTTTTTTGCAAAGTTATCCCTGAGCATGAGCTGGTGCATGGGGTTGGTCCTCCCCAGGCATAGGGCTTTGCCCTTCCCTTTGTTGAACTTCATGAGGTTCATGTCTGACTATTTCTTCAGCCCACCGAGGTCATCCAAGGGCAATGGTGTATCAACAATTCGACTCCTGGAACATCTGTGAACTTGCTGAGGGTCCCATTCCCTGCTGTCATCCATGTAAATAATGAAGAAGTTGAACAGCCTTGGCCCCAGTAGTGACTCCTGAGATGTATCACTGTTGACTGGCCTCCAGCTGGACTCCATGCTGCTGATCACAACTCTGTAAAACTGATGGTCCAGCTAATACTCACCTTGCTCATGTAGTCTGTACTTCATCAGTTTGCCTGGGAGACTGTACAGGAGATGATGTCTAAAGACTTAACTAAGGTTAGTTAGTAAAGATTAGTGAGATTAGTAAAATATTCCTTCTCTGCATGCTCAGACAGTGTCTCTCTATTCCTCCAGATTGCTTGTCCTTGCTTCCACCTCGGGTATGCTGCATTTTTATGTTTGGGTTTTATCAGGAGCTCCTTGCTCATGTTCATCCATGCAGACTCCTTGCATCTATGCATGTGTGTTTCTTCTCAAGAAGGAGCAAAAAGGAGGAGAAGGAAGATGCTTTGTGTGAGTACAGTCTGTGAGAAGAGTGTCCCCAGGTCAGAGGAGGTCTGCCGCGAAGAACGGGAGACCACATCCATGGGGAGAAATCTGGCCTGTAGGGACCATGGCTGCTGGATATGCCACTGAGGAGAGCAGGTGTGCAGCTGTTCCAGGCAGGCAAAATAGATCATAAATGTCTGAGTATTCCCCTGGCATGCGAGGTGTCCTCCTGCTTGCCCAGAAGGATCTTCCATCCACACTCCCAGGAGCAGGCACACCAAAAGGTGGTGGGAAGGTTGAGGTTCAGGAGAAGCAGGGAGCAGGCACAAATTCACTTTAATTACAGTGTCCAGAGTTGGTATTTGCAAGATAGGAACTGTAGGCCTATATCTTAAAATGAGGGCAACAAGGGATGTATCCTAGAAATAAGTAAACTGCCTCTGAACTACCCAAAATGGGAATTGACTGCAATTTTCTATAAGCAACATAGAGAAAATGGTAACTTATTTTAAGGATGTACCAATGCTTTTTACCACTCTCTTTTCCTTTTATTCAGCATGAAATTTTAAAGCATGCCTCTCATACAAAAAGATACTTAAAAAAAGTGTTATCCCATAATTGCAATATATTGTTTTGCAAGTAAAATAGCAATATATCTTACTATTAAGTCAGTCTGAAAATCAAGTTGAGTTTGCTCTTGATATCAGTAAGAAAAATTCTAAGTTTAAAGACTAATTAGATGCCTCGCTGATGGGAATGTGGGCTGTAATAATACTTACTCCTCTTTTATATTGATTCTATGGGAATGAAAACTGAGGGTTTTTTCTAGATCATAACCTTCGTTATTAAATACTACAAGTCTTCTAGTAATAACAAAATGTGGTTTTGTGTAATTTTCTAAATACATTCACAGCCTAGCTATTAGTGAGTATATATTTTTGCAAGAATAAGGTACTATTGCTCAAATAAATTCATTATGCTGTTTTCTAAATGCTATATTCTTTGTTAGCCAATCCAAGTGTGCCTTTGATTCTGCCATACATGATGCATCATTTTACCCTGCTGATTTAACTATTGAGAATAACTCGGTTTGGAATATTATCTTTTGTAGGATTCATTGTTTATGTATTTATTGAAGATACTAAGCATAGACTTTATTTTTCTTTATGTTTATCTTTCTCAGAATTCCTCATACTATTTGGTCAGCATCAGCTTGGAAAGTTGATTAGATACTGGCAAGGAAAAGAAATTATAATCCATGAATGAAGAATTGAGGTAGCTTTGCTCTCTGGAGAAAGGAAATGAAAAAAAAAATCATCAGAAATTATGACAAGGAGAGCAAAGTGGAAGAGAGAGTGGTCAAATCTGGTGAAGAGAAGCAAATTAAACTGCCTATGTTTATTGATATTTACTGGTTCAGACCAAATTTTTGTTACCAAAGCAATGAATTTTAAGGCTAGAACAGAGGACAAAAATTTAATGGATTGACAATGTAACATAAAACTGTCTACGAAAACTTTTGTTTGCATAATTTAAAATGGAAGTTTTATGAGCTCTGAAACAAGTAGAATTGATGGCTAGAATGTATGTACCTGTTGGTTTGGACTTTTGAAAAGAGCAAAGATTTAATATTAGAAGTATGAAATCATAGTCAGTTATTCTTCCTAAATGACCAAAGATACCAGGTTTTGTCTTCTAAAATAATACATAGTTTTCTGTATTTACACATGTAATAGTTTACCCTGTGTGTACTTCATATGAAATAGTCACAAAAACTGTAGTTTGATGTTGGTTGTGATGTGCCAAAGCTCTGGTCTTAGGTAAACGATAAGGAGAATATTTTTCATAAGAAGGTTGTGTAAAAAAGGGATGAGTTTTGTATGTAGTGTACTAAAAGAGCTTTACTTTCATGAGTGCTGGATAAGAAGATACATTTCTGCCAGGAAAGAACTACATGTGTTCATGTAAGCCCTCTTTTACATCAATTTGTTAGTGTTGGTAGGAGAACATCTCGGAGGAAGACTGACTAAGCAGGGGAAGAGGCATTGCTTATGTTGCATTTCAGTCATGCTTGAGACATTCAGCTCAAAATCCTTGTTTATTTATCACTGATCCTATTATTAATTTAATTTCTTCAGTCCATTGTCAGATCTGACACAGTGGTGGTCAGTTTTCTTTCTTTTCTTTTTTCATTTATTTGCATCTTTTAAGAGAAAGGTTTTATGAGGGGAAGTGCCGAGTTTCAAACAACTGAGAAAGCAAGAAAGTTCCTAGCTGCTCTTGAGATGTTGACTCTACCATTCGTTCCATTAGTCTCTCTCAGAAGTTTTCAAAGCAGCATTCTTCACCTTTCTTTCTGCCTGTGACTATAAAAGGAGCTTCTCATAAATGTCTGTAGTACATCTGCCTTCAAAACTCATCCCCACCAAAATACTTGACGAAATCAGTGACAGCATTTAAGTTTTAGTCTGGCATTGTCTTACAGCTAAGTAAACCTCACAGCCAGCTGTTACCAAAATCTATGTTTTTCCTTCAGTCCCCTCTACACTCACATTCCCACTCTGTTCCCTGTGCTATCACTTTTAGTTGTCTGATCATGTAGCTTAAGATGTTTAAGGAGGCTAAATTGGCAAAAAAACAATTGCCTTTCTTTATAAGCACTTTTCTGCCTGTTCAGTTTCACAGATGGGGAGCAAATGAGTTTCAATATCAAAGCAAGGGAAGATGATTGATGGGGCAGAACAGTGGAGCAGCTTTAACCTTCTTTGTCAGCAGTTAGCTTTTAGATCATCTTAGTCATGACTGCACCAATAAACGGTGAATATACCAAGAATACTACTTACCACACTGATCTGTGCTGACTTGTGATCTGCCTGGGCTCTCATGTCTGTAACCACCTTATTTCCTATCTTTTCTACTTGGTTGTAAGCCTTCTGCCCAGGGGCTGCCTATCTGTACTGCATTTGTAAACCACAACTTTTGCAAGTTGTGGTTTTTGCTGTGATGTTTACCATACCTTAGAATTTTTCTGTCTTAACAGGTGTCAGACATTTTTATTTCTAATTTGAGGAGGATGACACAGCCTCCACATAACTGTTTGCCAATGTCCTTGTGAAAAGACTTATTATTACAACATCTCCTCTGCATAACATAAATAAATATTGGGGATAAGAAAAATTCATCCTTATTTAACAGGATGGAATTTGAGAGCTGGATACAGCTGTGTTGGGTACACGGAAACAAAAATGTCATCAAGCTTCAAGAGGAAAGAACTGTCAGGAGAATGTGTGCACTGGTTGATCACATCTGTTTGGCTTTTGCAGGTATTGTTACCAGTTATTGCACCACAATATGTTGCCTTGCAAGTATATAGTACATAGGAGACCTTTAAAATTGAATTTAGGAAGATTGAATTTATGAAGATAATTGAATAACTATGAATTTATGAAGAATGTTGTGAAGATGGACACTACGGTTTGGGAGATGGGTACTAGGACATGAAGGCTTCTACACAACTGTTTTGAATATAGCTAAGGGATTCTTATGGGGCCAGTGGGAATAATTTTGATTTTTCAAAATTAGTGGTTCTTTTTTTTTTTTAATCATCTTTTAGGTGTCTGTTTGCATCTCATAATTAGGAACAAGCCATTTGGATAGCACAAGTTGCTCTTTACTAATTCCAACGGCAATAGGCAGACTGAGAGGAACAATAAAGGTTAACCTACAGATCAAATTCATCAAAACAAAGGAGGATGATATTGGAAATATTTCTGGGGACTTGGAAGATAACTTTGGGCTTAAATCTTTGCTGCCATCCTCCTTCCCTGCCCTAGATGCTACCTCTTGACATGTCAGTCTCATAAAAGAGACCCCTCTTCCAAATATATATAAGCAAACACTTTTGAACATTTGCCTCCACAAGGAATATTTTCCCTCAGAGGAGGACTGAATGAAGGCAAAACTGCATGAAAGCTCACCATATTTCTAGCAGAAATGCCTAGAGCATCCATGTCATCTCACTGTACAGTTCCATATGACCACTAAGCCAACTGCTCATTGCTACCTGCCCACCACAATGCACAGGTCTTACCCCAGGCCGTGCTCTCCCACTGACACTGTTGTGCTGGCCTTGCTGCCTGGCTGAGGTGTGGCAAACCAGGCTGGAAGCCCTGCAGGGCAGAGAGACAAGCCAGGAAAACCAGAGATGGTTTCTTGCAGTGTCTCACCCAGGTGAGGTGAGAGCCAGCAGAGACTCAGAAGAAGGGGAAGCAATTCAAAGAGCAAAGCCACAGCACTGACTTAGATCAGTCTAAACTCTCACATTAGTGTGTGCTACTGGGTGGTGGCAGTTACTCACCAACCCAAATGGTGGTGTTTAACTTTGCAGTCTTCTACTCTTCTATACTGTGATGTACCCATCACACCTTCTTGGTTTCCTGTCCTGCTGGGACCTGCCTGTACTTGCCTCTTATTCCCTAGTTTTTGCCTCAAGAGTGTAGTTAATTGGATTACTGTTCATGTTCTCTGCTCGATTCCCAAAAGACAGAAAGCAGGCAAGCCCTAGCTCCCATCTGCTTTTCTCATCCTCGGAATGTACTTTTTTTTTTTTCACTGTAAACAGTGCAGGACACCTTTCTTGCCATTCTCATTTTAATTTCAAGAAAATACTGTTGGATGATCCTTGTCTTCAGGACTGGTCAACATGTGTTGGCACTACCAGGGATACCATTTATTGACAAAGTCATGGCACAGGTGAAAATGATCATAATCAGCTCTTCAGTAAACCCAGGTGAAGCTTCTGCCCACCTTCTGCATCTCTTCTAAATGAACAAATGCTACTGAGGGGTTTTTTTTTGTGTTCTTATATTGGAATAATTTTTTTAATATTAAACTTTAGAGAGGGAAAGATAACCATTGTACCACTAAAGATATTTATTCTCTAGATAATGTAAGAAAAGAAAACGCAGCACTAGAAGCTTTTCTTGCACACGAGATTATGTGGACACTCTTCAATTCAGTAGGAAGTTGATAGTCATTTAGATGTCAATGAAACTGGAAAAAGTTTGGAATTCCATTTGAGAGAAACCCTGTGCATGCCTTTTTTTCTTCTCGGATGTAAAGAAATATGTACCAAAGTTCTTTCAAACGGCAATTCTTTCAAACGGATCTTCTTGGTTGTTGTAGTTGAAAACCCTGCCACACTCAGCTATGGCATTCCTAAAATGCTGAATATAGATCTACATGGGTTAGTGAAATAGTCTACATGCCAGCTTACTCAGCATGCTTCTACCATGGACAGAAATTGAGTTCCTTCAACTATTGCTTACAGGAGTGTGTTAAAGGTATTGAAATTTTGGTGCTTTCCATAGTATTTGATCAGAAGAGGCTGTGGCAAACGAGAGTTGCCAGAATAGTTTATGTAAAGAAAAAGACATGTGTGGTATGAAAAAAAGTTGAGAACTGCTGTTGTCATGTATTTATGTTCCCAGATACCCTAAGACAAAGTACTGAAACATTAGCAGAGTCTAACTAGGAGCTGCAAGAGGAAATTGTTGACCTGGCAGATAGGGCCTCTTTCCTTCATGAAAATGCAAAATACTGGGTAAATATACTTGTTTTAATGATTTCATTTTGTACTACATTGTGAAATCTGGTGGAAAAAACATTGAACTTGCTATAATAAGGAGAAAACAGCCATCCCAGGTATGTATTAATGACACTATAGGAAACAATTATATAAATGGTATGCAAAATCTTCTCACAAAAATTATTCCAGGTGACACCTGTGCATTCAGTTTGATGTATGACATCTCCCCTAACATCTGGTGGTACAACGTTAGGTGACTTTTGTAGTGTCTCTGTAGATTGATAGTGCTGGGAGCTATAATGGTTGCTGCTGATTTATAACAGTGTAAGACACTGTTGGGAACATTTCATGCAGGAAGCAGTGTAGGAAGGTGTATGGCAACATGCTACTTGTGTGGGTTGTATAAGACATTATCATTGTCTTTGAAAATGATTAAAATTATAGCAGTGTTTTATCCTGTAGTGATCCTTATCACTGTTTCTGACATGTTGTGGTCCCTTTGTAGCTTAATAGCTTCTGTTTCTATCACAAGTGGAAAATACAGGCTTTATAGTATATACAAAAATTTGCATTAAAAATATTATCAGAATGCAGTATTCTCATTTTTTGTAATAGTTCCTGTAATACTACCTCTACAAAGTATTGCCAGCAGTTTAAAGGAAGGCAGTCTTTCATCTCTGCTCCGCACTGGTGAGGCCACACCTGGAGCGCTGTGTTCAGTTCTGGGCTCCCCAGTACAAGAGAGACACGGATGTACTGGAGAGAGCCCAGCAAAGGGCCCCCGGGATGGTGAAAGGACTGGAGCATCTCACTTATGAGAAAAGGCTGAGAGGGTTGGGACTTCTCAGCCCGGAGAAGAGAAGGCCCAGGGAGGTAAAGTCAATGTCTATAAATACCTGACGGGAGGGTGCAAAGAGGACAGGGCCAGCGGTGCTCAGTGACGAGACCCGAGGTAACAGGCTCAAACTGAAATGCAGAAAGTTATGTTGAACATCAGGAATTTTTTTTTTTTTTTTTCACTATGAGGGTGATGGAACACTGGAGGCTATTTCCTGTCTCTAGGTCTTCCACTTGAGTAACAAATTTTAACAAGTGTGTACTTTGAAATTCAGTGTGCATTTTCTCTCTCCCAATATGATAGTACAGCAAGTGACTGTGACTTGCATGTTTTGGAAACAGCACAGAAAAAGTAGGGAAGGGAACAATATGTAAATGCATTTTCCCAAATGTTTCAAGAGGGCAAATAACTCATTTGCGTTACATTAATGCTTTTGACATTAGACTAATTTTTCAGTTTTAACATTTGTTCAAAGTTTAAAATACCCCTCTTTCCCCCTTCAAATATGAGAACAGTGTGAGAGAGGGAATAGGAAGGGAAAAAAATCTTCATATTTTTATTAATGACCAAAAGAAGAAAAAAATCCAGGTATTCTTTGCAGACACTTTTTAATTTTTGATCAAGTAAACCAGTTTCTTTGAAATATCCATGGAACCAAAATAAGGAAACAAAATTGCAGTTTCAGGTTCAAAAATCATTATCTTTCTATGCTTTTATGCTCTTTGCATACTAAGGGTGAATCAAATTATGAATTCCTGGTGGAAGACCAACAGTTCAGCTAAAAAACATGCACCTGCTTAAATCCAAGATGATACGCAAGCATAGGGAGGTGGAAATTAAACACACCACTCCAACAACAGTTTTCTACAATGTGATACTTGTGAGGATAAAGGAAAACAAGGACACAGCCTTGTCATTGGAAGGAAAGTACATCATTTGCTGTGATGAAACTGATTTGCTCTGTTCTTTTTCCAGTCAGCACTGGGGTTTTTGGTTTGGGTTTGTTTCTTTTCTTTGTTTTTTTTCCCCAAGACAAAAAGTAAATGCACTGCAGATTTATTTTCTCAACAAATTTGGAATAACCACCAGAGCGTTAATTCTTGAGTGTTCCATTTTCCTTTAGAAAGAAAAAATTTTAATAGCTGCATAACTACAAGTTTATTAAATGCTGAAAAATACAGTTAAATACAGTACATATTCTTAAATTTTGAAAAGTGCCTGATGGAGTATAGTTCTGACTGACATCTGAGTTTGTTTTATACTAGAGCACAGTGGGAAAGAACAGGAAGATACCCTATATGCCTCAACAAAATTCCAGTCTCTGTTTTAAGGAGGTAGGTGAACACCAACACCAGTTTTAATTTTTCTGCAGTTGGATTTTAGATTTTACTGGTGTAGTCTGTGTTACAGCTTTTGCTCAGCCTTATTGTGGCTGGCGTTAAGTGATGCGAAGGGGATGCAGCTCCATTTAGCCCCTTTGGTAACCCCACTCTTGGTTGCCAAGGGTCTTTTAATTGGCCTTTGTCTGATTTATAAATCTGATTATGCCTGTTTGCATTGTTTTGAAATGCATTACAATATTTACCTGCACAGTTTTTGCTGTGGAATGTAACGTAATAGATTGGAGCATCACAATTGGAAATCTGTGGCATTAATCTTTTTGTTTTACTCAGATTTTTAATGCAAAAGATATTGAAATGCAAGTTACAGAAGCAGGTAAGGGAAAAAGATTTAAAGTCACAGAAAAATTATGACAGCATAATGTTTTTGAAGCTCCAAGAGGCAGTAATGGTCCGCAGTGCACAGAGTTGCTGAATGAACTTGTTTCTCTCTAAGCTGAGTTTTGTAGTTTTCCTGAAACATGATGGAGCTAAAGGTGTGCTATTCCTAATGTTTGTGCTATGTAAAGAGGCATATATTTATCTATTTTTTTCCTTGCACATATATTTGCCCCCAAAAAATTACTGATATGTTTTCCAGAAGCTGAATATTGGCCTGGGTTAGTGGTGGTACAGCATATGTAAAATCCGTCAGAACCCTTTTTTCTCCTTTTTTATTGTAATTTTTGCAAATAGGATAATTACTGCTCAGTGGTACTATGAGTCCAGTAGAGATCTTATTTGTGTTCTGTTTCATTTACTAAATGTTGCAATGCTGTACATTATCCATGAGCAATACCAATAAATAAATAAAATAGCAATGTCACTTTACATAATGCTGTATTATTATTGGCCACTGCAGCTTCAGTGATAAAACTCCTTTCTTTTTGCAAGTTTTACTGGATAGTGGTATCCAGTATCCAGTGGTACCACTGGAGTGGTATCAAGTATAACTTCACTGTAGTTCTGTAGTTCTGTAATTCTTAAAATATTAAATCTCAGATCAATTGGTTTTACTCTCTTGTGTTCCATTGAGAATATATTTGTGCCCAGTGGCTTAGCTTTAATACTGTGGGTCTCTTTTGTAGAGGCATTTTTACTGTACCTGTTTCCTATTACGGTATATTTTCAGCTACATGTCAATTGCTTGTGCCCATTCCTCCCTTCTTTTTTCCTTTGTTCACTTAGTTTTCTGATCTACCTTTCTCACTTAGAGCCAAGCTTGTGAGGTGTGTGTGCTTTCCAGACCTTCCCACCTCGTCAGATCACTTCCAGCTGAGCATGAGCCAGCTGTGCCCAGGTGGCCAAGATGGCCAGTGGCATCCTGGCCTGTATCAGCAATAGCATGGCCAGGGCAGCGATTGTGCGCCTGTACTGGGCACTGGTGAGGCTGCACCTCAAATCCTGTGTTCAGTTCTGGGCCCCTCACAACAAGGACATTGAGATGCTGGAGCATGTCCAGAGAAGGGCAATGGAGCTGGGGAAGGATCTGGACCACAAGTTGTTTGGGGAATGGCTACGGGAGTTGGGGGTGTTTAGTTTGGAGAAGAGGAGGCTGAGGGATGCCCTTATCTCTCTCTACAACTACCTGAAAGGAAGGTGTGGCCAGGTGGCAGGTAATCTCTTCTCCAAAGTAACAAGTGATAGGAGAAGAGGAAATGGCCTCAGATTGTGCCAGGGGAGGTTTAGATTGGACATAAGGAAAAATCTCTTCACTGAAAGGGCTGTTGAGCATTGGAACAGGCTGCCAGAGAAGTGGTTAAGTCACAATTCCCGGAGGTATTGAAATGACCTGTATGTGTGGTACTGAGGGACACGGTTTAATGCTAGACTTGGCAGCGCAGGGTTAATGGTTGGACTTGGTGGTCTTTTCCAAAATAAATGTTTCTATGATTCTACGATGTAGCTTGGGGTTCCTCAAATAAACTGGAACTGCAGGTGCACAGCTAGACAGGAATTCCTCTGCTGGGACTTCACATGCCTCACTGTTAGCTCTCTCGCTACTAGTAGCTCAGTGTAGCCAACCAAGCTTTATGTCTTATAACAGGATAAAAGTGTATGCCCAATTCTTTTACTATACCTTCCTGTTGTACTTTTAAATGTTTTATAAGGCTTTAAAGCTGCAGGGTATTGTACCTCATGGAACAAAGACTTTGACTTGCGCAAATCTGTATATACATTGTGACCTGAATATCCAAAAGGAAGAGGCACCTCCATAAAAAGATCATCAGTCAAGATAGAAAAAACAGGGCAGACTGTAACTCTGACTATAAACAAACAAACTAAAAAATCTACTCAAATTGCAACCAAAATGCAGGTGTGGTTACTGCTGATATTAAATAGCTATCTATGATTTCACTTGGTTGTTTTCATTAGTAAATAGATACACATTTACAACTTTTATTCCCATTACTTAGTCTTTTTGGTCATGTATTCTATTCCTGCGTTTCCAACTAAGAGAATATAAAACTTTTGTAAAAAGGATCACGGACAGATTAAAAACCCTTGAAGCATACTAGATAGATTTTATAGGATTATAGGAAGCTGAAACCATTGTTGTATGTGAAACTGGCTTAAGACCTAACGACTTAAAAAGGTTTATCTTTGGAAGAGTTAAGGCCTGCTGTGGACAGAAATTTTGGAGAGTGAGTAGCTTTGTGGAGGGTGGTTTGTATTGTAAATATGCAATCTGAAAGCCTCCAGAAAGCTTAGAACAGCACAGACCGATTCATTGCGCACTGTGAAGGTCTCAGCTGTTGGAAACAAGTTATGCAGAGCAAACTATGGGCAGTATCTACATAACCTAATAGCTCCTGGGAAAGAAATCTCAGCTGCTGTTTGCTGTAATGCTTTCCCATGCCTGGAAGGTAAAGAAGGTACTTCTACATGAATGTCAGATGAGCCCATTCATGGGTTATTTGAAGTAGTGAAACAGGTCAGTTTGCCAAGGCCAGGTGTTCATGGAAGGAACAGAGTATCTTCAGCTGACTTTGAAAAGCAATTACCAAGTTTAGCACTATCCCCTGTACGAGTGTAGACAAGGATGATGACTTTGAAAATTCAGAGTTTTTCAGTGTATGGGGATTTTTTTGATTGTTGCAGTTACCCAAGAGAATAGAGATTTTTAAAAACCCCAAAACTCCAGGTAATGACAAAAGTTAACTTCCTTACGTGCTGCAACCTGTTCAGTTATGAAAAATAGCTTTCAAGTTCCAGGTTCTTTGTTCCTTTTTATTTTGAATGATTTTTTGCATTTCTCTTAACTTTGTTAACAACGACTGCACACTGGGCCTCCATGATAAAACACTTTTCCAGTGTGGAAAAAGGATTCTTCCTTTTATTTCCTGTGCAGTTTCATAGAATGATGGGTGCCTCTGCTTTGTTTAAAGAGGGCACTTATGGCACTTTAACTTTTAAATTTTTTTTAAGATAGGCATGTTTCTAAATCTTCTGGGCTTTGTTCACTGGGCTATAGGGGGTTTTTTCCTCTTTATTATAATCGTGCTATGCCTTTTCTTGTAGTGCATTTCATATTGCTTCCTTTGCTCCTCGATTCATGTATTTCTTTCTCTCACTATGCTGTATTTTCTACTTCCTGTTTTCACACACTGCTGTGCTATGCAGCTTTAGTGCACACATTTCCGTTGTCTTCAGCTGTTTCTTTTTGGTCCTTCAGATACACTTTCACTCCTGAGCATTTGCATGGAGGGTCTCAGAGATTCCCTCAAAATTTCAATGGCTGCGAGAAGATAAAAATTTGGCTTCAAGTAAGAAGCCAACTCCACTTTTCCTGAAGTCCAAGAAAAATAGACGTGATGCCTTGCTTTGCATCTTCTTCCCTTCTGCCATCAGTCACTGCTGGTCTTTGCTGAAACTGAAGTCTCCTGGTCTCTGTGCATCCTTTGGCATGTAGGAGGTAACTGACTGTCCCCTGGTTGTTACTTTCTGTGTGTAACACAGCTTCGTATGAGTAAGCAATAATGTAATTTTTCCAGACTAGGCAGATCCGTAAAACGTACGGAGGATGCTCACTCTTGCGTTGTCACCTCTCCTCTTTCACCATCTTCCTAGCTTGCTCTGACACTTGGAAACTGTGATCATTGCTGCTGCCACCTCTGAGATTTTGGGCTGATTTGTTCTGGAATAGGATAGGCATACCAATTGGTGAGCAATTTCTCTTCTCTAACTGTTTCTGCTGACAGCAATATAAAGCAATAACGCTGTGGAATCAAGCAAGGTTGTTGCTCAAAATGGTCAAAAAGAGGAGCGTTTCCCTGTCTTGTCTACATTTCTATCTGAAAAACATAGTTGCAAGGGAAATTTAATACAAGAGTATTTTTTTTTCCTCCTAATATTTTTTGGACTTTGTGTTCTTTGTACCACTTTAATGAACCGTACCCTGGATTTTGTAATTGCTTATGTTGTGCTAAACTTGGGCAGATGTAAGCAATATCCTTTAAATGTTATGGGTAAAATAAAGTACGTGCAAAGACGTGCTTCAGAATGTATTGAAATTTAGCCCAAACTTGGCTATGATACACAGCGACCTCAAAGCAGAATTACTGAAGGTCATGGTGAGTTCCCTATCACACGTGAAAAAACTTTCAGCTATATTATGAC
>VYXC01008332.1:2302536-2432491 GCA_013397175.1 Platysteira castanea
TGTTTCGGGTTGGTTGTGTGCCCCAAACTTCGGGGAACCGGAGTGTGTGTGCCTTGCAGGGCATTGGCAGTGTGACTGGGTTCAGTCGGGTAGCGCTGGGGGTGCTTACAGCCTGTCTGGAGGATGGATCTGGAAGTCTCTGGATAAAGGCAACTTCTTACTTTGCTGGATAGCACGAGGAGCATGAGAAGTAGCTAAGAGCTCAGCGGCCGAGTTACCACGATATGTGACTTGAAAAAGACTGCTCGAGGCTGTGGTGGAACTTGGATGAAGGAGTATCTCGGGGAGGGGGGTTGGCGGCTGCAGAGCGGCTCCCGTAACTCACGGAGCGGGTCAGGCTGCCCGCGCTCCCCTCCGACCGGGCAGTCCCGCAGGAATTCTTGTCACTGGCACAACCAGGCCGGTGCCACTGTTCGTGGAACAAAATATTACCGTGCCTAAGGAGGGCAGAGTTGAAAGTTCATTACGTGTTGCTCCTTGAAATGCTTCTTTTTCTGTAAACCCTCAAGTGGGAAACGTAAGGGTTTGGAGAGATACCGCCCTTACAAGTGTGTTTCCTATAGCAGCAGTGAAAATATTAACGTAGGAATTGCACAGTGCTGATACAGACAGCTTAATACTTTGGATAGCAACAGAGGGTTAGCCAGGGCTTCTACCTGCACTTTCTCTTAAGAGAAAGAAGGTGCTGTTGGTTCTGAACTTCCCATTTCTCCCTGTTGGGCTGTATTTAAATGCTTTTTTTAAGAAAAAAAATGACTTTGCTTCCCCTGGTTTTTGTCTCGCTCTGTTGAGACCCCAAGAAATGTAATGACTTTATTGCTATTTGATGCTATAATTACTTCCTGCCAGGACAGTTCTGTTGTTGGAGCATCTGTTGCAATTACTTTCAGGTCGGATATTGCTGAAAAGGATGACTGGCTTTACAGTAATCCCTGTGCTGGTAGTGCGTATTTGCTTTTTTTTTTCCTTCTCTCTCTTTTTTTTTTAATCCCAATGTCTTTGTCAAAGACGTGTACATCCCAAGGAATATACAATGCTAATGAAAAAAAAGTCTTTAGTCAGTCAGTTTTACTGTAGATTTCCCAGCACTCATGATGCTGTAATGTCTGGGTAGTCAGCAGTCAAGTATGAGTCTAAATCCTTGCCAACTTTCCTCTGAAATGAACCATAATGGAAATATATTAAATTTTTGTAGCAGGGCTTCCCAGGTATTCAGGTGCTGTATCTAATATTTTTGCTTTCTGGAATGTATTGACATTCAGTTAAACACCGTTCAGTGGGGGTGGATGCTCATGCAAGTTGCCTGTGGCTTGGGAACTACAAGTTAGCAAAACTTAAGGGTTTTTTGTAGTGGCTTGGGTTTGATTGCATCCAGGTATAGCATTGAATGTTGTCTGACTTTTATTGTGGTAGTAGGCAGATGTAACAAAAATAGTATTACCCCTCAGTTGCATCAGCTTGTTTTCCTTGCTCCTGGGACAATGCAGTCTTTGTATCAGGAGTTCAGAGGTGCTGGTACTCTGCAGCGTTGTAAATTAAAGTAACTGAATGGACTTTAGGGCTTCAGAAGAAACCTAGATGTCAGATTTCAAATGGATCAATGTTTCAGGGAAACTTGTCTAAGTAATTGTTTTAAGGTTATATAAAAGTGCATTCTGTCTTGAGTGTTGGTATTTTACCTCTGTCTTCTAAGCGGATTCAATTTTTAATTAATAATAAAAAATGCAAGATGAATAGCATTAAAGCTGCAAGTGTTAGCATCATTAAAAAAAGAAAGTGGAAAAAACCATCAAATTCTTAGGCTTGAAAAGTTTGTATTTCAAACAAGCTGCCAAATCTAGTCATACAGGATAAAATACAGAAGGGAGAATGCACTTAGGTGTAAAATCATGGCATACAACTTTTGTGGCACCTGCTAAGAAAAATGCGTACAGAAAACATCCTTCCCTTGAGTTCCAAAGGGAAGTATTTGAGGTGGCTTGTTCTGAGGAAGGCTGGACAGCGCTGCTCTTACTGGTCATCCTGAGTTACTCATGAACTGCTTGTAGCCTGGAGTGGCCATTGCTTCCACAGTACTGCAGTCTGGGGAAGGAAGGGCACCAGTGGAGCTGCCTTTCCCTCTGTGACTTGGAGGGCAGTGGAGGTTCATGGAAATCTGGTATTTACAGTGTTTTTTCTCTTCCATCTCTACCTTCCTCTTGCTCAGAATAAAGCCAGGAGGTGGGAAAGGCAGATGAGTAGATATGACTGACTCCTCATGCCTCTGAGCACAGACTGCCCATCTGCCAAGTGCCTCATTTCACCTGGTTACCCAGGAGGGATCACTGAGCTTTGCAAGTTCTCCTGGTCTTAAAGGACACAGACATGCTTATGGAGTAACGAGGGTTTTTCATCACCTTCCTATGGTTTCCTCTACCAAGTGCTGGTTTTCAGTGGAGCAGCAGCCATCAGAGCAGTGCTGCTGGTACCCAAGGCCATCCTCCCGCACCAGTCCATCCCTGGGTGACCACCGCTGAAGGCTTTAGCATGCAGTAGGGCTTCAGCTGGTCTGACTTCAGGGTTTGGTCTTTTGACCGTGCATACCATCAGGTCTTGGACTGAATGACTGGGCTATGTCCTCCCAAATGAAGGGAATTTGTATGATCTACCAAAGGGACCTTTCCTCAGTTGCCCTCTTTGTTGACAAGAACAGGTTAGCAGCATTTCAGAAGGCTTTGCAGGTAGCAGTCTGGGCCTGCGGAGAGCAGACTGGCATGGTGAGTGCAGTGCTGCCTCAGTCCTGAGCTCCATGTGGCCTGTGCTGATGTGTACAAACCTGAAAAAGTCTTGTGTCATGGACCATCTACTTAACAAGAAATTGTGTCCTTGGTTAACCTGAGCCTAATGTTGTTGGGAGAAATGGATGGGCTGTGCTATTAAATGGGAGGAAATAGTTGGGAAGGGGAAGGAGTGATAAGGGCCGTGACAAATGTCTATAGTTCACCTTAGTGTCTTTGGGCCCCACACTGCTTTGGAGGAGGGTAGAAAAAGAGCATAAAACCAGCAAAAATAATGCTGTTTCTTGGTTTTGTTTACTTTTCTTGAACTTAGGTTTTTGTCACTTCTGTGTCTGTACTTTCAGTCTGTCCCAGGCCCTGAATGCTCATTACAAGCTGGTGTTTAAGGGACAAATAGCAGATATATCTACTTCTCTGCTGATGGGATGGAAAAGGACAGAACTGAACTGGATGCCAGGGATCCTCCATTGTTACCTTGAATCTGCTTAGAGCAGGGAAGCTCTCTGAAAACCTCGCCTCATGCCACTGCTGCTGGTTACAGGGCTGTGGCAGCAGCTGCCATCACTCATCACTGTGGCATTGGCTGCCTCTGGTGTGTGTATTTCTGTTTTATGCTTTCCATTACTGCGAACACCAGTGGGCCTGAGCAAGCACGGTGTCAGCAAGAGGGGTTGACCTGAGTGTGCTGTAATTCCACTGGTAATGTGGTGCAAGGCATGGTCTCCGTATAAGGTTTCCTTTGCACCTGACTTAGAGGGGAATGGCAGCAGGTACAGCTTCTTGGTTTCTGTTTGCAGCTCCGTTGTCTTTGCTTGGGTGTTTTGCCCTGTCTGTGACAGGTTTTCCACTGCCTGCAGCTTATCTAGGCTGACAGTGGGTAACTTCAGAAAGCACAGCCACTGTTTGTGTCAGGTGGCTGGGGCTGTGTGACAAGAGGCAGGCAGGCAGCAGGTGGACTCCTGTGGGTGGGAAGGAGAGAACCGGTGTGGGTATTCCAAAGCTGCAATGGGATGGTGTGGAGCCTGGTCTTGTCGAGTTTCTCTTAATTGTATGTAGAACCTAAGGTAGGTAACTTGAAGAGGTAAGGGCTGATAAACATCTGGATGCTGCTGCCTTCTGCTTTCGAAGTTGACCTAATATGTCTCATGCAAAGTGCTGTGAATCTCCCTCTTCATGTTCTAGTTGTTGTTTTTCAGCAGTAAAATCACATGAGGAATTAGATATTTTCATATTTGTTTAGAAAAGGAGAAAGTGCTGATTTTAAAGTACTTCTTAGTTTATATTATGTTTGAGTAGAAGTAGGCTATCTAAAGATTTCTTGTTTCAACAGGCAGAAAATCCTAGAAATTCCTTTAAAGTATGCAATTTCTGAATGTTGATAATCCCATGAAGTCTGAGCATGGTACTTGTGCTTAGACCAGTAGGGGCTAAATAATCGATGCTTGTAACCTTTTGTATCCCAATAATGTCCTCTGTTTAAAAGGCTTCTTGGTATGGATTCTCTGCAAACTTCTCCCTTCACATGAAGTGATGCTGATCAACTGATCAACTTTTTTTTATTTTTCCTGAGGAAGGGTCAATAAAGCTTTGGTGGGCTTGAAGAACTAAGTCAAACTTAGGTAATAGTGAGGAAATACCTTGTGGCATAACTAGTTGAAATTTCAGCTGCACTGTAGGACTTGATTTTGCTTTCAGGACTGAGTGTGTCTAGCAAAATAATGCCTTCATATGATTAAGTGCACATTCCCATGTGGGAATTAAGATTTAAATCTTGGCAGAAGATGTAAAGCTAATGTCTAGATTTATGGTTTTCCAACACACAGGAAAGAAAAAGATGCATTCTGAATACTTAAGCACGGGAATATTATGCTCAGTAAAATTAATGTTAAATGCTGTTCCGATTTTACAGTCAGTTGGAGTACATAGCAAAGAATTACAGCTACAGTTTGGTGAATAGTAAACTTTTTTTTAATCCTTAGGAGAGAGAGAACATGAGCCTGACTTGTGTTGCTTTTGCAATATTTAAAGGACCTTTCATCTTGTAGCAGTAAAAATAGTGTCATCCCCACACAGGTGACAGCTGGAAGAAACACTAATTATGTTTCAGTATTCTTTTTCCTAAGGATGCTGGTAAAATCTAGGTAAGCTCATGTGTTGTTATTTTGAGTAGTTGCAATACCAGCTTTTTAAAGTCATATTAGAGAACCGGGGATTTGTTATGCCATGTGATTGGAATCTGTGCTGTGCCTAGGGTAGGATTGTATTTACAGTTGTTATGTGAGTTTTGATGTAAACTGCAATGCTTCTGATGGCAATCAAAGATGAATAATTAGTACTGCCTTAACCGTTTAGACAAAACCAAAAGGATAATACTTTTTTGGAATTCTCTTTGCATGAAGCTACTTTTTTGAAAACTGGTGATGTCAGAAGAAAAGCGAGTATGATTTGCAAAATGGAAAAGATCGCCGTAGGTGTTTTTAAGTGTCTTACTATTCAAATTGTCAGGATTAAGGTCTGTTCTGCCATCTGGATCACCTTTAGAACGAAGTCCACTAACGGATCTTTTCCACCAGTGTCTTGAGGAAATAGTCTCTGATTGCAGCTGAAGCAGGGTAAAAACGTCAATAGACGGAAAATCCTTGTTGCTAATGCGCAAATTGAGGGTCTATTAAGGCTGGAGAACTGGTGAAGCTCAGTGATCTTACTGTGCAGCCAGATGATATGGTAACGCCTAATTTTCATAGCTTGTGTTTGCAGACTGCTTCCAGTGCATGCTTCCAGTTTGGTGGAGGCAGAGGAGATGCTTTCATTAGTACTGGCTGCTCCTAGGAGTTGCCTGGGAAATCAAAGTTCCTTGGATGGATATCCAGGCTAGATTAACAACTGGGTGAAACAGCATGCCCTGGTTGGCACAGCACCTGAAGACTTTCCCTGGCAGCTTGCGCACTGGCGGTTGCCACCTAGTCCCAGTGGAGCCCTGGAAGGCAGGTCCAGCTGACTGATGGTGGTGCATTACCAGGCACTCTCAGTGGGGCAGGCAGTGCTCTCTGTTGAAGGGGGTAAGTGCAGTCAGAACACCTTTATACATGGCTTGCATGCTAGGTGCTTGACAAATACCACACAGTTCTGGTGACAGTTTCCACAGTATCCGTGTAGATAGAAGTTATTGCTTTCCGTGAAAGTTTTGCTGTCTTCTGCAATAATTTTTGTTTGCTCCATCACACTTAGAGCAAGATGGTGATCAGTGTTAAAATTCAGTGTTGATCCCTTGCTTGCTAGTTAGAAGCCATCCAGCTGAGGAGTGGATTTGCACTTTCAGAAGAAATGAAGTGGAATTCAACTTTCTTCTGGTCCCCAAGTGAGCAATGAGGAAACAAGTGTCCCATTGTAAAATTAACCTGAATTAACTGTCTTTATTCTCCTCTTATTTAAAGGAGACGGACGTTTAAAGGGAACTGATCTTGTCCTTTGTTAGAACACTACCAAGACACCAGTGATGTTTTTAGCAGCACTTGGTTTAAAGTTAAGATTTGTGGTGCAACACTTCAGCTTCAGATTTCTCTCTTAACAGCTAAATGGCTGTTCCAGAAATGGTGAGTGCAGGGTATTGGCATACCTTCTGGTCCTTAGAAAGCCGTGTGCTGTGTATATATGGCTGCAGTGTGCCAAGCGCATAACTTGCTGTTTAAGGAATTTCACTCCAGTGAATACTAGGAGTGCACAAGAGGATACGGTATAGAGACTCAATGCTTCTTTCAGTGCAGAAGGAATTGTCTTGAGAGTAAGGAAGTGTCACTTTGCTCCTTTGAGGTACTATTTCACTGCCATCAGCTGAGTCCTCTGCAAATATTTGGAGCTCCTGTATGAGGTAATTTGGGTCCTGGAGAACGTTCAAGTCAGATCATCTTAGCTGAAGACAATCCTAGAACTGTCTGATTACTCAGATAGGAAAGCAACCAAGCCTCAAGGTGCAAAGTTGCAAACCACAAAGATGCGATGGGGAAATGTGGATGGGAAATGATCCCAGTTGCTGAAAGGCGTGGCCCAAGGACAAGAGCTTGATGTTATCACAGTATCAAATAAGGCTCTGCCTTGTGATATACAGTGTTGGCTAGGAATCCCCTATGCCTACACACAATAAAAACAACATCTCTTAGGATTCAAGTGTAGTTGGTACACTCTGAATCCAAATAGAAACAATAGTGCCATCTTGTAACTATGCCCAGAAAACCTTCTGGTTATTTACATCCCCTCCAAGTATCGATGCAATGTCCAGATTTTCTTTAGATGGTTGATATGGGCATCTGTTGCTTGTTATTAAAAAAAAAGGTTAATTACCTTGCAACTGGTACAGTTATACTTTTGCTTAATAGTTCTACTATAACTGTAAAATTGTGTGGATATAAATGTATTCTCAAGGAAAGAAGCTGAACTGTATGAGCAGTCGAGGAGAACTCTTATCGCTGAAATATGTGCCTGTGTTCTGTGAAAGGGCATCAGCGCTATGGGGGCCCAGTTGCTAGACTGTTAACAGATATCCATCTGGGTACCAAAATGCACTGATGAGCAGCTAGTCTCCAATAGCTTGGATAAGACTTGCTGGTTGAGCAGCGTGTGAAACTTGGCTTCAGATTTCTGCAGTTTTAGCACTTTGTGTCTAGTTCCTGGAGGAAGGGAGGAAGAGGGGACTTTGTTTATGCTCTTCAGAAAGATGCGTGGTATCCAGTATTCCAGACTGTTAGAAACAATAGGATACCAGTTTGCTCCATCCTGCCTAGAAGAGATAGCACCATCCCTTTCCTGGCTGCCTATGCTTGGAAAGCCTGTGTCTGCACTGGGTGTCTCAGGAGCTGGTGCCTGTTGTTAGCACAGAAAGGTGCTTAGCCAGAGAAGGGTTGGACTTACTGAAGGCAGCAGCCTTTGCTGGAACTGTAAGCCCCTTGAGCTGTTAGTGTGACAGCGTTTTGGGTACATGGTGGTGGTCTAAAACACTGCTCACAGCAACCCAGACAGTCTGGGAAACATTAATTAATGCTGGTGGAACTGTGCTATCAGCTGGACAGTCATGTCTGTGAGGAAAGCTGGTCACTGGCTTTGAAAAGTGAGATGTCAGACATCAGCCTTGAAAGTTGTAGGCCGGAGTCTACATGAATCTGCAATGCAGTTTGTGCAGTTGGCAAAGATGCAATCTTTAAAGAACTTAGGAGTAAAACATTGTGTTTTATTTTATTTAGACTGTGTGCTGTTGTAGCATGAAAGAATATGGGGATTGTGCCGTTTGATTTTTTCTCCTGACATGGAAATTAATGATTTCCATATCCATGGGCAAAACAAGGTGTCTTTCATCGGAATTCAAAGTCTGACATCTCATTGTGACTCTGCAATATCTACATGCTAGTCACTGGTCCTGAGCCATTGCTATAAAGACCCATTAGTTTAGGAGCTTCCCTAGAGCAAAGGGAAAGAGCACAGAGAGTGATTTCTGAGATATGTAATTATTTAGTTTGTGAAACAAAATGTGAATGGAATTAATTGTTTGAGGGCCTGGATGTGTGGTGAGTGATTCTGGTTGCTGCAATAGCAGTGCTTGATTGTAGGTTGGGCATTGCTGAATTCTTCTTAAATCAATTAGAATTGACTTCCAAAGGTTGGAATGATTTTTTGTATGCAGTAAAATGTTTTGTGGGTGTAGTGTAGATGCTGAACAACTTATCTTGACCCCATATAGTGTGGATGAGCCCTCTGCCCTGCTTATCTGGGAAGTCTAAGAACCACCACAGGTGTTTTTCCCAAGAAAAGCCTAAAACAGGCAGTCTTTGACTTCACAGAAGATCTGTTGCCTGAAGTCAGTTGTATTTAAGAACGGAAGTTAGAGATCATTATTGGGAGCTTGTGGTGTGGTAACTTGATGTGGCCTCTAGATCTTTGCTGTAGCGTCATTCCTAAAACAGTGAAAAGCCCAGCTAGATGTTGCCTCCAGATTGGGCTGTTGTCCTTGTTTCATCTCCACTACAGAAATTTGCAGTAGGCATCTAGGACAACTCAAGTACCGAGTGAGGGTCATGGGGAATCAGTAGTTCTCCTGCATCCACTACAGACCATACTTCATCTGAAAACACTACAGCCCCATCATATTAGAAGGGTTATGTAAGTCATGTAAAAGTTAAGTTACTGTCTTTCACAGTGTCTCATTAACACTTTGTGCCTCTTTAGCACTCTTTTTCAGCTAATTTATGACATAATGCACCTTGATACAATCACTGCCTGAACAGTCTATGTCTCTAATAATGCCTTTTTTTTTGGTCTGTCTTATTCAGTCCTGTAATGCATTTTTAAAACTTTTAAGTGACCTGTTCTGTGGGACTCAATAAATGGGATTAAAGAGGAAAAAACATAGGTTTTTTTCCGAAGGATGGCTTTAGAGAGAAAAACTGTATTCAAAGCTGTTGCATGGATTAGTAGTGTTTGGCCTTTTATTTTCCAAATTTTTAATGATCCTAAATAGTCAAAGAAATGTAAAACTAATATTATTTTTTAATTGCTGTTTAGTGTCCTATTAAAATATCCCCTTTAAAGCTTGGTCTCACCTTGAAATAACTGCCTTAAAAGCTATCCCTTTGTTTTGAGTAGCTCACTGAAAGAATGGGATTTGTTTAGGAACAGAGAGCTCAAACACATTACTGTTGTTTTAAAACATTTTGGTTCTTCAGTTACTGATAAGAGACCCGGAAGTCCCATTTAGCCTTGTTTTATAATTGGTGTTAAAGTGCACTTTACTAAGATTGGCAACATACCTGATACAGGCACTTCTTGTTTTGAAATAAGCTAAATTTATCCTTCTTTGAGAGCAGCTTTTGTGGCTTGTGTTCCCTTAAATGAGTTTGGTCTCATTGTGGTTGGTTCTTGCTTGTATTTTATTTTAGGAACAAAAGACTTCTTTTCATTTCCTCACAGTATTCCCTAGCCAGCAGTTCCCAAGAGCTGTTTGGTTAAGCACTTGGGTTAGAATCCATGTAATCGAAGTGGTGGCTTAACTTGACAACTTCATCTTCACGTGTAACAGCATAAGGTGTATCTCCACTGGAGCACAGATGCCAGCTGGTTCATCTCAGGAAATTTCTGGGTGAAGTTCCCCTTCAGAAATGGCCTCAGGCTTGTCTTATGTGGTGGAAGTTGCCCTTACGGTGGGATGCTTTTAGCATACATTGTTGTTCAGTGCTGCTGGTTGAAGCTGAGTGTTTGAGTTAGCACCACAGCTTTATGTGAACAACATTGTGGTTTCCTTAACACTATTCCCTGAAATGCAGCGATGCCCGTGCGGGTGGCATTACACACAGTGGCATAAGCAGGTCTCTGCCGTTATCCCACAGCTTGTTGTTCGTGTCTCCGGTGCTTGGAGGTTTTGGTGCTTTCTAGTTAAAATGCAGAGATATCTGGAAGCTGCTCCTGCTGCTAGCTTGTGTTTCTTGATTCCTGGGTTGGATGCTAAACCAAGTTCAGAGTAAGTTGGGTTTCTTTGCTGATGGTGTTGGGACAGTGAAAATTTGGAGTGGAGAGATCTCAAGTTTGAGAAATTAAATTAAATTTCCTTAAAAAGGCCTCTAATTTTCCATTGTTCACACTGCTGGCATGTCTGGGTAGAGGCTGATCTGGGTGGTGGCTGCCTGAGTTTTGCAGGACTGTTGCCAGGCACTCCTTCTGGAGGCAGGGTACCTGCAGCCCCTACTGCAGGAGAAGGTAGGGCATGGGAGAAAGCCTGTAGATCTCAACGAGACCTCTTCAAGGTAAGAAGGGATAGCGTGGCTCCTTCTTATGTGGCTTTGGAGGAAGAAAGGTGTGCAGGGAACAAATGGCTGAAATAGCTGATTGTATTTTAACTGCGTTCTCTGCCAATGTAGGAAAACCAAATTACTTTCCAAAGCATGTTTTTGGCAGAACAGGCAGAATATCTAAGGACAGAAGTCTTAATTCATGGCAAAAAGGGCTGTTTTTTGCTCTGCAAGAGATATCTGAGTCCTCCAGTGAAGCATGTAAGAAATAATCACTGATGGTAACTGGTCACTTCGGTTTGAAAATAGGAACAACTTTGTAGCCCCAAAGGGCTTGTGCCTTGCTCTTAGTACCAAAGTGCATGAATTTTGAAAAAGTCGTTCCTGTTCTCTGAAACAACTCCAATAAAACTATCAAACATAGAGTTCTTGGAAGTGCTGCCCAAAAGAGGGCACCTCTAGTGTTACAAGGATGCTTTATTGCTCTTCATTTACTACATTGGTGCTGATACTTTGCTCAGATTGCCAATACCTTTTCTGTTTTTAAATGCAGTGCTGAGAGGTGTTAGCTGAAACTTCATGTTTCGGCTGTTCAGAGGTCCTTTGTAGTTTCGTGTGTTGTCTCTTCCTTCCCCCCATTTTCTTGGGGAGTTACAGCGACTGCAAGGCATGATCTGTTTTCACATTTAGTTTGTTAGTATTTGCCTTCTAGTGGATGTGAAAACAGCTCTTGATAAGAAGTACTAGCCTTCTTCCCCACCAAGTGAAGAATGTGGATTCATGCACTTACCTTCATTTCTCATAGTAGCGTCTTGGTAGCTGTGCAAGTCTGTTTACGTGACCTTTCTACTGAGAACCTCAAGGTAACCATCACCTGCTGTTCCCTCATTTCACACTTGTGCAGCTGTTATGAAGTGTATGAGACTTCAGGCATTGGTTTTGAACTCTCAAAACCATGGAACCTCTTCTTCTGGCATAAGAAACCTCCTGTGCCACCTCTTGGGAATCTGTGCTATTGGCTGCAGTATGGGGTTATTGCTTTTGTTTCCAGGCAGAAAGGGAGTATCAAAGTTGTGACAAACTGTAATTAAATTGCAGCAACCAGAGGTAAAAAATAAGTGCTGTTCTCCATGGCTTTCAAAGTGTTTCAGGCAATCCACATGTCAGTTTACTGTCCCTTTGTGACATTAGGTTGTAACTGCCCAAACTGTGTCTCTTGTGCTTGGACAAGATGTGGCTCTTCAGTGTATGGAACTGTAACTCTAACAGCTGTTTCAGATTTACCTTCAGCTTTATCTGTGCTAGCGTCAGGAATTAATAGCATTAAGCCTACAGAAGCAGTAGTTAGTAGATTACCATAATACTGGTTTGGAGTTACAATTTTGTCAGTGTCACAAAGAGCTGCTGCCACGAAAAGGCTAGCACACTTTATTAAAAATCCTGCCAAATGGAACGAAGATAGGGAAATTATTGTTTGTTCCAAGGGGAACAATTTTTTACTCTAACTTACATGCAAGTAACAGGCATTATCATAGTTGAATGTTCCAATCAAGGCCGTGACCACTGGAGTGGCCTTAGGTAACTTCTTCTATGGATGCTCTCACCAAGTTATTTTACAGTGTTCAGTGATTCAGTATGGATGTCCTTATGCCTAATCCTATTGCTAGGGGGAAAGTTATCCTTTTCTGGATCATTGTTATCCTCCTCAAATGTAAAGGGGCTACTCTGACCGGTTTTAATATTCGTGGTAGTTGATTTTTATTTACCTTTTCTTTTTTGGAGATGTTAATGAATTTGCATATGAACTGTATTGTATTTGCATAAACTTTCTAACTATGTCACTCTTGAGGTGATTTCCTGTCGAGCAAGTAGAGTGTGCTGGAAACTCCCCCCATTCAGGTGACTGGAGGATGGGATACTTTTCCATCAGGGACTCCATCTCTGGCGAATGCCAACTGAAATTTCACAACAGTAGTGCAAAACCAGTCCCAGTCATGTAATCAAGTTGACTGGTATCCATGAGGTTTCTCAAATGCAGAAGGAGAAAATGTGCATCTGATAATTTGACTTAACAGACAAATGTAATGACTAGTGACAAAATATCCAAGTGCATGAAAACTAACTCTTAATGCATTCCAAATCTCTAAAGGAATGAAGTTATAAGTTTATATGCACCTTCTTAAAGAGCTATCAGTGATGTTTTAAAGCAGGCTTATAAAAGAAAAGCCTAAAATCTCCAGTAGCAACACTTCTGTCATCCTGAATGCAGACCTAGAGCGGAGAGAAATGCTATTGCTAGCAAAATGTGGTCAGCTTTCTGTCTTTTCAGTGAAATCTGCTTAAGCATGTGGTGTGAACAAGGGAAAAAATGCCCTTTTTCTGGTTGATGATAAATTGTTTGCCATGAATCACTGTCTAAATAAGATGGCACGAAAAGAAAATGAGAAATCTAATATGTTTTCTATAATGCCGGCTATTCATTGATTAAATTAAATGATCCATCTGTACCTAAATATAATTATAGTCAAGTTGTCAGTGGAGGAGGAGAAAGCTGAGTTGTCAGATGGAGTAACAGTATTTTTCTGAATATGCAACTGCCTTGTGCATCTGCCCCATCTAGTAAAGGCTGCTTGAGAAAGGAGGGGATCATGTAGATGCTGCTCTTGCAGTTCTCAGTTTGTGTCTGCTATGTAAATGGCAATATGTTGATGTTACAGAATTTTATACCAGGTTTTGTGTTGTCTTGCAATATCCTCTTATGCTTTTAGATGTGGAGGATGAAAAGCTGTTTCTAAGCATGTGGTTATAGCTTGATCAGTTTTCTAAAAAGGCCCAAAACATACCCAACAAAACCAAACTCATGAAGCTTGTGGCTTTTCCTGTTGTATGCACTTAAACTCAGACAGAAGCAGTGTTTCAGGCTGTATTGTGTGGCAATATTTTGACAGCTTTCAGACTAACCAAGTAGTAAAGACTTTCATTGCAGTCTTGTTTTACACTAGGAAAGATCATAGGTGTGCACAGAAGATCTGGGTTTCAGATACTGGATAACTTGTAAGAAAGTTTAATGCAGTCCTCCAGAAATGTTGAGGTACTCTTATTTACATGTCTGGATTCTCCTGTACCTCCTCCTTCCATTTATTTGAAAGGTCGGTGTTAAGTGAGGGTGTTTGAGGAAGGTGTTTTCAGTGGTGGACTTCGTAGCAGCTGCTGTTGGAGGTAAAGGAGGTGAGACACCAGAAGGGTAGGGTCCTCTGTAGTTCTCTTGAAGGATCTGACGTGGTACAGACCAAGTATCCAACTGGCATTTTGTATTTGTGATTGTTTTGTTTTGAATCCTCTGAATTTTTCAGAGATGAGTACTTAGGGGAGGAGAGAGGAGGCTTTGGTAACTGAATGGTCTCTTTTTCTTTTTTTGCTTTCTTTTTTTGTTTTTAATTCTTTCCCGTTGGTATCTCCCTATTTGGCTGCAAACTACTTTAATAAAACCATGTGTTTTAATGCTTTTGGACATATCCTTGACAGAGCTTCAAATATCTCAGTGACCTTGATTTTCATGGGAGACCATTGCCCTCTTGATTGGGGAGGATGGTGTTGATACAGGCAGGTGAGCTCATACTTACCAGGCTTCAGTTCCCACTGCAGTTTTCTCTAAGCTGTGTTTTCTCCTCTTAAGTATGTGCCTAAATGTTCAGAAACTAGAGGCAGCCAAGTGTGATAGCGGTGATGAATTTTGCAGGTTGAAGAACTGCTTAAAATGAATGTTAAAGTAATCCCAGTGTGTGTATGTATGTTGTGTGTCTGTCTTTTTAATGGTCAAAATACCTTTTTGCCTCAAATGATGAACTGCTTTGCAATTTGCATCTTGTATGCACACTTGTTTCAATGTGGCCAGTGGTTAAGTTTTTCTCTTGAATTTAGGAATTCTTTTCTGTCATGAGATGCATAGTAAAGCTGATGTGCACTTAGTTATTATATTTCTTGGCAGCTGTTCCTTGGAGTCATAAACTCAATATTGTATTATCAGTGTGGTTTAGTTATTTCTTCCATAGAGATACAGGAAAGCCGTAATATAACTTAAATTCTAACAGTTTGAATGGTTTTTTTTACAACAGGAACTGTTCTCATCAGAAGCAGTAGTGGCCACCTAATGCTGGTATCTCAACAGGCAATAGCACGAGCACAGAACCAGACACAAAATAACACCAGTGTGAGACCATCTGTGCCGACCAGCACGCCTGCAGTCAGAATATGTGCTGTGCAGGTAACTGCTCTCATAACTTTAGTTTGACATAGCTGTGTGTTACGTGGTTTTAGCAGGGTTTGCATGTAAGTTACAGAGGCTTAAATAAGCGTTTGAACCCTTTCTGAACAGGGTAGTGGTGTTTGGTTTTGCACCAATAAACATCACTACGTGCTTTGCTTTCTCACTTGGCAAGAAGCTTGCTAGCTGTTACATATGGTAAAGTTCAAATTAATGAGCTGCTCTCTGATGATGATGATGATCATGATGTACATCATTTTAAGAAAAAAAATGCCAGCCAAAACTGCCTAAATGGTTACTGCTAGAATCTAAAACCTTGTAATCCTCTGGTGGGATATTTCTCTGAAGCTGAGTAAAGCTGAGGACCTTTCACATGTCCCTAGGATGTTCCTCATTCCCTGAGCTCTGCTGGCTTGTTGCTTCCATCTCTTGTAGTGTGGTCAGCACATAAGAGTAAGGAGGTACATAAAAGTAACAATTTACGTCTTTCTTTAACCATTTTATTCTGATTATGCATTGTCTCTAAATGTCTCTGAACTAGTTATTGAATATTAAACTGGTAGACAAGGAGCTTTGTTGAGCAGTGTTTAAAGTACATGAACTGTGTGAATGATGCCTGTATTGTTACTTCAAGAGGATATGTCTCGGTTTGTACCTGACCCCAGCTTCAATGTCTGTTTTGTCATTGACTTGTCTGACAACTGTTCTCTGCCCATGTGTAATTATTTTTTATTTTTATTTTTTCAAAGAATTCTGGCACACAGTTAGTAAAGAAAATAGCAGCTGCTCCTGTGAAAACATTATCTCAAACAACAAATGCTGTGGTTTCTACTGTTCAGACACCTGCTGTAATACAGGTACTTTGCAAGCTTTATAGTATGGTGGAATAAGTGACAGAAAGAGTTGGAGAAAATATGGATGCATTCTTGTTATTTCTAACTGTAATCTGGTTTTCAGTAAGCTTGGTAACCTTTGTCCTCACAATAAATTATTTCCCAAATCTGTTTTTTCAAATGCATAATTTAATTAGGCTTCTGTTAGTGTGTGTCAGATAATCTTACCTCACTACAGTAGAAAGCACATGAACAATGAATAAAATAGATGGTTCAGAGGGCCATTTCCAGTGCTTTTGTACGCTATGGCAGAGCTCCTTCAATCTCTTGCCAAACCTTTTCTGGGAGATGTGCTCCTGTTGGAGTTCCCTGTTTCCTTAGTGGGGAAAAAGGTATACCTGAGATGATGCTGAGGGGAAAATGAGCTGTCTGCACCAGTCAAGCTGTTTTTCATGTGTATGATTTTTTTCCCTCATTATAAACTGAAGGAAGGTCATAGCTGAAGACCTGTTCTCTAATTGAGCATGGCAGATGGGTTCCACAGGTACAACTGTAAATAGGCAGTGGTTGAAAATGCCTCATTATTTTTAGATAGTATTTTTGTCTTATTTCCTTGGTCTTATTTTGCTTTTCCTAGAGAAAAATGTTGTAGTCCTCTTCTGAAGAGGCTTTTATCACCTGTAGAGTACGGTTCATCCTCTGATTTTGGGGACCAGACTTCTGGATAAGCATGTGGGATGAAAAGAAAAGTATATTTTTCTGCAGATAATATATTCTGTTCTCATAATCTGGAGGAGAAATCATGGGGAAGTCTGGCTTGTACCTGTATTCTGTGATAGGAGTTTGAAGGAGACTGAGCTTTTGCAGTTGACAAAACACTCAGTAAATGAGCGGGCTCAGTCATTCAAAAAAAACATGCTGGATGTATGTTCTTGACCCTGGGGGTGTTTGAAGGATTAGGGGATGTGTTTGCTGACAGTGGTAACAGTCTGACTTACAAGTTCATCCTCCTGCTGTTCTTCTGTATCAGCAACTGAACACTACTCACACTCTGTGCTCTTTTTGCACTTCCCTCTCACTACAGATGGATCATGTTGGGGCTAAAGTGGAAAACCCAGAGGCCTCTCTTAATACATTTCTGTTTTGCTTAGAATGGGAACAGTGTATGCTTTGTGTCTAAAAACAGTAATGGATATTCCTTACTTTTACTTTGGAATACTGGCTTGCAAACCCTGAGTTTGTGATCTCTGCATAGAGGTCTTTAGGATATAAAAACAGTATTCATCCACTGTACTCCCCTTGCACTGGGGAAAAGAGGTGAAGGTCATCCATCATCTGATGGATGAAGTCGCATGCATCCTCACCCTCTCATGTGGATAAACATTGGGATTTGTCATTCTATTAACTTCTCTTTTTTTAAACTTACATCTGCCTTTGGCTTGGGTCTTCTGTACTTCTAGTTCAGTTCTGATGTAGTCTGTTGAACTTGTGTTCTGAGATATTTAAAGACACAGGCATGGAATATTTCTTGTAAGCTGGTTTTTTTCCCTCCCACTGTAGAAACTGGAACACTGGTAATGAGGTGTAGGGCTGGATTTAAACAACAGGAGTGATGACTCTACGAAAAATAATTAGTGCTGGGTTTTTTGGAGTGGCTTCCTTGAAACCCCCTGTTTTACAGAGGATTGCAAAGCCCTTTGCACAAGCTCCTTGTACAAGGAAGAGCAAACAGATGCAGTGTGGAAACATCTTGCCATCCCAAAGTCACTTTGCTCCTCGCCCTGCGGTGAGCAAGAGAAGAATGCTGAAAAGGGAGTCAGTGCAAAAAGTTGGTGGAACCATCTGGGGCAAGGAAGGCAGAGCCCTTGGGTCTGATTTCCTTGGCAGCAATACGTTCATCAGTCTTAAAAGAACTTGCTGATCTTAGTCTGGACAGTTTTTTGAGGTCCCAGGAGAGGAGTTTTGGTGTGGAAGTATGATGTCACCACAGAAAGTGGTGGATAGTGGAAAGGAAATAATCCTTGGCTTGGTTGTGTGTCTTCTATCTTGCGCAACATACAACTTGGAACATTATCTGTAAAACTCTCTAGGTACTGACTGCAGGAATATTATCCTCATCAACAAAAGTATTTCCCTTTTTTGACATTCCTGAATGTTTAAGCTCTGAGGTTAGGCAAGATTACCTGCACATTCTTATTTTTTACCTGTTTTCCAGATGGGGTAACGAAGCTGCAAAGTGTCTAATTAGCATCATGCTGGGGCACTTTCATTTAGATGCAGAGCACTTCTCCTCCTGAAATGACTTCAAAATATGCAGGATTAATGCCATTTTTTTTTTGTGGTGGCTGTTTCTCTGTTGCTCAAAGTGAGAATGAGAATTATCAGTAGCGAAAAAGGTTGATGGCAGATGACAGAAGTTAATTCCCATATATTCATTTTGCTGGGAAAAAGGGTCCAGCAGACTTCCTGTTGTTTCCTCCCTCAGCTGATAAAATGCTGTTCTAGTCTTGATGTGTAAGCATGCTGGAATTTGCAAGAGATCTGCTCCTGTTTTCGACTTTTAAAAGCCCAGGGCATTGCAACTTGGCAGATCTGCACTATGTCCCCTTCCGTCTTCCTCCTGCCCATCTGTTTGTGGGATTCTTGTGCCCAGTTTGCCTCCCTGTGGTCTTAGAGCTGTTGAGCCTCATCCTTGGAAGAGGCAGTGGTGGTGGCAAAGATCCTGCAGAGAGCTATTAAAGTGTTACCAACAGTGGGAGCCTAAGCTAGAAAGCTTTTTGGTAGCTGCCTGCTGCTTTCATGTCAAGCTGGTAGCAACTTGGGGAGGGGAGGACACCCACCCAGGAAAAAAAAATTGTACATATATGACAAAAGTGTTACAGTTTTGCTTTAGCTTTAGGTGTTTGTTCATTAATTTTCCCTATCCTGAAAGACTTAAAAGTCCTTTGATATGCTACATGATGTCTGTCCTGCTTTTGATTAGCTTTTGTTCTATCCATGGTAGGGCAAGTTAAGACTCCGGTCTTGCTGTCTTATGATTAATGCAATTAGCAGGTATTAAGTGTGCCTGTTGGACTAAACTGGGGTGCTTGAATGTGTTAAGGGTCAGTGAAAGCCATTACATTGTGCAGATCTGAACCTAGAATTTGGGATATAAAACCAGACTTTCCCTTCCTCTTCAGAGGCTTAGAGGAAAGACGATACCAAACTTTAGGTTTCGAATGTTAGCCTGGAATTCTTGCTCTTCTGTAACCTGCAGGTTCCCTCTGGCTTTTCAGTTTTTAAGCTGAGAAATCAAAAGTAGTGTTTTTTTTACAGGCAGAGTCCTTTACTCATATTGTATTCTGTTGTATCAAGTGAGCTGTGTTGGTTTCTTGGGTATGGTTTGTTTGTTTGTTTGTTCTCTTTAAAACCTGAAGTAGAAATACTTCAGTTTAGTAGGTTTTAGATTTAGCCACGTTTGCAAAGAAGGGAGGTATTTTTTCCTAACCGTAATTACTCTCCTGTTGCTGGAGCTTATAATGAGATTTTAAAAAGAGGTCTCAAAATGTCTGAATTTTGTGAGGGTTTCTGTCAGGGCAGAGGAGGAAGGGATCCAAATTGCTGCCCACAAGGAAAAGGCAGGAAGAACTTGTTAGGTCCATTTGCTGAGCTGGCTGCTTCTGCTGGCACATGCATCCTTCCAAAGTGGACATGATGTCTTTTGCCTACTCTGTGTGTAATAGGAAAAGCAAGGGGTGTTGCAATTGCGAGAGGAGCTTCAGGGCAAGACTGGAAGATAAATAATCACTTATGGTTCTGTTTGTCTTCCGAATAGTATCACCTGGCTTAGCAGTGTCCAAAATTCATTAGTCTTGTACTGTAGGAGCCTGGCAAAGTTAATATACTGGTTTCTTCAAGACAGTTTTACCTTTCTCTCTTCCTTCAAAGTCACAGGCAGTCCTTTGGTCTGGATGCACCTTTGTAATTTCTTCCCCCCACCCTTGATTTATAAATAGAATTATGGCTGTGAGCGTTCTGTCACTTACAGTATTAAATAGAGCCTCTCAAAGCAAATGAATCTAAGCTCTAAAAACAATGAGAAAAGTAGTTGCTTTATGTTTTAAATAGTAGTGTGGAGGCAGGTTGCTACCTTATATGCTAGCAGAATCCAGTATGTTTGTCACGTTGTTCTTTGGTTAAAAAGTGTTAATTTTTCTCTTCAGCCAGCAGCTGCAACAGCTAGTGTTACTACAGTTACTGCTGTAAAGCCTTTGAGTACTGGAACACCTGTAAAACTTCCAGTTACAGGACCACCTGCACAAGCTATCTCCCAAAAGGCAGTCTCTGTGAAAGCAGAGGGCACAACAGTAGCACAGACCAGCGCTTCTACAGTAAGGAAAAAAAGTTTTTAATTAAAAATTAACATTCTGTGTGTTCATCAGAGGTTGAAGAGACAGTGCAACATCTAACAGTCTTCTCTTTATTTCCACACTAGGAGATGCTAGAGAATGTGAAGAAATGCAAGAATTTTCTTGCTACGCTAATAAAATTGGCGTCTAGTGGACCTCAAGCCCCTGAGATGGGGCAGAATGTGAAGAATCTGGTGCAAAATCTTTTGGTGAGACTTCTTTTTCAAAACAAAGTCTACATCATTTCTGTATAGATTTTCAGATTTACTTTATGATAGTTTTGTTCTTTCTTTTTTTTTTTTTAACAGCTCAGGAGTTGGATTTGTGGCTGAGTACATCTGACCCTTGTTAAATCTTACATTATAAATCGTATTTTAACTGAATCCCATGCTGTGTTATTTCTCCCCTCACATTTCTGTTTCCTTTTAAGCACACAGGTAGCTGATAGCAGGAGGAGCTGGTAGTGTTAACCACAGCTTCTGGGTCTGTTTTTTCATGTTAGTGTAGTTTTGAGTCCTCAGTAGCAAGAATTTGACGTGGAGGTTGCAGTGCAGTGCTAAGTCCGTACTACTGCTTTACTCCGAGGCAGAACTGAGCAGTGGAACAAGCATGACATTATCAGTAGCTTTAAACAGCAGGATGGGGAAAACAATGTGGTGGCTGCCAACCTCTCTCTCTTTGCAGGTGGCTTCGGTATGGTGCTTCGTGCTGTATCCCAGCACAGCTGGCTTTTCTGGTAACGATTTCTCCTGCCACTTCCTGTCATGGCATTTGACCGCTGCTGCTGTGTTGCTGTTCCACCGTAGCAGAAGGCTGTGTGCCGGTGGAGGGGGGTGGCTTTGCTAGTGGTACCAAAGGACTTTTCAGTCTAAGAAGGTGTGATGTAGACAGGTGTAATTTCAGAGAGCAGATTGTTTGAGGATGCAGCCTTGCAAAAATTTGATTCCTTAGCCTCTGTCCCTGCGGGACTATACACCTTCCTTCTGTGGGAAAAATAGAGTTGTTCTTTCTTGTGCTTACAGTACTTTTTTTTTAAGAGCAGTTGTTAAGAGACATTAATACATTACAAACTGCACACTTGTTTGCTTTTTGTGGTAATTTAAAAATCTGCCATTTGGTATGTGTATGATTTAAATGGAAAATAAAGTGATGTTTTGTGTGTATGAGAGGAATAAGTAAATTGCAGCTGGGCAGTAAAATGATGCTTAAGGCAGCATTTCATGAAGTGGGTGTCAAGCACCCTGTATACACTGAGCCTTGGTGTGCCAAACCACTTGCATCTGTATCAGCAAGACCTCGGTGACCCATATCTGCATCTTGGTGAGATCTAACAGGCAACAGATCAAGTGGCTAACTAGGGAGCTGCTGTAAGCTCTGTTTGTCTGCAAATACAGTCTTTAAACTCCCTGTTCTGGTTGTGTAGCAAAACTTGGAACTGTTGCTCAAGAGGCGAATATGGGTGAGAGGAGTAATTTCTCAGTGGAAGCAGGGATTGGTTCTGCTCTTCGTGTGTCTGTACCTTCTTGAAGGAGGTAATGTTTGATGACTCTGGGAGGGTGAGGAAGGGCAGCAGAGTCTGGTGCTTAGCCCCGTTGTACAAGTGAGGGGTCTCAGAAGTTTGCTGCAGCTGTCTAACCCACCCAAGCCCTTGAGTCAAGTGTTTGTGTTGTGACAGGGTGGAAAGCATTCAGAAGGGAAACAGTACTCTGCAATTCAGAGGACTGTTACCATGGGGGTATGTTTTGATTGCTTTTGAAAGACTGTGTTAAGTGTTCTGTTTTATAATGCATTAGTCTAGAATTGTCTTACAAAATAGTCTTCTATGCCTCTAAGTTTATTTTTATGCAGATAAACTACCTTTACTGAAAGAAGTACTAGTAGTTGATTTAAATTACATCTACATAACAGTGAGATACTCAAAAGGATCAGTGCTGCTTATAAACTTTTTTCTCTCCGTTTCCTTCAGTGACTGGGTGTGAACACCTATCCCTAAGTGTGTTAACTGCCTGTAGCTGAAGAAAGCATAAACAGCTTGGTTAATCCTGTATGAAAGTTACAACATTATTCTATCCTAACTCCTTTTTTTTTTCCTTTTCTAAATAAAGCAGGAAAAAAGCATCTGAGTACTGAAATTAAACAATGTCATGATAATACAAACTTCCATGACTTTTTGATACATCTAGGAAAAAAAGTGTGGTAGATTCAGTTATAACTTACTGTTGTAATTATATTTTCCTCTTAGGAAGCAAAGATTGAACCAGAAGAATTTACAAAAAAACTGTACATAGAGCTTAAGTCATCTCCACAACCATATTTAGTTCCTTTTCTCAAGGTAAGTGTCTGATTATGTATATTTAGTATTTAAAGAGGGAAGGGAGGAGGACCAGAAAAGAAGAGAAAAGAGCTGGGGCATTCAGATAGGAATTTGTTCAGGTCAGTTGAAGAATGGTGCTTAACATATCTCTGTGTGACTGTTGTGCTTGGAAAGACAATTTTTAAGGGGAAGGTGAATTCTTGAGGAGTAATTTATGCTGTGTTCTTAATACTGTAGAGTAATTACCCTCTAGGTGTTAGTGGAGACTACTGTTTTGGAAGCTGTGCATCTGTCTACAGTAGAGCAGCTATTTTAAGATGACCTCTTACTTTTTCATCAGAATTGTAACACAGAAGCTATAACAGTGGCAGTGCACAGCTTATGCCATGTTAAAGGTCAAAGAATCTGCATAAAGCTATTAATCTTCTGCTGGTTTATGTTTAGCTGGAGGCAGAAAAAATCTCTACCCCTTTCTCCGGAAAGGGTGTGACAAGACTACTGCAGTTTAGGAAAAGAATCCCAGGAACTCTACTTCTGTTCAAGTAAATAATCATATAAAGGAAAAAAATGCTTCCTTGAGACTTTTAATCATATGGTAGAATGGTATTAGCAAAATAAAAGTTAATTATACAGCAAGCACGAAATGTCAGTGAAAACATGGAAAACTACGTTAAATTTACTAAATTGCAATGTACACGAGACTCTTAGGCTTGTTAGATCTGTACATTCGTTATCGGCATGATTGAGAATAAAGGAAAAATAGTTAAGTGGTTGTCCTGGGTTACAGTGTATTCTATTACCATCTTCACGAGCTGTTGAAACCCAGTGTTGCAATGTTCCCTGCCTCCTCCCCCCAGACTATCTCCTGTTAATGGGCCCAACAATNGTTCAGACTGGTACAATGGTAAAGCTGGGACAGAGTTCTTCTGGAATTTGCCCTTTTCCTTGGTGTTCGACAGGCCGTATAACTGTGCATGTGATAATGTTGATATTGCTCTAGATGGCTGGTGTTAATCTGCTCAAATGTGGCATAAACATTTTTCTTACAGTGGCAACTTTTAAGTGCTTTGCTAGCAAGTTTGTCATGAGTCTGTAAGACTACAGTCATCTCTGCAGAACCTTAAACTGAGATGGGAGATTCAGATTTGATATTAAAAAAATAATTTCATTGTTAGGGTGGTCAGGTGTTGGAATAGGTTGCCCAGGGAGGTGCAGTCACCATCCCTGGAGGTGTTTAAGAAGATCTGGATCTGGTGCTGGGTGATGAGGTTTAGTGGTTTAAGGGTCACAGTGGTAGTGCTGGGCTGGTGGTTGATCTGGATGATCTTAAAGGTCGCTTCCAACCTTGATGATTCTATGATACATAAAATTTTCACATTGGTCAGTTATTAGCTATTTAATTTCCTGGAGGCTTCTTAAATTCCCATGCAAAAGCCAGAAAAATAAACAGTTCTGAGAATGGGTTTTCTGCATCCAGTGTGGCTCTGGCTGCAGAAGGACCAGGCTGTGAGTACAGGGTCAGTGTGACTGGCACTCAGAAGTGCTCAGCTGTTATTAGAAGCCATCCAACAATGTGAAGAGCTGCTACGCTTGGTGCAGAGAACTCAAGGCAATTCTGCACGGGTTAGGTTGGGTTCATCAGCGTGGGTCAGACACTCACCTGTCGCAGCAGAGCCCTTGTGTGTTTCTTCTGCAGCATACTGCCAGGTACTGGTATCATCCAGGCTTCTCTGTTTTGGGCAGTGTCCATACCACATAAACCTCGACATGGTGCTCTCTCCCTGTTGCATGCTATATTAACAAAGATATACTGTGACTTCAGAAGTGTTGTTCAGACACGGTCAGAGTTAGCTGACTTTGCAGTGTTGCCAATCCTTTAAAACATCTTGCACCCAGATTGCCTTTTCCTGGAACACTGTAAGGATGTGTGGTTGATACACACAATTAGGTTGATCTGTAACTCTGAGCAGCTGTGACGGGACTGAGTGCCAAATGGAGGATGACTTCAGGAGCACTTTTCTAAGGTGCTAAGAGGATCAGCGCTGGCCTTGTTTGTGGGGGAGATGTTTGCAGCTTGAGTCTTGAAAGAAATGTGATACGGCTTTTTGCCAATCCACTTTTAGCTAATGAAGTGGAATTTTAGGGAGGACTCTCTGGAGTCGTCTCTTATCTTTGAGCTGCAGGTTTTTGACGAAGTTGTGCATGTGTTTTGTTTTGTCTCTGCCAAGAGGTGGAAAAGTACAGTGGCTTTGGCTGTGAAGCCTGCTTGATTTTCAAGTCTGCTGGATGCTCTTGGTACATAAATTGCATCAGGAGCTAAGCAGCCTTTTAAAAGAAGTGAATGTTAAAAAACAGATGGGCTGCAAAAGGTCCAGTTGTGCAAACAATATGATTACTTGGTACACTAGCATGTGAGACATTCTCCTTCTGCATGAAGTCCAAAGCAGCAGCACTGTGTTAGAAGCTCTTACAAACTTTAGCAACTGTTAAGGGGGCGGGAAAAAGTAAAAGGGTTTCCAAGAATATACAGGTAGCTGCAGAACTGATTTCCCCTGGTTGAGAGCCATAGCAGATTATACACAGTCGAGGAGAAAAATCTGTAGAGAGCTTGAAGATTATTCTGTCCATTAACCTTCTCAAACACAGCTGTAGTAAAAATGAGATGTTGCCAGATTCCTTTACTTTTGTTCTCCTGTTGCCGAGAAGTAGCTGGCTGAAGTTATGTTGCTGCAGCTCTACAGACATTATTAAAGTGGTATCCCCCCCTAGTGTAGATACAGCTGTATTGGTGTGAAAGTGTTCGTGTCTTCAGAGCTTGTTTCTGACTTTACTGGATAATTTGTAGTTCTCTGTCAGACGGGGTCCATGAAATAAACACAGCTGTTCCAATACAGCAGGGGTTTTTGGCAAAACAAAATTCTTTGAGGTAATAAAGCGGTTAAAATCATCTTACTCTGAAACATAAATTCCAAATTGAAAAGTCTAAACAGAAGAACAAAGTTCTATGTGAGTTTCTCCATAGATGGGATTTGCTATGTGTAGTGTAGCTGTGGTGATGGTTGACCTTTGCTCAGCTGGTGTTGGTGTTTCTTGTCATCTTCACTGAACAGGATGTCATCAATTTAAGGGTGTGTGAAATTTAGCAGAACTTGTTTGCCATTTATTGTCTCATGAAAAATTTAATTGGCAGACAAGGAAGAGGATTCAGTTACAAATGTATTATTATTGTGGAAAACTGCTGATACTACATCCAGTGTTTTTTTCATTTTTCTTTTAGAAAAGCGTGCTTGCCTTACGACAACTAATGCCTAATCCCCAGAGCTTTATCCAACAGTGTATGGAGGAGCCAGCTCCAACCCAAGAAGTGATTTCAACTTGTACCTCTGCAGTACCAGCTCCTTCGACAGGAGTGGCAACCTCGGCCGGAGCAACAACTGCTCTTCCAGTTGTAAAACCTGCGCCTGCCTCTGTAGCAGTCACAGCCCCTCTGGTTATCACCCCAGTCCATGCCAGCGTGTCAGCAGCACCTTCTGTGCAGCCCGTGAAGGCCGTTCCTTCCTCTGCAGCAGTGACAGCATCTCTTGGGCCCGCAGCTTCCGTCCTCACCACAACCGTGGCATCGTCCGGGCTGACCGCTGTCCAGCCTGGCAAGCCAGTTTTCACCTCTGTGGTGCCAATGCCCTCTCGCCAGTCTGCAAAGCCAGTGCTGGTCTCTACTGTGGCATCTTCAGCAGCAACCCCTCTCCAGCCTCTGAAACCAGTCATTGGAACGCCAATTGGTATTAAAATCTCTCAGCCCAACTCCATCGTTGCGCAGTCAGTGGGTGCTCAGCAGGTGGTTAAAGTGAAACAGCTGGTAAGACAGATTCTCTGCTTCTCTGTGACTAACCAGGCTCCTTTACTTTGACTCTTGCCATTTAGTAAAGAGGATACCAATTTTGACCTCTGGGGGTTTTTTGGGGGTTTTGTTTTGTTTGCTTGTTTTTTCTTTTAATATATGAAGCTCGTCTGTCTTGAGTTCATCAGTTACATTTGTCATAGTGTAGAAATACTGAGCCATTGCTGGAAAGGTGAATCTTAAACCAAGCGTGGTCTCTTACAAGATATCAACCACCTTTTCACCAAACTGAACATCCATCTTGAGACACAAGGGGAGGTGAGGTCTAACCCCCACTATGCACACAGCCAGGCTAGGTTGGCACCTGGAAGAAAAAGTAGGAAATGCTAGTGTCAGAAGCAGGAACTGCTGATGGGATATTACATTAATTGCTCTACAGTGCCCTGTTAGGGCTGTGCCTCAGCCAGCCACCAGGGATGCCAGTCTTTCTCCCCTGGTAGAGCCTGCCCTGGGTGCTTCGCAGGCACAGGTGGCTCGATGATGTTCAGTGATATGTTATCTGAAATGTACGAACTACCTCAAGGAGCTTTTCCGGGCAGAGTTCTGACCTCCACGTTTACTCTAAGACATGTTAATTACAAAGTCGTCCAAAAGTGAGTTTTTTCCATCAGGCCTCATTAGCTAACAAATTCCAGGAGGAATAACTGTCTTATTAAAACAATACCCTCAAAAGCAATGTGTTAACATTTTTTATGCTTGGCACAGGGTAACTTCTTGCTAATGTTAATGTTAAATACCAAGAAACTGTGGATCACAGGTATACCTGAAAGAGCAACTTTGTGGAATAAATTAGGTTTGGCTTATAGGTGTTTAAGATACTGAGTAGCATGGTGTCTAGCTGGTTTACCTGTAAGTAATGCTCTTAAGTATATTGAGAGAATAGCCTCCCTTTGCAGATAAAGAACTCAATTCTTGCAAAGGAATTCCTTGTAAAGATTATTTTTCTTTAAAAAGTGGGAAAAACATCAGACTTCCTGTGATGCTAGATTTACTTTCCACAGATATAGTAAGACATCTGGTGTGTGAGTTTTCTTTTTAGCTTGAATATTGTGTATACTTGATTTAACAGTGTTCAGACCCCTTGAATGTTTTGCTTTTTTAGTTTCCTTCCTTTCAAAGGGCATAAGGTAGACGTAATATAAGAATCCTGCATTCCAAATAAAGAGTTTATGCTATGGTAGCATAAGTTACCATAAGCATGAGCTTTTCACCTTTCCAGACTTGCTTAAAAAGAACAAAACACTCAACTGTATGGGGTGGATGGGGAGTCCTTTTTCTGAGTGGATTTGGTTAAAAAAAAAAAAATTTAAAAATACCCTCAACCCCAAAACTCCAAAGAAGAGTAATCAAGCATATGCACTGACAGTCTTGGCTAGTAGTAGCTAAAGCCAAATTGGAAAAGGAGATGATACTCATATTGTCTTCAAGGACTAAATTTTAAATTCCAGCCAGAAGAAAAGAATTTCTTAGGTGGTACACAGGCAGAAGAGTAGTTTGTTGGCTACACAGCAAGTCTTGTAATCTAGGGGAAAGGTTGACCATCTGTACAAATAGGCAAGGAGGCTTAGCTCTACGCAGGGGAGTCAAAACACTTCTTGAATTTGATATTGGTGAACTCAAGAAATGGCTTCTGCCTCTACACTGCTGCAGTGTGGCAGTCTGCTGCAATTGCTTTTCTTTGCTGTGCCTTACATATGTTGAATTGCATACAAAACATGTTTTTATCCTCATTTTGGTAGATCCCAGGCACAGTGATTAAAATACTTACTCTTCTCAGATACAGCTGAAGGACTGAGTTGACTGCTTCCCAGCTTAGCCATATCAGGAGCTTAGTGTTTGATCAGAAAACTTGATAGCACAAAGGGCAAGTTAGAAGTGGCTGTATCTCCTAGGGCTTCCTTGAGGCCTTTCCTTGAAAGGGCAGAGGGTCTATTTTCTCCCATAAGAAAACAAATCTGGACCTGCCCTCCCTAAACAGAAGGGTCCTAGTGTCAGCTGAAAAAGGAAGCACATTGCCAGCTGTGCAAATCTGTCCATACAATGCTGCCAGCAGTTTTTTTCCCTTTTCAGCCCACAGGGATGTCTGATGCCATACACTCCTTCTGCATGCCCCTTTCTAATTTTGGTCTCTTGTGCTGGAGAGAATTTAAAGCGAACTTTCATGTGCCAGCTCCGCTGTAATGTTGGTGGTGCTCAAGAATGCAGCACTGCTGTACTTTATTATCAAATTTGTGACTGGCGTAATGCAACATGAAACTTTGAATTTCTGTAGCACAATTATCAAAACCCTGTGTGGACATTGAGGGACCTGTTCTTCACAGATGCTGTTAGGATTGATTGCACTCCTGTGCTCTGAGAGTTGCACATTTTGAAGGATTTTCTCCTGTGACTTTCTGAACACCACCTCATTTAAGGGTGTTGGCTTACAAAGAAGTTTCATCTTGGAAATAGTTTGTCTTGCTCTGGTATTGCTCTGTCTCTTGTTAAAGCACAATAAATGAAAATTTACATTGCCAGCTGCTGGCGTCCAGTGGTGAGAAAGCTGCTGTGAGACTACAGCTTCATGTCAAGCATAACCAGCAAGGGGTTTATGGTGTAGTCCCCACAGTTACCAGTGGCACTCTCTGGAGATTATTAACAATTGAATCAAGGAGTGAAGTGTTTATGCTGTTGCAACTGCTTGTTCTTAGTGAGTTGTTAGTGTCAAGTCCCCTCAGAGCTGAGCTTTTGTGAACAGTCTCCTCCATTATTTTTTTTGTCCTGGATATTGCTTTTGCACTCAATTAGTGAGGCTTCCTTCACAAAGCAATACTGCTTGTGTGTGATGATACCTCAGCATCCCTCTGCTGATTTCCAGACTTTGTTTTATGAATGTAAAACAGGTTCAAGTGAGGCTAATCAAAGTCTCTCTCAGGCAGCTGTCTCTCTGTTGTCAGCTGGATGCAGCTGCATTTTTTTACTCTAGAATGTTGGTGATTTTATTCTGATGTATGTATCAACCTGCTTAACAGGGCATAAAGGAACAGTCCCTTTATTACTTCTTGCTGCTAACCTGAAGAAAAGGGGCAATAACTCCTTCTCAGAGATATTACTGATTTTTGTAATGCTTTGTTCTGGAATTGCATCCTTGTTGATATTTTCAGGATTGTTGTTCTCTCCCGTTGCAACTCCCAAGGACTTCCAGCTTTTGTTAGTCTAGAGCTAGAATGGCAAACAGAAAATGGGCTGTACTGCCAACACATCCTTTCTGTTTCTGAGCAATGTAGCCTCCTCGGTTACTTGACTTACATCCCAGTCTCCACTTAGACCATTGTTGCAACATTGCCTGTCTCTGTTCTTTTGTCTGCTGTACCTCAGTCTGGAATGCTTACCTTTCCTTCTGTGCTGTTCCAGTGTTTTGCATGCTGAAGATGAAGCGTCGTTCTTCCTGGTGGTAAGGAGGATCTCTAGGTGTGTGTCAGTGCTACTGGAGCCTGTGAGAGGTGTGTCCAAGCTGGTTGGCTCCTCATTAATTCTCTGAACACACAAAGGACACTGTAAACGTTGTTCGCGACTTGCAGCTTTGGAAGCCAGATCTTTCTGAGAGATCAAGCCAAGCTTTGGGAAAAACACATGGAAGTAAATGTTAGCATCTGTTGTACTCTGTGAGGAAGTGCTGCATATGTGAGCCTCGTCTCTGTCTGCTGTCTGTCTCTGTACTCCTGTACTTTCCTCCTCTGGATCTTAATGTTTCTTCTCAAGAACTGTCTGTCAGGTTTTCAGATACCCCTGCACATCAGTTACTCTGTGTTACTGCTGCTGTAGTGCTACCGATATGGAGATGGTTGAGGGAGTATCTTGACTCTTTGATACACAAAGTACCTCTTTTTGTGAATGTGTGATGCTTATGTTGATGATAGTTATTAATAAAGAAGTTAGATGACAGAAGGAGAGAGCCTAATTTCTGAAGTATTGTAAATGTCAGTTCTTTAATTACACTTGTGCAATCTTGCTGTACAAGTACTCTTTAGACTTTCTGAAGTAAGAATAGAAGATGTAGAGGAAAAAAATGGCTTCTTGACCCTGATTACTTTATGTTAGTTTTTTGCTGCTAAAAAAATAGGATTCAATCTGAAGATATTGGCCATTTTGTGCTTTAGTAAAGTAACATCTTTCTACTACCTGTAATCAAGAACTTTTTTTAAAATGTATCAAAGCTGAAGCCCACATTCTACTAGCTAGGAGGCTTAGAAGTGAGATTTTTAGGGATGCTGCAATTTTATTACTTTCTTGCATTTTAATAGCTGCCCCTGAAGAGGAAGGATTAGTATTTATGGGCTGTGCCTGTACGTCTGTGTTGTGATGACATCCTGCTGTCTGGTTTTGTTTTTTTGAAGAGTCTCTTTAAACAAAACTATGAACTGTCTTCCTTTTTACCCTTCAGCTGTGTACCGATGTCTTTGTGTAGAAGCTCTGCTCACTATAGGTGTTGCTATTTAGTACTTCATGTTCCTGGTAACTGATGTGTTCAGGGTACTTTAGCTTTACGCTTTGAAACTCAGCCTCTCCATTTACAGTTGACGTTGCAGTTCCAAAAACACATCAGTAATTTCGCAGTGTGTACTCTTTAATTCTTAGCAGGAAAAGTATTTCATGCAAGACTTCAATTGTTTTGGTGTTCTCCCTTTTTAACTAGGTGTTTGTGAAGTTGTTGGTAGGCAGGCTCACTGTTTAATAGCTAGTCTGCTAAGCAAGACGTACGTAGAGGAAAGCCTCTCAGTGCAGTGGATTGTGTGATCATTAGTGAAACTTGTTTAACAGAGTTATCAGTAGAGGATAGGGGTGAAGTGTCTGTTAGAGCTCACTGAATGAGCTTAAAGCTCACCACTGTTGCATCCAACAAAGAAACAGCCCTCTAAGTTAGGGCACAGTCCCCAAGGACCTGGTACTGATTATGTTAATGTAGGGATTTCCCCCGTTCAGGATTGGTTTGTTGTAGTCNCCACCCCTTTACACTACATTTGTACCACCATCTAGAAGTTTCTTTTCAATTGTACCCCCCACTGGCCCCTGCTCCCTAGTCCCTCTTTGTCTGTACCCCCACTGGTACCCTTACCCTTGCTCGGCCCCCCGGCCCTCAACCCATTGGTTTTGTTACTCTGCACACCCCTTTTTCCCCATATATAAACCTGTACCCTGCCCCCTATCTTGGGTCTTTGTCCCTGGACCCATCCGAAGGACCCTTCCTGCCTCCTTGCCAGTGGCCACCCTTCTGCTCTCTTTGTGTGTGCTTGTTTGTCCTGCTCCATCAGGAGTGTGTGTGCCTGCATCCCTTGTCTGGCCCCACCATGCCAAATTGGCTTCCCCACAGCTGGGGACCCTTCTGGAAGGCTGTGGCACCTCACCGCCGCCTCACACCCTGGTGTGAACTTGTTAAGATTTCTTGACATGAGTTTAAAAAAAAAAAAAAAGAGTTTTTTGTGAGCATAGCTGTAACTATGTAACTGAAAACTAGACAAGCATACCTGCCTAGTGGCACTTCTGGCTAAATGGAAACACTGATACTGTTTACTTCTCTGTATTTTTAGCTTTTCTCACTCTTGATATTGGGTATTCTACTTCCAGGTAGTCCAACAACCATCGGGAACAGTTGTAAAGCAGGTATCCACGCTCCCACAGCCGTCAGTGCTCACCCTACAGACATCTGCTGAGAAAAAGATGCCTCTGAATACACTTGTTCAAACCAATCCATTTCCTGCAGGTAAAGTGGGGCCTCTTTCATGGAGAAGGGGGTGGACTGCTGGGGTATAGAAGTAAGTGCAGGCTGCTGGTAGATTGTAGGAATGCAAGAAGGTGGCTGTCTGTCGGGAGCAACCAGCTCTGCATGTTAAGTTGAATGTCTTTACTGTCTGCTTGGAGCTCTGATGAGAAAATCTGTGTCACTTCGACTTCTGGCACTTGTTAAGAGCATGTCAGTCAAACATTTGTACTTGTTAAAATACTGTGACTGAGCTTCTTGCAGTGAACTTCCTCTAAACTGTTGCTTTTGAGGGTTGTTTCATGAGATCTTGCTTTTCCCTTCAACAGGTTGAGGTTTATGCACAGTAAGAGTTTGCCTCAGCCAGCCAGTTGTCACTAAAACATTTCCCTGGTCAGCACAGATGAGAGGGTGTTTGCTGTAAGAGTATGGGAGGCTTTGGGCCATACAGAACGTATAGAATGTAAGATTCTAGAGTGTCTGGTTTTCAAATGGACCTAATTAGTTGTTACTGAGTCTGCAGTAGCCTTACCTAGAAGAATGAACTGACTAAACAGTTGTCTTAGCATTTCACTTACTACTACAGCATGTTCTTTGTTTTGTTTTAGGTTCCATTCTGAAACAAATTACCCTGCCAAGAAATAAAATTTTGTCGCTTCAAGCATCGCCTGTTCAGAAAACGAAAATGAAAGAGAATGGAGCAACATCCTTCAGGTAAAAATGAACAATATCAGAAGTTAAGTATAGGAAGGAACAAACCGAAAAGACAAATATAGAGGTGGGAATGGAGCCCAAATGAAAGCAACTCTCTTCAGAAGCTTTTTTCTGATACATGTTTTTCACATTATAGTACTCATTGGCAAGGGGTAACCTTAAAACTTTTACCTCATAGCAGATGTTAATTATTCTTAATGTAAGAAAACTGTCCTGCTGAGGCTGGATTTTGTGTCAGTTTTTCACTCATAGAGGAGGTATCTTGATCTCCATCCTAAGAATACAATTACTAATCTAGTTATCTTGTGTTAAAGCCTCTCAATATGATTAAAGCAGATGGAACCTCTGTTTTGTGCACATGGTCTGATAGCATTGAACTGTTACTTGGACTGGCTAGTAACCTGTCTAAAGCTCTGTGCTGCATTTCAGGATCTTTTATTAGCTCCTCTTACAGGCTTGTTTCTGTGTGTATGGGTGAAAGTCTTCGACCACATCTCTAATCATGACTTCTGGCATATTCTCTAGGCCTTTAGGTTGGCAAGAGTGCCTAAAGCTTTTAGTTCTGGCAACTGATTAACTTTTCAAAAGCAGAAATTAGTTTTGCAGCTATGAAGTGTGATGTTGGAACAGAGGTAGAGGCTCCCATAAGCATTATTAGTCTTAGCACTTCTGGGCAAGTTTGCCATTCCTCTTCCAAGGGGAAAGAGCAGACACAGTGACACCTCTGTGTTGTTGACCAGTTGACTTACCATCTCTTGAAAGCTGCAGCTTTGAATGCACTGGTGTAGACAGAGAGCTGCTGCTGTTTACAGTAACATACAGTATACAGTGAACATTTGAAAACAGTGGTTGCCAGAAAATGAAATGAAAAGTTCATGTTAAAGCAATAGCTCTGTTCGGCTGCCTCAAGATCTTATGAAATACACTTTAGAATATAATGTGGGATATAATCCTCAGTAGCGATGTTGAAAAAAAACCCTTCATAAATACTGTAATAAAAAAAAGCAACAAACAAACTCATACACCAAAAAAAAACCACCTTTTTTTTCTGTGATCTTCCAAATGGAATGTTTGTCTTACATGCAAAATTTGAATTCTTGAAAGTTCTTCCCTGAATTGTTAAATTCTTAGTGTAGGAAAAAATCTGCTTTTACGGTGTGATCCAATAGAGATTTCTCTTTTTGCTTTTGGATTGTGATTTTCAAAGTCGCATAAGTCCATGAGAATTTAGATAGGAAATCTCTAACTCACCTTAAATTTCTTTGTAGAGTCTCCTGTCTCTGAAGAATTTGTGTTTGGGTACACCCTTGGTGTTTCTTCTGTTCACTGCTATAATTAAACTTTCTGACCTATGAGCCATCAACTGCTGATCATGTGTGAGGCAGAGAGAGGCACCACGGCCTGTTTTCAGGTTTTGTGATGGAATTTGTTTCGAGCAGAGAGTCTGTCTTGTAGTTGATGTGACTGTACATGTGGCACTAATGAGAGTGCTCTTACTGTGCACTCTCACTGCAGTGTGCCATCGAGCCAGACTCCCTCTGCCACTGTGTGACTAGGTTAGGTTAGGATTTGAGAATGTTCTGCTCACTAAGCTGTACTTAATTAGCTGCAATTTGACCTTATCTGCTCTTTAACGGGCTGGTTTAGGTTGCTCGAGATAAGCAGTAGAAAAAAGTGGTGATTTTCGGCCCTCCAAGCAAACAAACAGGAAAAACCCCAGCAAAACACAAAGCATGCCAGCCTTCTAGATGTTGTTTCAGCTAAGCATGGACATTGCACAGTGGCATGTTAAGAGATAGTTTGTTTTAAAAAAATCAAGATTTTTGTAAACTGATCTGCACGTTTCTGTAAAGTATATGCTAGACCACTCTGAGGAAAAAAAAAAGGTCACATATTTCATCTTAAAATACTTGTTTTGAATTTATTCTGTTTAATGGAGTTGTTCTCCAAAGCACATGCAACTTTCTGGCTCGGCTGGAATTGTTCTGGCCCGGGTAGTTGTCAGGGATGGTGCCCAGAGGTTTGGGTTCACTGTGCCTTTCTAGTTTTTGACTCTTGGATAAAATGGAGTAGAGGGACTCAGAAGCCAAGTGCGGGTGTCAGACACCAGAGGGTGCCACAGACTCACTTTTCAGGCAGCAGAGGCAAATTCATAGATGTGAAGTGCATCTGCTTTGCTTTGGCTTCTTTTGCAGTGAATATTCAGTATAAATGTCAAACCGGACTTCATGCAGTGTATCACTCAGAATTCTTGAGTTCTGTTTTCCACCTTGTCCTACCAAGCTTCAGTCACTGGAGACTTAAGTCAGCTGGGTGAGTTTTTCCTGTTGATTTCTGAGTGTGACATGATCAAATGCAAAAAGCATTAAAGGAAGCGGTGCAGAAGAGGTGCTTTATGCAGGGATTGCTGGAAGTGAAAGCAAGTCGATATCCATCAGAAACATCTTCATGTAATATTTTAAATTTACCACCTTATTAGAATGATTTCTATAGCTTACTCAAAGTACATGATACCTTACTTAAAATGATTGAGAGTTGTCTGAACAACAAAAAAAGAGTAGTAAAAAGTACAAACTTACCATGGCTTCTGAAACTTTCTTTAATCTTTAGTGAGCACTTTCTAAGGAAATGTAGTGGTAATTTTCTTTGGGTTAAGTAAAATAAGTGCAGCAATGTCTTTATATCTTTCGTCAAAGCAAATGACTCATGGAACTTAATGCAAACTTACATCTCACAGTGGAAAGACTAGAGCTGCTCCTGAAGAAGAGTACAGGTAGAGATATCTGCTTGCATATAAACTCTTGGATGCTTGTACACACTACAGAGACTGTGTGCAGGGAAATAAGAAAATAGTAACCTGATAAAGGCAGATTATAGAGGAATGAAACTTCTCTATGTAGAAAAATGGATAGATGTGTATTATAGAAGTTTATCTTTTCTTTGCTTGAGCATTTGGATTATGTGGTCAGATTAAAAGCAAAAGTTATTTCCTGAAACTGCACGCTATGCAGTTGTACCTGGGATGCAAACATCCTTCCTGGGATTCCATAAACAGTTGCACTGGGGTAATGTCAGGTTCCAGCACCGATAGCTTGTGATGTGTGTTCCTGGTGCTAGCTGTGCTGATTTTGTCAGCAGATCTGTGGCAGTCACTGTGCTTCAGTGGGATTCTTGTCTCTGCCGTCAGCAAAGTCTTCTCTGTAGTGGTCACTAAGAAGAGGAAACTGGAATGTACTTGTGAAGATGAGTTAGCACTCAATTATCATCCCGTGAAGCTTCATTGACACGCTTGTTGAAAGTTCGGGGTCTCTGTTAGGCTGGTAGAGCCTGAGTATACACTTGGAGCTGCTCAGTTGCTGGTTGTGAAGGGGTATGAGGAGGGGAGCTGTTCTGGCACTGTTGGCTTCAGCTTTGAATTGTAACTGTGGACATCTAACTGTTCTGGCAGTCCTGGGGTTTAACACTTCCCTTAGCTTGATGGATTTGGGGCACACACCTAGTTGGGAAGCTGTTATGGCTAGTTAGACATAAAGAGCTGGAGCAGGTTTGAGAATCTGTTGGGTCTCCTTTTCCCTGAACACACATGCCTAGGAACTGCTAGCAATGAGGGCACACAAATGGAAGGAATGGTAGCAGAAGACTGGACGCAAGGCTGGGCTACTTTTCTGGCCGGGTCTGTCTTGGGACGTTTGCAGAAGAATTGTGCCATAGAAACATATTGAAGCCCAAAGGAGACAATATATCTATAGTTGAGAAAAATATCCCAACATCTTCTTGTGTCTTTTGAGTGTCGCTCAACCTCAACCCCAGCTCGTTCTAATAACTTCAGCTTCTACCTCTAGTCAGTCAAAAGACAGCCTCCAAGAAATATTTCACCTTAGAACAGGAAATTTCTGTCTAACCCCTTGTTCAAAAGTTATTTAGGCCACAGTGTTTTCTGGAGGTGAACTTTATCAAACCTTGCCAGAGAATACTTTTCAAGAGGGGTGTGTGTGTTGGTTTTGTTTTCTTTGTTTTCCAAATAAAAAGATGTTCAGATTGAGTGATTTCACATACCTGTTCTAATACTGTGGACATCTGTTGTGGATTGCTCCTAAATCCTTGAAGCCACCATTAGGGCCTTTGTCACATTGTGAAGTAAAAATGCTTTCTCTTGATGATCTAAACTTACTCGATAGTAACTTGGATTGTTTCACTGCGCAAAAACTTTTCCCATATAAGATTAATTCAGTATTTTAACTTCAGTGATCTCTAAAAAAGGCATTAAGCTGAAGCACACAGGCTATTATAGCTTGTCTGAGTGATGTTCACCCTAAGTATGTGAGATTTGAGTTTTTTATTTTGTACATGTAGTCCAAAGCTGCTACACGAGAATCCAGCTAATGGTGTTACCAGCTAGAGCTCTGGCATGGTGCTTCAGAAGCAGTGGCATCTTCCCTCCTATGTACATAAGTATGGTAGGACTGATCCAAAGGAGAAGGTCTGGATTGGTTCTAGTATATAATCAAGGAGTGTTTGTATCCTGTGTTTTAAGGGAACTCACTAAAGAAAGTGAAGATCAGGTCTGTGCTAATAAGCTTGTGCTTTAAGCTTCAGTTTGCAAGATATGCATCTTGGTTAGAAAATGGGCTTGTTTATAGTCCAGTGAATCAACATTCAACCTCATTCCACACTTGGTTCTACCCGGTGAATAAGTTTCAGAACAAATTTCAGGCTGCAAGAGAGTGGTGGTGCAGGCTGAGGGCTTGTGGGAACTTTTAGTCTGGGTTTACCTCAGTCCTCGGTTTCCAAGCTTGCTCAAAATATCAGTTTCATATAAAGGATTTGCATGCCTAGCAACTGAGGCATTAGCCAAATTAATGTTTCAGAGGCACTTTGCAGAAGTGTGAGAGCTTTTGGGAGCTCCCTGTCCACACCCACACTAAACATCTGTTTTATATAGGGTTATGTGAATGTGGCTGCTTGTTGATAGTCAAGATTTTTTCTTTGTGTCTATTCTGAACAAAGTATAAAATGTTGGTCTCCTCTTTTATAGAGATGAAGATGACATAAATGATGTGACTTCTATGGCTGGAGTTAATCTCAATGAGGAGAATGCCTGCATTTTGTCAGAAAACTCTGAGCTCATTGGTACGGTGATTCACTCTTGTGCAGATGAACCGTTTCTCTCTTCGGAAGCTCTTCAGAGTAAGATCTTGAACATAGGTGAGAACAAAGCAGATGTAGCAGATCTGTATGGATGTAGTGTTGCCTTGCCTCTTTCATCAGCCAGCCTCCAATCTTTGAAGGAGAACCTGGAACTATTAAGACCCACCATCTCAATTCATGTGTTTCTACCAAACAATACTGGGTTTTCACTTCCTCTTCAAGGAAGCAACTGTCCTTTAAGGTTTTCTTTACATAGAAACAGTCCGAAGCACAACTAGAAAAAAGAAACCAATGCCACTTTGACATGTGAGAAGTGAGCAACTTTCTTACTCTTAAACCTAATGCAACACTTAGCAGCCATAAAGATGCTAGTGTCAAAACACTTAAATGTGCTTTTCTATCTCAGCAGCTTCTAACTTAATGTATTACACTGTATTAAACTTCTGTAATAGTTTTGCATTCCTCAGCCTGTCCAGGTATATGTACTCTATTGACTAATATTAGGAAGAAGTTTCAAACTTCCAATACACGCAGAGCAGACATTTGCTTATGACTCCATCCATGGAAAAAACTTTTGTTAATTTTATACAGAAGAGATGTCAAAGCTGTTTGTCTGTGTAGTGACAAATACCGTGGAATGTACGTTGAATGCTTGTGTTACAAGAAGTTTCCAGTGTAGGTATCATTTCAGCTGTTACCTTCTGAGCAAAATAATAACTGTTGCTTAGCAATGCTGTATTATGTCAGAGCAGGGAGCGTGCATTTGTGTAGCAGCGGCACGCTGGCTGGTCCCACTGACATCCACAGCAAACTCGATGCGTGTTGCTCAGCTCCTTGCTCGTGCCCTCTGCCCGGTACTTGCTGTACTGGAACACTGAGTTTTACAGCTGAGCATCCAGGAAAGCCTGAATGTGCAGTCACAATCCTGTCACAGTGGCTTAACCATGTGTTCAGAAAGTCTTTCTGTTTCCGTGCACAACTGGCTCTTAGTCCAGAGTAAGCAGCTAGCCTGTGACAAGCATGTAACCTGCAAGTGCCACCTGCGACCTTGGTGCTCCTGCCCGGGTCAGCCAGATGTGTCATCTCGAGCTGTGTGGGGTTTAGTAAGTGCTGTGTTTCTAGTGGCAAAGGGAAAATACACATCAGAACTGGTGCCTAGAAGATTTTCTTGGAATTCGGTAGAGGATTAATCAGTCACTTGTGGGAAGTGGATATAAGGAAAAATAAAGAGCTCTGCAAAAACAGAGGGAGTATTTTTAGAATAATTTGCTGGTTGGGGGTGTAAAGACAATTTGTTGAAAGATGGAAAGTAGAAGCCTGGCTGTTCCACAGCTAGAATGGTAGTTGTTCCAAATTAATAATAAAAATAATAGCAATAATTAATGTCATAAATTAAAAGTGCTTGTTTGCAAGGAAAGGAATACTTCCAGGGAATAGAGCTATTCAGAAAGTGAACGTCTGCTTTTGAAATGAGCCATCTTTGGATTAAGAGGTATGTGTGTGTGTGTGTGTGTGTGTGTGTAGGTAGGTCTTGAGGTTTGGGGGGATTTTATTTTTATTTTGTCTTTAAGTTTCAGTAATCTGATAGTCTAGTGAGAAGCTGCTGAGGAAGTATTGAAAGGTGCTTGAGCAAAATGAGCTTTGCACTCAGTTAAGTTACAGGCCAGTGCTTACTGACCAAACAGGGGGAATGCTTTGATTGTATCCGGGAAAACATTGTAGGTTCTCCCTGTCTTGTGAGATTGTCATTCATTTTCAGCTACCGTAGCGAAGGCAAATGAAATAGGTGATTAGTTTTTTTACAGTGTGCTGTTTATCCATTCTTAACACTTCACTTGGCAGTAAATACTGAAATGGGTTTTGAAGGCGTGCTGTATATTGCATCATAAAGTATTACAGCTGCTGTAAATGCAGCGTAGGGCAAGGAAAAGTGCTTCTGACAGGTTCAGCGTATGAGGCACGTGGAGCTGCTGCCTGCCGTGCCTACCAGGGAAACGTCGCTGCCGCCCAGGTGTCTGGATGGAGCCACGTTGAGTGATGGATGGTGTCAACACGGGAAGGCTTCTCTGTCGGCAGCCTGCGGCCGCAGGAAGGTTACAGAGGTGATGTCCAGCTCTGGGTGCAGGGCCAGCACAGCTTTGCCTGGAGCTGTCACCAGCCTCGGTCGCAGCTGCTGAAACGCGGAGAATCAGCAGCAGCCCGAGAGAAAAGGTTGAAGGTGATGGCGGGATGACCTCGGCTGGACTGAAATCCACGCTGTCCGAGCGGCTGCCGTGGCTCGGTTGGGTCTGTCTGCCCCGTGTCGGTCAGTCAAGGCACTTCGGAGGGTCTCGTGTGCCTGGAGTGTGCTGCAAAACCCATTCCTGCTCGTCAAATAAATGTCATGAGTTGTTAACAAGCACGGTGTCAAGCAGGGCAAAATGTAATTCTGTATTTTTTTAATTACTGGAATTAACAGAATATGGCTCTAATTTCTACAGCTACCGCTTCTCCCCCTCCCTGAACATGAAGCTTGATTTGTGTTCTTATTAACTTTGTCCTATAAATGACCTTGCAAGGAGAGTGGTTCTGGAGGCTAAGTGAAACAATGTCTATATTTTCTGAAGCTCCAGGCTAAGTTTTATTAATGTAATGTCTAAGATCTTTGAAGTTGTGACTTTACCAGGAAAATCATAATCTCCAAACCTTTATTCATAATGGGTATGACTTCCAGGGGGAACAGAATACCTGCTGTGCTAATTATTTCAATTATCAGCTACTACTAAAACACGTAATGGATTTTCTCTGCTTCCACAGGTAAAAGGCATGACATTATGGAACTTAACTCTGATGTTGTGAACTTGATCTCCCACGCTACACAGGAGAGATTACGAGGGCTCCTAGAAAAACTCACTGTAATTGCTCGGCACAGAGTATCAACCCACAAGGTAAAGGAAATCATGAGCCAGTTTTGCACCGAAGTTTTCCTACTTTACAACCTTGAAGGTAAACCTCTTCCCGATGTGGGCACATCACAGGCAACATTTGCGTTCTCGGCATCTACCAAAGGCTGGTTTTAGCTGTTTCTAGCCCAGCAAATAACTGTTCCATTTGACTTGTTGGACAGGTGTTCTTAAAACCCAGCATAAGCCTAAATGCATGTTTCTTCTCTTCCATAGCAGTGGTGGCTGTTATACAAAGTCTCTTACATGGTAAATGTAAAGCTAACTTTGAATGCTTTTGATAGTGGGTTGATTTAGGGGCTTGTGTTTTCCTTATGCATTTACTGTTAGTGGAACTGCACTATTGGCTCAGTAAAAAGCCTTGGGAAACCAAATGGATTATTTTACTTTTAGAAAGTGCTCCTTGTTAAGGCAGCGGATCTTTTCATCTTAAGGGAGTTTTTTTTCCCCCATGATACCTCGTATTCCCTCTCCTCCATCTTGTATTAGCTTCATTCAATATAAAGTATATTGTGTCCCAGTGAGCTATGGGAAGTGATAATTTACTGGCCAAAGCAGCTCTTTCTTTTTTCTTTTTTTGTCATTCAATAAGAAGATACTAATCCTTACTTCTTTCATTGTGAAGCTGTTTTAGAAAAAAGAAGTTAGAAGCAAATGTGTCTGTAAACTCTTAGGTTCCTGTTCGTTCAGGTTTGAATTTTTTTACAAGAACTTTATACTTAATGAAATTTAACAAGACCAACCAGATGATGGAATAGGAGTTATTTTTGTACTGAACACTTTTTATAGGCTTTTCAGTACTGGAGCAGCACCAGTAAAGAGGAGGAGCTATTTGGAAACGTCTTAAGTATTTACGGTGTTATCTGGAGCAGCTGGAGTATTCTGTTCCTTGCCAGAAGAAAATGTAATAGAAAAGAAAATCAATACAGGAAAAGTAGAGTTTTTTATGGAAAGGCTTTAGAAACCTGCATGTGCTGTATTGTATCTTCAAAGTGGGAGGTACAACTGAGCTTTTGAGCAACAGTGAGGAGGAAGCTGAAGTCCTGAGTAACCAGTAGGACTTAGTGTCTTGCAGACACCGAGAACAGAAGGAAATATTTTTGGACAGTAGGCTAGATAGGGCTGGTTTCTTTCTCATTGAACTAAAGCAATAGAAAAACAAGTTTTTGTCTGATTGAATTGCCAGAAGCAATGATAAGATTATAAGATTGCAATAAGCTGGCTTTCTTTTCCTCTTTTCTCAAAAGCAAAACAAACAAAAAAAGCAAAAGCAACGGGCACAGTAATCTTAGAGGCACAGATACCCTCTTTTGTTAGGAAGATGGTATTACGCGACAGAGGAGTGTCCTACAGGATTACCTTTGTCAGTAATGTTATTGTGAGAGATGCTGGCAGGCTTTTAGAAATTTTAAGTTCAAGAAGAGAACACTGCAGGGTGTTGGAGTCCCATTATGTATTACTGTAGGTATTTATATAGCCCTGTATTCCATCTCCCGAAATGCCTACCCTCATTCTGTTTTCCCTTGTGGCTATTGGTGGGTACCCCTGCACAATGTGGGCTGCTTGTATGTCAGATAAATTCCTAGAGCCTTAAATTCCCAGAGCCTTTCCAGGAGGGTCGGGTGGTTGTTCCATAAGGCTTTGTATTGGCCTATCTTCATTACAAAAAGACAGTAACAGGGATAGGTGTGGTGAAACCAAAGTTACTGTTGTTAGGGTAGGAGTTCGTGTAAAAAGGCCAGTACTTCTTGGGATCATACTCAGGAAACTCTTCTTCCCAGTTTGCCCAGCTCATGCCTAGCAGCTTTCATCTGACACATAGCCCTGCAGAGAGACTGAATTGTTGGGTAAAAGCTTCATGCCGTGCCATTGTGTCAACTTTTGTCCTTTTTTTGCTAAATATAAGAAAAATAATATAGTTGGAAGTCACTAACTTAATAGGGATAAAGCTATGATGGTGGTCTCTTTATGTGAAGTAGGAATAGCCTTTCAGATGGTTGTGAGCTGCCCTCTGTGATGCAGCTCTTATTGCAGTGCTTGTATAGAGCCTTTGGAAGACCATAAAGGGAAAGGGTTTTTATGTGGATTCATCCCAGCATGAAACAGCTGCCATGCTCCTGTGGTTGGAGCTCATGGCTCTGAGAGGCATGGAATGGTGCTGAGCAAAAACAGCACTCCATGAAAACATCCTCCCCTCGTGCAGTAGCACTGAAACACCACAACACTAAATTGCATTATCTATGGGGCCATAGGATGTGGGTGATAGTGCTTCATCACAACAGCACCAGCCACGAGTCGTGAACAGGGGTACAATGTAATGTTTCCTGTCTCAGCAATTCCCTGCTAAATGACCACAGCGGAGTTTATTGAGTAGGACAAAATATAACTGCAGGTCTTCCTCTTTTAAAAATTCCTGAAATAAGCTGTCTTGAAACAGGTGATGAGCTGAAATACTGTTATGGATGCACCTACTTCTTGTCCCATATAAGCTCATGGTAGTGCATTGGGGAGCTTCTGGTTGAGAGACTTACATTGCTGATTGGTATGGGGTCATGGATTTGTCGTAAAATGTGTAAATATCTGGGTATTCCAAAGTGAAACAGTTCTAAACTTTGGGAAAAATAATCTTCTGGTACTACAGCTTTCTTCTTTGTCCTTTTAAAAGGATTGTGGCATGGTGCTGGATTATTATAAACTGCTACTTCAAAACAAGTTGTACTGATGTACTGAGAGTGACTCAAGAATAGCGTATGCTTTGTGGGGAGCGGTTAGAAAAAGCTTGAGCAGTGATAGAGGAGTGGGGAAAAGGTTTGTTGGACTTTTTGCAGAGCCACAGATGCTGCTTGGGAAAGTCTCTTGTTGCAGCATATGGTGTGTTTTGAGCCACAGTTGGCAATACGTGACGATGAGCTGGCTGATTGAAAAGGACCAGACATAATACCAGAAAAGGGATTGATTTCATGCTCTGACTCAGTTGTGGAAATTCAGAGACAACAGTGCCCCACAAGAAAACTTCTACTTCCCTTCCATCTTTTCATAGTGTGCAACTGGGTGTGGGAAGAAGAGTCTGAGTATGGTATCCTTGAAAACTAAAAACTGAGAAGCTGAAGTCACTGATAGTCCATATTCTTAACATGTAACCTTGCCTAAAATACTGCTGTAAAATATCCTGTGCCTACTTCAGAACAGTTGTGTGTCAGAGTTGTTACATTACAGTGTGAGATTGGGGTAGGGTAGAACCAAGAGTTGCAGAAAGCGCATAGTGTGTTTGGCTGATAAAAGCCCCAGGGTAAATTTCTCAGGAAAAAAAAAAGAGTCCACAAAGTAGCAGAGAAAGAAGACAACTGTAGGACGTGCACCAAAAAGTGGTACAAACAGGTGGCACAGACATGCCTCATCTAGAATGGGCTCCTTGTCTTGTGTTGCCTAAATGCCCTCTGGCCAACGCATGGCTCATGAAGCCTGTCTTTGGAAGAGCAGAGTAGTAAAACCAAGCTTCTCATTGCCAGTTGACCATGTTTTGGATCTTTCCTTTCTCTGCCTTTCTGAGCTAAAGTAAATGTCAACTTAGGCTGTCCAGTGGGGGCAAAAATAGAACGTAAAATAAAGTACTGATTGCTGTTCTTTAGACCAAAAGGACCTCAGTCCTGTTTCAATGCCTGAGTGTCCAGTTATTGTTGGAACTAATCATTAGTAGTCACTGGCCCAGCTTTGTACAGGTGGCTAGGCCAGATGACTTCCCCAGGTTACCTTTCACCTATTCTGTGACTTGAAAGCATTCACTGAGGCAAAAATACGTGTTCTTAAAGTTATAATAAACTGTATATAATACATTTCACCTTCTTCACCCCTAAGATTCATTATAACTGGTTCTAAACCACCCCTCCAATACATAAAACTTCTTTTTGGAAATACCAGATGGTGCTTGTTTCAACTTCTGCATTAAATGGCTGAAACTAGAACACAAAACACTACAAACTTAAAATGTCAAATTCTAATTTTTTTTTCTTCACAGGAGAAAAGATATTATGCCCTGCTGCTTTACAATTCCTTTTTTTTTTCCTGAGGTTTACTGGATATGAAGTTGCTGGTTTAAAACAAAATTTCAGTCTTTAGTCTAAGGTTAGGGATGACTTCTGTTATTATAGTCCATATATGCTGGATGTTGTTAATGTCATTTGTTCAATAACCTCTTACTAGTCTCAGACACCTGGAAACACACTTCAGTGGAGAGGAGATGTGTAAATGGCTACCTACCACCCAAAGTCTTTCTAAAACGGCCTACACTTTTCAGCTTAGAAAAATAGTGTTGTTCTTTACCCATCAGGTTTATTAGCTCTAGTGGTATATATAAAAGCCTGGTTGTCTGTAACAAACTTTTTTTTTCCAGGGGAGTGATAAGTACATTGTATGTAGTGACACCAGAGCACAACTGAGATTTCTTGAAAAGCTTGATCACCTAGAAAAGCAGAGAAAAGATGAAGAGGAACGTGAAATGTTGCTTCTAGCAGCCAAGGTAAGACTCTGGCTTTCCAAGGAAGTAGTCATGCCCTCTAGGTTGGTGAACATCTTCAGGTTTCTCCTGCTTCTCCTTTAAATATAGTAACCATTAACCCTGTCACTGAAAATCTATAATGTTCAGGACAATTGAGGCTGTACAGAAAAGGATTTAACCTATTTACATTTTTAAAAAAGTCCACAAGAGTTCTTTGAAATGTGTGATGGGGTGAACTCCTCTTTTGAGATTACTCCTACTGGTCAAAATGAAGTAAAAAGCTACAAATGTCCTTACTGGATCTCTTTTTGCCTCTGAAACAGAAGCCTGGTGAAATCCACCACTGTTGCAGGTGTATCTGTTTTCTGTAGTCAAGTTCAGAGGGCTAGCCTTGGAGCTGGTACCACAGCATCCATGAACCCCTGATGGAGCTGTTGCTAGTACAGAATAAGTTTCTTCTGCCTTCCCTCCCATCAAGAAGAAGAGAACCCAAAAAACATGACAGTAGATGTTCCTTCATCAGCTGAGACTTGACCATCTTCTGTTTATTCTTTTCTTTTGGTTTTGTTTCCAGCTGAATTCTGGAGCCGCTTGGGTGGAAGCCTGATCTGGAGTTGAAAGAACTGTGTTGTGCTTGCATGAATACAACTCCCTTTCTTTCCTATACTTCCTGTCCTTTTTAAGTGTCTGCTGCTGACATGAACAACATCATGCCTAGACTGGACCTGACTGACAGTGTTAGCATCATTTTCAGCTTAATCTTGCCTCAGGCTAGAGCAGAGGCAGCCGGCCCAGATGAGGAGGGGTGCGCACGTATGTGCGTGGAGGGGGATGCAAGACAGTCTGGATTGAGGCATTTACCCCTGGAGCTAAATCTTTCAATCACCAGAGAAAGCTGTCATTTATTAAATATTTAACGGCTAGGATGGTGTTTGGACGCCAGTAATTTCTATTCAGTCTTTTTCCTCTTCCTTTGGTAGAGCCGTTCCAATAAAGAAGATCCAGAGCAACTGCGGTTAAAGCAGAAAGCGAAAGAGGTAGGACTTTCCAGTTACCATGCTTGCCTTTGTGTGTTGAGAGAAGGTTGGCAGCCCTGTCCTGGCAATTAGGTCAGGGTTTATTTTGCTGCTGCATACCATTTGCAGAGGCCTTGGGGAAGGACAGGAACTGCCACGGGCAAGGGCAGTGCTTCAAATGAGGTCAATGAATTATGAGCTCTCTTTTTTTTAACATTTTATTTTTGCAGTTTCAGTCCTGTCTAGAAACAGTCCTTTGTAAACTGCAGCAGTACACTTGGTAGGAATATAATGTGGGATTAGAAAAAAAAAAAGAAACTTTGAGATTTAGCATCTGGGACTGTACAATAGGCTACATTTTTCCAGGGTAATTGTTCGTTTTGTAAATCTGATACTGCTTATAATTCTTTGGCTGGGAGGCGGTACTGGGATTTAGTTTTAAATGGAAAACGCCTCTGGCTTTTAATTTTCTGGGCCCAGCAGTTTTCTGTTCTGGAATGGAGCCCTTGTTTCACACAGTTCATGTTTAGCTGCAGGGGTTTTAGTTTATAGCTTAGACTGGTTAAGCTTTTACTCCCAGAGGCCTCTGCATAGCAACTGTAGAAATCAACAAATAAGTTCATTTATGTCTGCAGCCTCCTCTCAGTAGCTGACTTTTTACATTTCCCAATATCCATTTCCTGACTTTTCTAGCCTGAGAGAAAAAAGCTCCACTAATTGGAGCTTATTTTAATTGAGCCTTAATATTGGATCTCACTGGAGTTGCCCCCAGAGCTACTGGGAACAGAATGAAATGAAAGTACCTAAGGTTGAAGATGTGTGTGCGTGTGTATGTGTGTGTGAAATTTTTCACTTGACCTACAGATTCTTTTCCCTGCTGAATAAATCATCAAGCCTGTTCACATTTCTGATTAAGGATCTGACAGCAGACGATAATAAAGACAATTGAGGTGTGAGACGTGTGATACAGAGCTGAAGAAATTGGTTTCTATAGTTACTTGACTGATTTCATGCAATTTTTAAGGATCTTTGTGCTAAATGAGAGTGATTTTCTGAGCAACCTTTTTCCTTAACTGTGCCTCTTGAACTATGAAATTTGTTGTTGCTTAACATTGCTGCACTTGGCTTCTAGGTGCCAGCAGCAGCAGCAGGTTATTTATGAATGCTTTAAAGGCCCTTATTGTTTGGATTAATGTAGGGGCCCAGGCAAAACAAATGGAAATGCAGTAAAATAGTATTTGAATCAATGCTCTGGATTTGCACCATAGTAGAGGAAATTTGTGAAATGAGTGAGAAGGAACTTGCTTTACTATCTATCTTTTAATTCTTTGTTTCTGCTTACAACTCTTTCTTCATTCCTACGATCTGCGAGTACAAAGTTGCCCTAAAGCCCTTCCCAGTTTGCCTCTAGTGCCACCAGGATCAACAATCAGTGGGTGATGCTAATCTGTCTTGTTTTGTAGGTGACTTTACCTCTGCATCATCTGATCGTTTCTAAATGTATTTTCTTTTAATAAAGACTGCAAAGTAATTCATTTATGCAGCTTCTTTTCTCTTGTTTTCTGAACAATAATATGTAAGATAATGAAAAATATTCTGTGGTTTGCATATTTAGAACAAAGAAGGTTGGGTTAGATTCACTCATTGTTCATGAGATATCTTTTAAAAAGTGGCATAGTGCTGTACAAAAAAAGGAGCCAACAGAGCAGAGAAGGCATCTAAGTTTAGTGCTTGGTGTTCTAATACGTTTTGAGTTCCCCTCTTTCAGTGCATCTCGCCTTGTGCCAGACTAACACAACCTGCATCACTCGTTGTCCTGCATGTTTCTCCACGCTCTGCTGCTCCCAGAGGGACTCCAACTGCTCCACCAAAAGAAGAGGAGGCAGATGTGCCTCTTGGGGCAACACAGATCTTTGTGTTGGTATTCACTTGCCCTCTGTCCTGGTGCTTTGTTCTCCAGAGAATGAGGCAGCTAGAAGCTTCTCCAAGCTTCACATGGAGAATGAGGACACCCACCTTCTGTGCCAGTGGTGCTTGTTCATCTGAGACCATCTCAAGATTGAGTGGAAATGAGAGCAAATGCAGCTGGAAAAATTCAGCACTTTATTGACAGTTTGGAGAAAAATGGTCAGCACACATTTTCACTGAAAAAATGCAAGCATGAATAGGACTGGAATGAAAGCAAAATAAAAATCCACAAATATCCCAAGACTAGACCTGGTAACACAGAAGCATGGTGTACACTGGGATGAAGGCTTGAAATGGCTTACCCTTGTCTGTCTATCTCTCTTATCATGTTGTGGTTCTAGTCTGCTCCTAAGGAACCAAACTTGGCAACTTTGATACCTCTGTCAGCTGGAATCAGATCCTTTCCAGGTCACTCCAGTCGAGTATCTGCTGGAAAGCCTGATCTGATCATCTGCTTATAGTTCTTTAAGAATGAATATGGACCTGCCTTCCTCAAAGCTATCTTTTATATTTGGATGGTGACCCCCTGGGAGCAGGGAGAGGGTGTGGGGTAATGGCACTGTAGCATGTTCTAAAGCAAAGTTTCCCAAAATGCAGGGTGTACATCCTGACAATGAATTCTTATAAATCCAGGATGTGCTGTCATCCAGTAGCTGGAAGCAACATTTTAACATTGCTGGAAGTACATCCAGAGACTCTGCAGTGGATTCTTTTATCCGAAAGGCTATACATAATTGCTGTGACCTTTTCATCCCTTTTTGCATGACCTATTGCCTCAAACTTCCCCTATGCTAAGTCATTTACTTTCCTATATTCTTAGCCTGTGTAGTTTGCCATGAATTAAGTCTGTATTTACTTCCCTCTTTCACCTGTTTCAGCAGATTTTAATGCCTATGGAAAGTGCACATTCCTTCTGACACAGCTGCAAGGCTTGCCCCAAGCTGCTGCTTTGTGCACTCAAGAATTTTGTCCTTGCTCTCCTCATGGACCAGCTCTTTGTGCAGTGGCGTTCCTGCAGTCTGGGTAAATTACCCCTGTTTTTCATTCTGCCTTATCTGCCTCTTCAAACTGAGAGGATGCAGTCCTCTCATTGTCCCTGATGTTTGCGCTATTAAACCATAACTTTTTTTAGGTGGTTTCTGCTATTTCCTGTTCTACTTTCTACAGTGCTTCCAGTTACAAAGAAAACGTTCAGTCAATGTGATTCGTGTTGCTGTATTTGTAGTTTATCTGTGGCTTCATCCCCTTTTCTGAAATGAGCTTTCCTAAACTGAGTAGGTGTAGGATACTGTCAAATGTGCAAGCCAGCCATATGAACAGTGCGTCCCAGAAGACCTGTAAAAATGTCAGTATTGAACAGTGGGTACTCTAATTCTAAATATAAACTCTGATCCCTTAGAATCATTTAGGCTGGAAAAGACCTCTAAGATCATCGAGTCCAACTGTTAAACCAGCACTGCCAAGTCTTGGACCATCACTAAACCATGTCCCTAAGTGCCACATCTAAACATTTTTTAAATACCCTCAAGGATGGTGACTCCGCTACTTCATAGGGCAGCCTGTTCAAATGCTTGACAAGCCTTTTGGTGAAGGAGTTTTTCCTAATTTCTTTGTACTTATGTCCATCCTCTTCAAAAGTGAGTGTTGCTTTTGTATTATGGCTTCAGGAAGCTTAAGGCTGAGCCTGGGCAAACCTTCCAGAATGTATCTGGGCAAGATGCTGCTGGGGCTTGAGCAAGTGAACAGGTATTTTACTGAGAGCATCCTTGCTGATTTCCATAGCAGCAACCTTTACCCCTGCTCTTACCTTGTGTCACCTTGTAGCACCTGTCAGTGGATAAGGGGGAGCAGCTGCATCTTGAGCTGGGGGAAGGAGTGTGTGGAGCAAGCACCTGAGGGACAGCAGGTCTGCCTGCCCCGTTCCTTGCTCTCTCAGCAGCTCTGTTCACTTGTGACTGCACAGATCTTCCCACACCCTTGTTCCTGCCTGCTTGACGCACTCGTGCATTTTTTTGACACAGATACAAGACGGCGGTAGAGGAGATGCTGAGAAAACTCAATACCTTTAGTATCAACTAACTGGGAGGAAAATAGCAAACCCTAGGGTTTTTGTAGAGACAAAACAACCCCTATCGAAAACATCAAAGAGCCAGCATGATTCCAGTGTGTTCTGGGTTTTATATAGTAATGGCTGAATTTCAGTTGTTCTGTAGTATCTTTTCAACAGTCATCATCTTCTTTTCCTGTTTCATATAACCTTCTAACTCCCTTATTTCCTCTCACATTCTCAGGTAACAAGTCACTGTAACTTGATTCTTCTGCTTGCCTTACCGCCTCCAACTCACATTTTCAAGCTGTTTGTTTTCTTGTTCCTCTTATGCTGCTTCTCTATGTAGTCTTCTGGACCCAATAGTTCAAATTACTTAAGACCACTCTTCTGGCAAGGCAGAAGTTAATCAGAATCTCTCCAAAAAGCAAGCACAGGATGCTGCAAGCCAATTGTGATCAATTGGCTTTTTTTATGAGCCTTCAGTGACATCCTAAGAGCCTCTGCTTAATTACCTGATTTATATTATCTTTATTGTTCTGTAGTGTTTCTTACCTGCTTCTGCATGTTTTGAAAAGCAAAAGAAACCCCATGATTATCAAAGAGACGTAAATTTTGTTAGCTGCAGTGTAGCCTTGCAAATTAAAAAGGGCTATATCAGAGATTTGGTGTGTTACAAGTCTTGCAGAAAGTCAGGAATGGAAATTCCACAAAGTGTTATATTATTGGGTGAGCTAAAAAGCAAAGCGAATGCCTCTTTGTGGCACTCATATTGGTGTTTTGAAGGCACGTAAGAAAAGAGCAGCTGAGGCACTGCATCAAATACCCTAAAACCATCTGGCTGAAAGATGATAACAACCATCTTCGGTGAAAAACAACCCCCCCACAAAACTCCACTAACCGTGTTCTTGGATTTGCAAATAGCCTTTTCTCAGTTTGTCTGAGAGACAGAGAATGGACATATAACCAGTTGTAAGTATGGCCTTAGGTTAGAAATTTGCTAAGAAAGGAAATTTTAGGGCTGAAAGTACAAAAAGAAAATGACAATGAAGATCCAGAGAGTTCTCAGCCAAGAAGTGTTGGGGGGACTGCACGATGAGATAGAGAAACCTGCCTGCTGATGGTCATTGAACAGTCTTCTCCTAAGTGATAGCATCCGAAACAAAACCTGTGGAATACGTTGCCTTGGAGTGTGGTGCTGTAGCCTATTTCTTGTCCTTGCAGCAAAATTGGCCTAGGCAGTGTATGAAAGCACATAGAGAGCTTGAGCTGGATGCCAGATTCCCAAGAAGTTCCCTGGGCCTCCAGATGAGGCAAGATGATGGGACTGCACAGGGGAATGCATGCCCCAAGTGTCCTTGAAAACACAGAAATGTATCAATAATGGTTAAGTAAACAAAAAAAAAAAGGGTAAAAGGCAATACACACTCCAACACATACAAAACTCTTAGCAAGAGTGGTCAGAATAAGGAGTCAGGAAGTCACTGTGCCCTGGATTTTTTTCTTGTGTGGAGTTAATTATGTATTAGGAAATGTCAAATAACAACTGAAGGATTTTTTTGCCCTTCTTCTATGAGTGGATTACTTCGTGGCTATCCTGGAAAAATGTTCTGTTGTTCTCCAGAAATTTGATTGCACCCTTGTAGACAGACAAAGCACCTGGTCTTGGGGGACACAGCCCCTGTAGGGCCTGTTCTGCCACTGAAGCAGGTCTGTGGAATCTTAACCTGAAAGAAATCTACAGTATTACATACAGCTCAATTATAAGTCAGGACTGCCTTTCAAACCAGTGCATGCTATTCTGCCTTTCTGCTGTTAAATCTAAATTACAACAGAGGGAAAAGTCAGTGGAAACTAATTGTATGGCTAATTAAAACAGTTTGAAAGGAAGCAATTGCAAGAAGAGAAATTGCATTTTAGGCAAGAGGAGACTATGGTAAATGTTTAAATATGCAGCCTCCAAGTGTCAGTTTTCCTCAGAGAATGTCCCCCATATGAGAAGTCTGCTATTCAGCTGCATTCAACCTGTAGGGCAAAAAATTTTGTATAGGAAAGGTAGAGGCTGGAGGCAGTAATGCTCATTGAGCTTTATGACAACCAGTGTGAGAGGCTTGGGATTGAAAGCAGATTTTTAAGGTTTATTTTTCATTTTCTTCTCAAGTTCCTTAAAATGCTTAAAGGGAGTGTGAAAAAAATTGCAGTTCTTTCTTCCAAAGACAATGAAGGGAGAAGTGACTGAGAGCAGTAGACAACTTTCAAAGCACTAAACAGAGGACACAATGAAACCCAGTGAAACCTTGCTTGAAAAAGCTGGTCAGAAAAAGAGAATGGATAGAAAAAAGAGAAAAGTTATTTCAGTGGGATAAGTGGCCCCACTAAAAAGGTAGCTCAGTATTTAGTTCTTTAAAAATACACAGTAAAGGGCAATAAAAGGCTCAGATAGGTCCTGAGGTTTCTTTTTCACAGATGCAAGCTAGAAAAAGGTAGACGTTGAAATTTGGTCACAATTTCTTTGACTTACTTTGAATTTTACTATTTGTTAATTTATTTTTCTGTTTCTTTATTGTGGAAGCTGATAGAATTGGGAGCTTCTCCCTCTTTTGTATGCCTATATTCCTTTCTTTTCTTTTCCCCCGCCAGTCTTATACAAATTCTTGTTCATCTACTTTAGTGCTTTTATTACTCCTGATGTACTTATTGCTGGATAGCACACATAACCCTTAGGCATACATTAAGTTGTCTTCAGCCTTCCCTGGTTTCCTTTCCTGCCAGTTCTTCTGTTAGTTTAAATATTTATTTAATCTGTCCTGTACTCTATCTGCCTATAATGTCATATGTGGAGACATCCTCACTTTTTACTTAATATTAAATTCAGTATATATATTGTACCTATACTTTTAAGTCTTTCCCTTATATTAATTATAACCAAATCCAGGATTGTGGTGTTTAGCCACATCTGTCTTGCCAGCATTTCTTCTGAGCTCATTTACATTCATGGGGCTGTATTTATTTGTTATTGCATTGCCAAGACAATTTCTTGGCCTTTTTTCCCTAAGCGTAAGTTCTAGCATTCAAATGAAGAGAGATTGCTTTTCTCTATTCCTCAGATTTGTTTCCTAGTACTTTGTATATTGAAGTGCCTGCAGAACAGACAGTGGTATGAATTTCTCATGCCTGCATGATGCTGGCATGTCATCTGCTGGACAAGGGCCACCTGTCTGGCTTTTCTTTTCTCAGTCCTGTTACTGCTCTGTGAGCCCTGGCTAAGACAGGTGGTCTCATCTCTACCTGTAGAAAAGCCTTCCCTGGTAAAACTGTTTTGTGAAGAGTAAATGATTTTGAGTAAATGTTTCATGTACTTTGTCTTCTATGAGAGCTTATACCGAATACCTGAATCTTGTGCTGGGTACTTTGTGACCAGACATGAAGGCTTTCATTTACTCCTTTTCCAAGGTGAACATTTATTCAGCTAGATAACATTCTTTTTTCCCCCCACCTTTGATAATACAGCCACCCTTTGCTGTACACATCATGGATTAGCTGCTGTGAATTAGTTTACTTTATTTGTAGTAGGGTATACTTTTTATTGGTTGTTGGGTTTAGGGAAAACCTTGAGATTTGTATAACTTGAGTTATTGGTGCTCTGATAAGGCAGGCAACCACATTATCATGTACCTTGTAACCAAAAGAGTTTAAAACCAATCTGCAGTATTGCTTTAAGTAAAAGTTTCAGCATCTCATAGCTGAAGTACTTCCTGTCTTCTTATACAACTTGAAATTTATTTTTTAATATTAAAATGCCTCAAAAATGTCGTTGGTGTAATAGTAGAAATAGATTTTGCGTATTTTCTGAAATGTGGGGTATGAGACATAAGTGAGAGAATTTCTGTGAGCAGGAAAAGAAATCTATTTCTCAGAGGATTGAGCGAAGAACAGAGAGGTCAATTTTAAAACCTTTCATTTCATGTGATTACAGCCATGCTGCAAATGCCATTTCACTATAAGGAAGGACTTTAAAACATACCTTATTTCCTGATTTCTGCTGCAGGTCAGATTAACTAAAATGGTTATTGTGTCACCCTAGAGATTCTTGCTTGCTGCAAGACCAGACTTTAAACCCTATTTTTATTATTAAAAAGGCCAGCAGCAACAAAGACTATTTTACAAGTTCTGAGACGTTTTCATAGCAATTTGATCTTTATACACAGGTTTTTAGAACTCTTTGTACTGCAATTCTTAGCGTATGTGAAAATCAGAAAGGGGGAGGGAAAGAAGCATGAACATTCATTTGCCACCTGCCTGGTACCCATCCCCTCTTAATGTCCTTCTTGGGGAACGAATTTTGAATAGAGCATGTGTTGGGTTCTTGTGTTGTGATGGAACAGCAGCATCTTTCAGCAGATGAAGTAGGTCAGGTTGAGGGACAGCCTGCTGGTTTGGGGGTCTGATGTATGGTGCAGCTTCCCCCTGCTCCTTTGGAATTGCCATCACACACTTGTCTTCAAGGAAAAAGATTCATCTGTTGTCAAGATAGGTTTGATGGTATGATTTCACCTGAGTGTGACAGTTTCTCTTTGTGTCCTATTGTACTCTGACATCAATGTTAATAAAACTGACCTCTAGAAGGGAAACTATGCAACTTCTCTATGTTACACTTCAATAAAGTGTATATACTACTTTTATTGTCCCTTGCTGCAGTGATCTTTCTTCCCTAACTTACGTGCTACAAAACTAACTGTAAAGAAAGATTTGACTCCACGTAGTCACCTCTTGCTCTTTCCTGATCTTGTTGAGGAAAATCCGGCAGTAGTTAGCCAGCCAGTATCCTCGGGTATCCCTTGACATTATCTCCCTGTCTTCTCCTTATCCTGTGCTTTTAACTGCTCACACAATGTTTAGACATTTAATCTGCAATTTTTAATGGAACAAAACTTGATGAAAAGATGATTTTGCTGGCTTCAGCAGGGTGATTTGGATGCCTGCCCATATCGCTTAGTGGGGATCTGTTGAGTCCATTATAGAAATTGAGTGTTTAAATTCATTTGTCTTAATTATGTTCTCAGAAAAATCCCTGAGATGTGTAGAATGCAACAAGACTATGATTTTTTTTTTTTTCTTTTGCTCCAAACCCCTGGTGAGGTTCTGTACGATTTGAAAAATCCTTTGACTAGCGAAATGTATGGTGGAAAATGTATTGGAGAGAGCAGATGTTGGTAATGACATGTGGTTCCGGCATTGTCTTGGGAGCTGCCTGGTCAAAGATGCATCAATTCTGCTTCTAGAAAGCACATCTTTTTCATACAGTGCCCCGAGTGCCGTCCCCTCCTTTGTTACTGGTAGGTTCTCTGCCAGCACTGCCCTCCAGCAGCCGTGCTCCCTCCTGCAGTGTGTCTGTGCCAGCAGCACACTTGGTCCGCTTGAATTCCACGGGGTAGATGGTGATGGTGCCAAGGCACTGCCCAGTCCTCACCCAGAGCAGCATCCTGGTGCTCCACCTGTGAGAGCTTCAGCCCGCCCGGTCCCATCCACCCCATGGTGCTGCCAACCCCAGCCCTCTTGGTATTTAATTCATAGCTCGGCCTCTTGTCCTCACATTTGACCATGGCTGCCCATCAACAGCAGCTGTAAAGAGGAGAGAGGGGCTTATTTTAATGCTGCTTCGAGCCAGAGGTGTTCAGCATCCACACATTTTTGACAAGTCTAACTGCAGTAAAACTGGTTGGTGTGTGTTTTGCAGGGTGGAGAGAGAAGGGAGAAATGTTTCCTAATGATTCCCAGGGATGGAAGCACAAGGCTAGACTAATAAAGGCTCTTGTGTTGTTTTGCTTTGTCGTAAGTTTAATGGTTTTAAAAGTCCTTTTACTTTAGGTGTAATGGTTATTAAATTAAAGCAAATCATCTTTCCCCTCCTGGTTTTCTTTTTCACTGGAGCCTCTAGGAATTTAATGTTTCCCCAGAGGGGTGCTGTGTGCATGGCATGTTGCAGTGCCCTGTCTCGTGGCAGGAAGACTGTGGTGTGCATGTGACATTGTGGTGACTGAGCTAGCCTGCTGGCAGGAAGGTGTACTTCACTTCTGCAGGGATGCTTCGTGGCTGCCTGTAAGGAGGGGTGGCTCCAGGTGTTGGAGGCCTGGGCAGCTGAGGCTGGAAGTCAGCACCTACCTCTGCCAAAAAATCTCAGCGTTTTATTGCTGAGATTTAATGCTTATTCAAAGCATTTTATTGCTCCTGCTTAAGTAGTTTCTAAGCCTCAATCTTTCATAGTTCGTGAAGTTTCAAGTTATTTTTTTTATTAAGTTTCACTTTCCCCCATCTCCAACTGGCTGCAGTGTGTTCCTGAATATAAAGATACATTTTCAAGACTGAGATTAAAGGGAAGTGTATCTTAAACATTTTATGCAAGTAGGCTGGCTGGAGTTAACCTCAGACAATTGCAAAATACTAGTAGTTTGAAAGTTTATAGTCTATAAAGTATTCTTGAAAGCAGTACTATATACTTGGGAAAAAACCAAGCTGAGTGAATTGAGTGAATATAGATAAATAAGGTTTTAAGTGTTTGCACTGCACACAAAAGCAAGAATAGTGTGTGTGGTAAGTGAAGGATGGTATCTAGCATTGAAGAAGTACTACTGTGTTTCTACAATAAAAGCCTACATAGGGTGATCAAAGCTGACTTGCAAATAGTATTGGTTTCCAAACTGAAACATTTGTTTCATCCTAAGAAAAGAGAAAAACAAAAATGAACAAACTCCCCAAAAGCTCCATTCTCCACATATTTGTTAAAATTTTGCTTTCCCTGACTTCTGCTGAAAAACCTTGAGCATGTGATAATCTGAGTCTTCCAGGGAACAGTGTCCTTTTAGGAATCTGGCCCTGAAATACTGTTTTTATTTAAATAGCCTAGTTGCTGCAGTACTTGATGTGAAGCTGCCACCATCACTGAAGTCTATCTATATGAAGTAAAATAAGGCTTGCAACAACACCCACCCAAAAACCACCCAGCCAAAACTCTGTTCCCCAAAACACTCACCCTGAACCCCAAAGCCTTTCTTTGTTGTGGATTCGTCTTTATTTAAGTGGTAGCAAGTTGGGGACTTACACCATGTGGGTGCTGCAAGCTCAGTTGTTATCAGCTGCTCTTCTCTCCAAGTGGGATCTCTGAGAGCTGAAAAGCAAGCAAAATCACAGTGTTGCAAGCTTGGTAAGGAAGATACCTGAATTGACTGGGTGAGGAAGTCCAAGTAATTCATTGGGTTTATGAGGGGGGAGGGGAGGAGATTTGGATGCTTTCCTACCCACAGTATGGCTGTACGTTAATTTTTTTAAGACGTGCCCACACATCCATGCAGAGAATCCCCATCTGAACAATCTTCTAAGTCCTGGGAAAAGGGAAAGCATGGGCTAAGGAGCTATACTAGTTGCAGGTCAAATCATCCAAGGGTTGACATCAAACCAGAGGTTTATGTTTGGAAAACCTTCCTTCTCCACCCATGCTCCAAGCTGGACAGCTGGTGGATCTGGAAGCAGTGTGGTTGTATGGGCAAGGTGGCTGATCCAAGATCTTAAGTGTGTCAGCAGACTTGACTGGGTTGAGCTCCAGAGCAGCTAGCATCTATAATCACTGAATAGAATGTATCTCAAAATACAGGAATAAAACCAAATCTCTTTTTTAAATTTTGTTTTAATCCTCTTTACTGTGGGTTTCTATCCCATCCCAAGTTTACCTAACCCAGGTGGAGGTTGTTTCTAATGATTTGTTAGTGTTCAGCAGTTTTGGAGGTGAGTGAAAATAAGCATGCAGTGTATCTCTGCCGTCCTTCAGATTTTTCCTGAACATCCAAATAGGTACTGGGAAAAGAAGGCCTAGCAGTCAACTGGGAGCATCCTGTTAAATTGGGTAGTACAATACTTTGCAATGGCAGTATTGAGTGCTGGGTTCAGGTGATACAGTACAAGGAAATTGGGTATCTTGCTTGTGCACTGAGGAATTGAGAATTTGAATTAAGAACATGCTTAGGTCACAGAACCTGGTAACTTCCATTTTTAATACTAATCCAGCATCATAAACTAGATCAAGGTTTTCTGTTAATTAGGAACAACAAAACTTATGAAGTAAGGAACCAGCTGCAAGGCTCCTGTTAAGGCTGTGTTGATACCACAGAGTGGTCTCTATAAAAGGTCTTACTTACACAATGCTATCCATGAGGCTCCAAGCGTGACTGAGTGCTGGAATTCGTGAAAGTGTCTAGAAAGATGGGGAAAGATGCTGTGAAACACATTGTTTCAGTAGGAACTACAGAGCTGTCTGCTATGAAGAAAACAAGTCCCTTAAGATAATGTATACCATAATTAATGTTGGTGTTTTCTTTTTAAATTAGAGGCAACAGTTGGAATTAGCACAGATGCAACAAAGAGAAGCCAACCTCACAGCTTTGGCAGCCATTGGACCAAGGAAGAAAAGACCACTGGATTCATCAAACACTGGATCTGGGCTTGAGGTACAGACGTGGCTTGCAATGACTTGCATGGTGTTGTGTCTTCATACTGAATTACATTTATCTCTTCCTGTAGGAAGAAGTGAGAATTCTATCACACAAAATGGTTTGTTGCATTCTCTAAGAAGCCTGGTTTGTATGTTAGGTGCTTGAGAGGATTGTTTCTGTTAAATTTGATGGGTGTGTGTAATTGTGTGTTAAAGGAAAGACTGCGCCTAAGAGCGCTGTGTGTGAAGGACTGAATGAAATGATGACTCAGAGAAATTCCCATCTGCAGTGGAAGGTAACCAAGCTGTGGTGGCCTTCCACAGAGGGTAGGTGTCATGGCCCCTCCGTTGAACTCACAGTGCCTGGTTTGGATGGCTTTTGAAATGGATCTTGATTTGACATTCGACTGTGGACATTTATCCATGCACAATGCATAGGGACTCTTCTCAAATATCTGTGAGTTCACTGTGGCTAGGTTCTCCCAAAAAGCAGTAAATAAATCAGTAAAGCTAGACCGTTCACTTCCTGCAGTGAGCCAGATCGTCTTCTCTGGCTCGTGTTGAATATTGTCAGTGCTTTTAACAAATCTTTTCTGAGCAGATCTCTTTATGTGCTGGAGAGAGCTGTTTCTAGTACCTGGGAAGTTTTTGTGGCTGCAGAAATCCATTCTGAGGAAACTGACAGCCTACTTCTGTTAGAGGTCATCATCTTTGCTGGAGATGAGAGAAATTAGTGTTACTGCCAGTTTTGCCCCTCTTTATCATGAAGCCTTGATATTGCTCAAGTGAAAAGCTGGTTGGCCTGAGATAATCACAATGAGCAGGAGCCTGCAAAGTAACTCCTGTGTGGAGGCAGCAATGGTAAAGTTGTTCTATCTGATGAACCTTAAGTCTTTTTCATTCTTGTTGTCTGGGAAGCTTAAAGAGATGGTAGGATTGAAAATACTCTGTCATTTTTGCATAGCAGAGTCTGGGAGGATCTCGTCCTCAGTCATTTACAGTGTAACTGAGACAGTGGTGGCATCTCTCCTGTAGTTTTTTTCTTCCTCTGGACTGTGACAGGAGGCCTCACTAAGCAGGTGAGATAGACTTGTTTCAGTGAATTTTTAATTTATTTTTTCCCTGCCATGGATACAGAATTAGGTCTTTGAATACTCCCTGTGTTAACCACAAGTGAAGGGAAGCAATCTGTCTCCAAACAAGCTGCAGAAAGCAGCGTTCACAGCTTTTGAGCAGCTTTTCTCCTCCTCTTTGAAGTTTTTTAATGCAGTTTCACATGAAGCTAAATGTATGGTTATTTTTTTTTTTATAATACCACTGGAAAAACTTGAAAAAATCAGTCTAGCACAGGAACAGTTTTCCCCATCCTCTTCTCATCTTCACCCAAGCTTCTATCGAGTAGCTATTCCTGTTCTTCGTAGTGGTTTTCTGTAATTATTGCCGGATTTGTTTCTGAATATTTAACAAGTCTGCCTGTTCAGTACTTTTCAGTTATTTCTCATCATCTGTGGTATGTCTGCTTTATTAAAAGCTTCATGAGATTATGCCAAAGCGAGACAGATAGCAGTGTTGCTGTTGAAAGCTGGTGATCCATTATTTACATTGCCACTTTAAAAGAACGCGGACATGACACGACCATAAACCTTGATAGGATTTCATTTTCACAAATTTACCTGCTGTATTTTAAGCATAGGTTGCCATACTAGACTGAATTGTAAGGGCAGTAGGTGAAACTAATTCTGACTGTGAAACTATTTTTGTTTCTTGCTTGCAAGCTCGCATTCCAGTGCCTAGTACTTAGGCTTCGTGCTACTGGAAAGCATTTCTCTGCAGACCTTTTTTTTTCCTCTTTTGTGAAATTATGCAGGATAGCAATCCTTGAGAAGGATGTTTAGATTTAAATGTTTTAAGTGTCCTAATATATCTGAGCAGGATTTATAAAAGGCTTAAGACTTCTCATGTAGAATAAAGAATGGCTTTGACAAACACTCTCTAGTTCAAGAAGCAGAACATTTGTAATACATTCATGATAACATGGCAAAACATCCTGAGCAGTAAACAACATTCCATTCTTCAGAGATGAAAGGAGGTCTTTGAAACTGAAAGCAAGTACAATATGGCCTTAGGCTGATACACATTTGGGCATCTTTAAAATCATCTTTTTGGGCAACCTGTCTGAGAATAATTTAAACAGGCAGGATGTGCTTTCTCATTTCAAGTTGCAAATACAGACAAAATACAGACAGCTTTACTCTCAAATAATCTTAAATGTCAGAACTTTTAGACTGTGCAACGGCAAGGAGTAAATCTGTGCGTAATACTCCTGTGACCTTTTTTTATTATTATTTTTTTTAAAGCCTAATAACTTGGTAGACAGGTATGATGGAAGAAGTTATTCCTGAATATGAATGATATTTAACATTATTGTGTGAAATCACTGATGCTAACTGGATAACATTTTTAACTAACACTTCAACTTTCTTTGGATAATGTTCTTTGTACAATGTTTGTCTCTTATAGCCATGTTAGCTCTGTACAGCTTCTTTTTATGGTTGCCTCCTGCAATAATTAAAGGCAAGGAATTGTTTCAAGCAATTATTGACGCAAGCTGAAGCCCTAAGGTATTTGGGCAGACAGGGAAGAAATAATCAGTTACAATAGGTAATAAAAAAGTGAAACTCTGTAAGCAAATTTGTCACATATTTGCCTTTCTTTATTCAGTACCAAAACATAATAGGTACTGGGAAAGTTCAGTTCAGCAGACTGGGTTGGTTGGATCTGTTACCTACTGTTGCAGTGAATGTGAAGGGCTAAAACCAGCATTTTAGGGAGCATGGTGTGCTAACTTGTCCACAAACAAGTATCTGTGTTTAACTGGGATGATTCTTCAGCTTAAGGTTTTCTATTTCTCCACACTCTGGCACCTGGCTTTGCACCTCTTCTGAAGTCTTTTTCCCGAGCACATGATTCCTGGACATTCATCTTATTTTGATCTCTGAAATTGGGCTTTCTTTACTTGGTCTTTCCAGGAGACTTATTATGGGTCATTTTAATGTGGTAACTAGAAGATGTGGTGACACAAGCGTGTGCTTTCCAGATAGAAGCCCTCTTCCCAGCGGCCTCATCACCTCATAGTGTAACAAGTACAGAAAGAGGCTCTTGTCCAGAGGAGTGCCTGTCAAATAATTTGGACCTAAAAGCAATATAAAAAGAATAAACTATATCTTGCCATGATTGCTTATGTATCTCCAAAATTGGAATAGCAGTAGGGACAAATCCACGATGATCATGGCATGAAAAAATAAGGCTAATGCTCTAGGCCTAATTAAAAAAATAAAGAAAGAAAAGGCATCAGTATAATGGGAATTCTTTTCCCTTTCTTGTTGGAAACACTAGTTTGGGTCGTTTTGCATGTTCTCTTGGCTGCAACTTAACATTTGAATGGTATTGTTCAGAAAGAGTAATTTGAGAGGGATTTTCTTACCAGGGCTTTCTATTGTGAAAATGTGTTAATTTGTGCTACTTGCAATCCAGAGGTGGCAATATCTTCATCTCTCTCATTCTTACCCCTCTGGACACTTTTGGATACAATGAGGGGGAGAGGCCTTTGGATTTGATTTATATGTGTCTTGGGGTTTGTGCATTTGTTACCCACCTCTCCTCTTCCCCTAGTTTGAGGGCATGTGGTTAAACAGTAATGAATTAAAGGGTAGGAAGAACTGAAAACTAGCTTGTCTTGGGAAGGGAGGACACTTCTAAAGCAAATAAGAAAAAAGTAAACTTGAAACCACAGACTCATTTTCCCAATTCTTTGTTCTGTTTCATAGCTTTTATTGGTTGGTAACATGCCCCATAATGTTTTCAATACTGATAAATAGTCAAGGATTTTTTATATTTTTTATTATGTCTTACTGCTTTTCTGTTGACAGAGCCATTTTGGAAACAACTTTGTCTCATTCCCTCTGTAACTGGAAACTCAGAAATTTGAAGACTACAGTTCTGAGTCCTTAAACTTTCTTTCCTTCTATTCAGAGGTGTCTTTGGTGGAAGGTCATCTTTGGCCTTGAACCAAGAGCTGTGTATTTGTGCAGAATCATACAACAGAGAGGGAAAAAGGTCTACAGATGTTTCTGAAAGTAGAATCAGAAGACGGGCTGTTACACTTTGGGTCATCATCTGAATACTGTGGTTGAGCCCTTCTACTTTGTAAAGGAAAACTTAGTTGGATGCTTGTACTTTTGTGTAATTTTTTGGGGTAGACTGCTTGCTTTGCATTAATTTTCTGGCTGCATGATAACACATAAGTGCTTGTAAGTGATTCAGTCTCTCCTGCCCCGAAGTGCTGTTGGTGCTGTGTTCCCCACTTGCTTTCTTCCAGGTTGGTTCCAATGACTGACTGAGGAGTGTACATCTTGTGTCTTCTCTTTCTTTTTGCCAGATCCAGTGGCAAAGGAAATTCCTTCTTCCAGACACTGCTCGTGTCTGTTTTGTCCCCTGCCAAGGCTGGCTGATCTGTTAGTAAGTGTGGGTCTTGCCTTGTCACATGTAGTCTGGCTTTGCTGTGGAAACTTAAGCTACTGCAAGTAGTTGCTACATAAGTAAATCATGCAGCTGATATGCTGTGGTCAGTGCAGAGCCATTCAAGTACTTCCTTTCTGTCAAACTCCTAGCCCTGGCCAACATACCTAAAATAATGTGATACTTCCAGGGTCGTGCACATCTAATATAGCAGTCCACACATAAGCTTGCATTCTCCTTCTGCAAAGAAGTTGGGCAAGCAAAAATAGGAGAAATGCCTTGTTTACCACAGTGGTCATTGTTCCATTTTTAGTATTGACTGTGGGTAGAGGAAATGAGCTTGTCATCTTCTCTTGTGTCTGCCACATCTGATCATTGTTAGCAGAAGTTAAACTTACCCTTCTTGCTTTACAGCTTTGGGGTGCTGGTATGCATGTTGATTAAACATATTCTGTACATGGTGCTTATTTAAGCTTTGGAAATGTTCTTTAGGTTGACCGAGGAAGAACTGAGCCTTTGAGCAACAAGTCCTTTCTGCAGAATGGAAGTAAACCTGACCCTTCCAAGTGACTGGGGAAGAGACATGATTTGTTTTTTTTGGCATGCGACAATCAAATGGCTTTTTTTTTTTTCCTTTTCTTTTTGCACTTTCAGAAGGGATGTGTGTAGTTAAGGAATATATAAGTTTATGCTCTTATAAATAGCGACTGTAGAAGCTGCTGCCACCTTTTTGGCCATAAGCTCTTCTGATGAGGGAACACACTAGCATGATTCATCAGCTTCAGTATTGGTGTTAAGGGCATGACTGTGTCTAAGTGTGAATTTAAAGGCATGAATTGGCTCTGTAGCAAATTACAGGTTTGCTGCTCCCTGCACAGTGAAGCCACTGCCTGGTCTTTGGCATTGGTACATGATAGTCTGCTAAAGTATTTTCTTAGAAGCTGCATAAAATTAATTTAAAAGCAATCACTTCAAATTGGACTACTTATATGTAAGTAGGTGCTCCTAACCAGGCTACAAAGTCTGTTTCTGCACTTCAGCGGTTTCCCTCACTTTCTCTGTGTCTCTTTCTGTCTCTGTCACCCCTTCCCCCAGCCCACAGGTCTAAAGTGATACTGGAGGGTGAGGTTTTTTCTACTTTGCATGTGCTTAATGTATGCATACTCTCGATTTCAATTTCTGGTTCTTATTTAAGCTCTTGGACAACTGAAGTGCCTATGACATGGTCATACCTTGGGGGAAGAAGGGAGCTAAAAGTTACTGCAATTATAAAATATCTTCAGCATCTTAGTTATCTGTTTCAAGACCTAACCAAGCACAGCTCTGTCAGCTAGAGAGTTTCAGTTTCTGTGCTGAATTTCCTGGCTCCTGTCAGTCTAGGCCATACACTTGATCTGAATGTTTTCCCCATGTAAATAGGCAAAAATATTCTCAACTGCCATTCACACACTTCAGAAATACAGTTCATTGGCCTGTATCATGCCTTCTCTGTGCTAGAGATGAACTTAATTCTTCTTATATGTGAAAGATATCTGCAATTTAAATGACTAATTGCATTGTAGCTTTAGGCTGAACATATTGGTAATGCACAAATGTTGATGACATGTGAAGGGTCAAGAGATTTATAATTTACTTGACAATACATTGCTTAAAATGCTGTGGCAAAGAGCCAGAAAATTTCAGCTTAATAATTGTCTATTAACTAACATGACATATTTGTATAGTATTCATTACCTCCAGGTACAGATTAAGCATCTGATGTACCCATATGAAGTGACATGCGTACATGAATCTTGGGCATAATAGTGAATAAACTGACATTGCATTCACAGTAATTTGTTTCAATATGTAAAACATGTTGTTGCCTACATTTGAAAGGACTTGTAGGAATGTTGCAATCAAATCTGAAGAAAAATGTGTAGTTAAATGGAGTTTTCTATTATATAGATCTGACAGCTTCGTGAGGCTTTTTTGTAGGCTGCAGATAACATCATAAATACACATTTGTTTTCAGCTGCACAAGAAGCAGCCTGGATGTAGAGATCTGAGTCTTTCAGCCAGTGGCTTGAGCTACCCTAATGGTCTATAAGGTTAAAAAATAAAATAAAATCCCCAGACCCCAATCTAACATGACCAACTTATTTTTTAAAAGAGAATCATATAAATATTGAGTCATGGAATATTTTAGTGTTGTAAATGTGGGAGCATTTCTATCAGACCGAGGTTTGTTAGAATAGACAGCATCAGTAGGCTGGCTTGTCACCAAACTACTATCAGCTTCTTTCATTTTGTTTTCTCTGGCCTAAACTAGGCACTTGTTTGTACGAGCAAAAATGTCACCATTTTGACAGGGTCTGTTCCTTTCCCCCTGGCTGCTGGGGGAGACTCAGTAAGTGCTTGAAAACACTTTTAATGGTTAATGGTTTTTTAACCCTTGTTTCCTCTTTTGAGACAGGAATGTGTTCTGTTTTACAGCTGGGAAACCAAGTGCAGCATACACCAGGTATCACTGACCTCAGTGTGACCACACATGACAGAGACGGGGGTTGAACCTGGATGCTTTTGCTTCAATTCACTAGGTGCTCTTACCACCTTCCAACAACGTCTCTGCTGCACACAGCTGTCATTTTTCAGTGTTTGGAGATGTCTTTCAAAAGTGTCTCATGACTTTGTTTCCTTCTGCTGGTGGTATTTTTATAATGTGCAGCAGAGCTGCAGTAACAGTTCGCTCTCTTGGAATCGTGGCTCTGGAACTGTGATGTGTTTATGCCACACCAAAAATTGAAATGAGAACTCTTGGCTTGACTTTTAACATTTGGCTGAACACGTTTCTCCCTTAAAGTGCCTCCCTCCCAAGAGTTTAAAATTTTGAATTTTGATTGGTATGAAGTCATTGAATTTGGGAAGGGAGCATGTACTCCACCAGGAACAGTCCACTGAACCTGACCAGAACTTAGTGGGGAGGAAGGTGTCTGCAGACCTCTCTGAGCTTTGTGTCAGAATAGCCATGAGCAGTTTTGAAATCCTTGTCTGTATCCGTGGTCCAAACTTGCAGATGCCATGCTCCAGATACCTTGCAGACTAGAAGCAAGATGGTAATGGTGGCTCTGTATTAACGGAGTAGGTATTTAATTCTCCATCCAGCCACTGGAGAGAGCTCTAGAGATCTTAAAACAGGTTTCCAGAGCAACCTCTGAACAAAACTGGCTGCTCACTAGCTTGGGAGTACAGCAGGAGCTCCACAATATGTTCTGCTGCTGAGATCAGTGAGTGTAATTGATCTCTGTTAGGTATGTATAAAAGGCTCTAAGGGTGACACTGTGCTGCTGTGGAAAAGTTGCCGATAGGGCTCAATTCTGAGGATAGTTCAAAAGCAGGACTGCTGCTTTTGTGACCTCCTGGGACTGATTTTAAGCTAGCTGGTGGTCTCAGTACTGGGAAGGGTGGTTAACAGCGGTGCAGAGTTACACTGCTGCAGTGCCTTGCCTGGCTTACAAATAGGGTCTGTCAGCTGTGATACCCAGGCTGACTGGAAGAATCTGCACTGGTAGTCGGCCCTCCTGGGCTGCATGTCTCTGTGTCATTTCCCTTTTGGAAGGAAGGCAGGGTGCTGAGGGTTCAGCGAAAGGCAGGAACTTGAGGGTACCAAAAAAAAAGAAAAAAAGAAGATAGGTAGATGTTGCAGAAGGGGGGTGCAGGCTGGTTGCAGTACCCTTTGCTAGAATTGATTCTACAGGGATGCATTTTCTGTTTGCTTATCTTTGTACTTGTCTATGACCTGGTTGAAAAGCAGCACTTCTCACTTCCCCTCGAAATAGGCAAAGCTGTCTTGGGATATGCTGAAGACTAGCAGTGAAGAATCCCCCAAAAGAGCAAGACACAAGTGGTCGCTGCCTGAATGGGAGGAGCATAATAGAGATGTCTGGGAGCAAGGAGTAGGCTGGTGTTTCTCAGATCTCAAAAGCTTTGTGCTTTTGAGGAAGGGGTATGTGAGATCTAAAGGAGAGGATTGTTGACTGTTGCCTAGAGCCAGACGAGGTCAACCTCCTGCCCAATAGGAATTTGCTCAAGTGTTGCAGCAGAGGACCCTCCCCTAAAGTGTCCTTGTGTCAACTTGAGAGCTCAGAGTTTGGCATTTCTTAAGTAGCCTTGGTCATTACCAGAGGTGCCTGTGGTGGTTCTTTGGAATATGCAGATCCTGGACCACTGTTTGGTCCAAATTCTAAAACAAAACCATGAAAAAACAATGTTTCAATACAACTGTGGAAGACAGTAGCTAAAAGGAGATAGTGCTCAGCACTGTGTAAATTTACTTAAAAGTGAGTTGCCCAGCATGGTCCCTATCTGGACTGGAATGACCTAGGCTGTCTGTTGGCTTCTTTAATTTTAAACCCTCGTGTACTTTGAGAGAAGGACCCTTTCTTTTAACTTGTGGTAGCAGCTGTTGGTTGTAGAAGAGCTCATGGCCCCTGAAATACCGTACTCGGTAGCTTGATAAGGCAGTGATGCTGTGGGAAACTTAGAACTGTGAACTGGCTGTCCAAGCAAACAAGGGCCCAGGATAAGCTTTGGCTTTGCATGTGGTATTACAGCATAATATCGCTGTATGTCTCTGCCCTGGGCATGATGGGTAAGAATTTAAGAATAAACAAATCCATAACTCTGTCTCAAACGCAGGCAGCTTGGTGCTTCTGCCCTGTTGTAGCATCTTGCAGCTACAACAGCTTCCAAAGCAGGCTGGGGGATTTGTGCCGTCTGTCTCCTTTTTGTAAGAGTGAACAGGATTGAGGTGGCTTTGTTTGGTGTCTTTTTAAAGGTAAGACTTTTAGTCTAATGACTTATTTAGAGAGAAGATACTTTCACCTCAGTAAAATTCTTTGAATTATAAAGGACATTGCTGTTGGGTTACTGAAAACCCTTGGGGTTTGTTTCATTTATAACATTGCCTCGGGCCTTCTGCTGCATCCTGTTGGACTGACCTCCTTTTCAACCCGTGCTGGCAGCTGCATTGCAGAGCTGTCTTTTCCCTGGATCCTTCAGGGTTGTCATATGACAAACTTGAACTCTGACCCGTTGGTGTCTTACCAGGACAGCAGTGCCCTCTGTGCAATGTGGCCAGCAGTCTTCCCCACACACGCATTTGTTCCAAGCCATTTAACAAACTGAAAGTTTCAAATGATGGCATTTCATAGTGTTTAATAGTATTGACTGTAAAGCAAATGAAATGGTGCTGAATACCCTGCGTGCTGCTTGTAAAAAATACAGCTTCCATTTCTGCAATGTGCCCTGGGTTTTCTGTGGCTAGTGTGTGCTCTCTGGTGAATCTCTTTATATTTTTAATAAATTTCAATGCTTCCACCCTAACAACAGTAGCATTCACTGCTTTACGTAGTCCAGCACTGGTATTCATTTCTAATAAATGGGGGGTTTAAACAGATTTCTCTAAGCAAAGTGGGCAAAGTCATTTTGCTGAAGTCTTGCAGAGAGTGTTAGGGTAAGAATTTATATAGTTAACACTGCATCCAAGCAACACCATCTCCAAGTGGTGTTGATGCTGGCAGGCATTGCCTTGCTGAAGTTACAGAGACTGAGCACTTGTATTTGTACAAATTACATTCATTACCAAGAACCCTCCAGTAGTGATAAGAGACTGGCTGTGCAGCACAGATTGGCTCCAAGATAAGTAGCCAGTCTATTGTGCAGCTCATGGTAATCTTCCTCTTCCCCACCTCTAATAATAAATCTTGGGGCATTTTGGAAAGCATGGGGGTTGCTCGTTCCAGTAGCTTGAATGTAAAACTACTGAACATCATCGTCTCCTACTAATTGTATTTTCACAACCAAGCAAGGCAACTGACTGAGATGGATAGGCTCAGGTACAGTGTTCTGAGTATCTGGATGCTTTCACTGAGTATTTGTTGCTCCCTTAAACGACAGAGCACAGATGATGGCCGGGATGAGAGTTTCTCCTGGCCATGTTCCACAGCTAGGGCGCGCTCACAATGATGGTTTTCTTCATGAAGAGATGGAAACCTCTGGAGCAAGCAGCAGTAAGCGCTGTGCACAACCTGGGGCTCTGCATAGGTACTCTGCTACTATCTTCTTCATAGATGGCTTGTACTTTTGCAGTGCAAGTCTGCTTAGCAGACTTCAGTGAAATGGCAGTTATTTATCTTACCATATTAATACAACTTTAAAGAAAGAAAGAAGTTTATGGTTGCTTTGACTGAAACAAACCATCAGCTGGCAAGTGCTTGCATTGTCTTTTTCAGTATCCAATGTGCAAGGATTTTTGGATTGCTGGTTTTCAACATGGAAAGATGACCATCAGTGGGGTAGTTTTTATACAAGTAGGCAGTATAATCCAACCAGTTGAGTTATAACTTGTATTTACTTTGTATTTTACTTTGTATTTTATGAAATTCTAATGTTTCTGATGGGTCTTCTTCTTCCTCTCTCCCCCATTTAGGGTTTGAATGGCAAAGGAATTGCTCCTGGATCATCAGGTTTTAGCCTTACGAAGCAGATGCTCTGTCCAAGAGTAACCCGTGTCTGTCTCAGGGACTTGATATTCTGCATGGAACAAGAGAGGGAGATGAAGCATTCTCTACACTTGTACCGTGCTCTTCTGAAGTGATTTGAATCTTGCATTTCACCTTGCTGTCTACTGCCAAAGAAAACACTGAAGCATTGTTGCACTGTCTTGAAATTCCAGTTTCTGGAAAATGATCCGTTGTAAGGATAACTCTTGTTTACAGATAAACATTTTTATTAAATACCTAACTTAGCACCTGTAAGGTTTTTAATAATGTTTGGCTTAAATCAGTCTGTAAACCCGTGAAAACACTGAGCTGCACACATAAGCACCTACCTGCTTGCGTTTAACTGTCTTACAAGCTCTGAGGGCTTGCTAAGTGTCCCTGGTTTATGTATGTCACTTGGTTCAGTACTGCAGAGTCTGCAACATCTGTTCTATGTGTGGTGCCACCTTCCAATTCAACCTTATTTAGGGAAACAAATACTGCTATAATGGCACAGCATAGCATGGCAACTGTATTTAATCACGAACCAGCAGTCAGTAAACGTGCTAATGTATTGCCTGACTCAACATCTTCTTAGATTTTCTGGGTCTAGAGTTACTACTGGATGCTCATTTGTGGAGATCAAAGTAGCAAAACGAATAAGGGGTCCTTTCCACCCCACACTTTGCCTCAATTGCCCTCAGCCTTTCCTCTGAGAAGGTGACTGGGGGAAGGAGGACAAATCAGTCATTTTTGTGGTTGAATTACATCACATAATGTAGTTAGGGCATACTTGGATGTTCATGGAAAATCTGGAGTTACTAAAAATACAAGGAGTGAAAGAACCTAAAAAGGGAGGGTAAACAGAAGAAACAGTTTATCTTTCTATGGATACAAAAAATAGCATTGAACTTGAGCATAGATGTGGAAAGATATTAACAGAAACAACCTGTTCTGGCTACAAAAAAGGGAAAAGTTGAGATGCATTGAAATTCTGGAGCTGAAGACTCTCCTTGGAGCAGAGCAGTGTCTGCAAAGCACAGGATTCACGGGTTTAGAATATTGATTTAATACTTTAATGTGGTGTAACAGGGAAACTTTTCAGATAGAAAGTATTTAGACAGTTGCTTTGTTTCCCTTCAGTGAGGAGGAGGACTCTGGATTATAAAGACGGTTAGAACAGATTCAAAGATTGTCTGCTTGCCGGTAAAGACTGCTTTGTGGTGGAAGGAAAACCCTCTGGGTCACCCTTCTCCCCAGCCTCCAAACATGTTGCCTTCCATGACACAGCACTGTATAGCATGGCTGTTTCCCAGGACTGGTGGGAAAGGCACTGACCGCATTCACGGAATCACAGAAAATCCTGAGTTGGAAGGGACCCCCCCCCAAAGATCATCAAGTCCAACTCTTTAAGTGAATGGCCTACACAGGGATCAAACGCAGAACATTATTAGCACCATGCTCTAACCAACTATTGAATGGCTTCCTGCTGAATTTTTTTTCTTTGAAAGAACAAGCTTCCCATGGTTACTTGGCATGCTGCTTCAAAACTTGAAGCAACTATTCACACACCCTGCACTGTCAGAACCACTGCAGGTGGTTGCCAAATTCACTAAGTTGTGAATCAGTTATGTTGGTTTTTGTTGAAACAGTAGTAAACAAATCTAGTGAATGAATGCTGTAAATTATTTATATATGTATATATAGGAGATATATATATATATATATAAGAAAAGCAGTACTTTGACTAAACTATAGTTTGCAAGATATTGATGGCATCGGGCAAAATTGTTTTGTATAATTAAATGCTTAGCTTTACTTTTTATGTAAAGTGCAGCATTTTCCATATTTGTGTACTGTATCTTACTGATCAGATGTTAAAAATTATTTTAAATACTGCATTAAAGGAATTATTTTATTAAAAATAATAAATGGGTAACTGTTTCCTTACGTGAGAAGTTCAGCATCTGAAGCTGTCAGCACCATGACTGATGGTGTGACTCTGAGAGCAGGCCCCAGCTGTCTGCCCATCGCAGGAGCTGGCACGGTTTCCTCACGTGACATATTAACTAAGAACATCTCTGTTTGAGGGGTTTTAAACAGAAGTAGGTGACAGAGCAAAGGATTGCTTGAAAGGGGAGGTATGGACAGGGAGAAAAAGCAACTTCTTGTGTCTTGATTTCCTCCTCTCAGCACAGAGACTGGGTTGTGGGATTTTTGTTAACAGCTGGGCAGAGGTGAGAGCTTTGCACATGTTTGGGGCAGCGAAAGCATGAACTGTGTCAGACTTCAGCAATGTGCTGTGGAAGCACTGTCCTAAATTATTTTTAAGGCAACTCACAATTAATTAAGTGCAGGCTGGAGAACCACAAAGAGTATCTGCATATTGGCCTACCTCTTTTGCTTCTTTCAACCAGTGCGATAATAAAGTGAAATGAGTTGGAGAAAATAATTGATAAATAGATATAGCTAAAGGTTGATGGATGATTCAGGTGTTTTTATGGCCTGCTTATGATGTAGATCACATGGTTTTATTGCTGCCAGAGCAAGTTGTCTCTCACCACTAGGTTCGCCCTGTGTGCTGCCTCTTCCCCAGTGTGTCATGTCCACACCCATCCCACTCCCAGAAGACCCCTCAAATTCAAAAATTGTACACTGTAAAGAGTAGCAGATGTTTCAAAAAGGTTTTTCAGCAGGTCTTTAGGCCTAATTTCAGACAGGGACAGCTTTGTTCTTGGTGCAAAAACTGAAAATACTTGTCTTGCTGCCAAGGGTTCATCCTGCCTCCCATTTGAGCTCAGCTTTGCTTCTGAGAAAATTGTCCTCTAAAGTGGCATTTAGGACACACATGGGCTTTGCTTAGCCACATCAGGAGTTAAAGGAGAGTTCACCAGGGGTTCATTACCATGCTTTTCCCCAGTCTTCCTGCCCTTTATGGGAATACTAAAATCCCAGTCATAAGGTGATGAGGACAAAACCTGCTATCATGCTGCCTTGCCTTTTAGTTCTCAGTATGCTCATGTTCAGGGTTGGGAACCTAGTGGAACCGTCTGTGCCACCAGTGCTGGGAGGGCACCAAAGCTTGCTCCAGGCACTTCCTGCTTTCCAGCTGGCCTGCTACCCTAGTGGCTGTTTTCTGAAGCACTGAGCTGGCTGGGCAACTATCCCTGCCACTGAAGTGCTCAACCTAGAGAAAAGGGTGTATACAGTTGGGGGAAAAAGCTGTTGTTGCTTGCTCTTTACTACTGTTTCAGCAGCATTCTATGCCAAATTTTGTGTGTTACTTGGTGACAAAAGTGCGCCTGTATTGTTTCTCCTCCAACTGCTGCTTTTTCCTTCTATTGCCATTTTCAAGTCTTAGCAATGAATCCAGCCCTTTGCACTGTCTTTGACTCCAGCTTTTCCCTTCTCCCCCTGGGAAAGCCTAGCTGGAGTGCACTAACACACCCTGCAGCTTTGTTCGAGGTTTAATGAGGAAGGTAGCAGGGGACCGTGAGACATTGCTGGATGATTCCTCAAAGCCATTGCACTCTCTTGGACACTTTGACATGAGTAGCTTAAGGCTACTGTTTGCATCAAGTTGTTCTAGGCCCCCTCTCTTTGTAGGCACCTGTGTCCTGCCATGTGAGTGCACTGTGCTGAGCAAAAGTGCTGTCAGCTGTTCTCCAGGTTCATCTCTTTGCTCTGTTCTTTGCTTTCCTCTTCGTTTGTAATCACTGGGGTGAAGAGAGAAAGACTAAAGCAAGTGAGGATGTCCTGAAGGGGCAGACAGTCCAAGTGATTGGACTTGGTGAAACAGGCTTGTTCCCGGCAGCTTTTCAAATGAGGGCTGCTGGGTTTCTGAGGCCAAGCGCTGCACACTTCCCTCTGCACGTAGCACACGATGTCTACGCCTGCTCTGAAAGCTGGATGTTATCCCAAGTCCCACAGCTGTAGCTCTGGAAATAACTACAATCCGTAATGAAGGCTTTACTCCTTTGAGGGGTGCAAAGTTGAGTTCCAAGACTGAAGAGCGCAGCACACCGGACCTGTCTGTTTGGCCACTTTGGGTTCTGGGCTCATTACCACGTGTCAGTGGCATGTCCCAGTCCCACCCTCACTGGATACAAAGGCTGCTTGTCTGCAGGCCACAATGCCAGTGTTTCACTTGGTGCAGGCCTTCTGTAACCTAGACAAGCACCCCCTCTGGCTTTGTAACACTGAAGGAATAAGCAATAAACATCATCTTTTCCTTTCAGATACATTACTCCTTGTTCCTACGGCCTCTTCTTTCCTCTTCTATTACAGGCATGAGCTGGTCACTCACTGCCTGCTCTCTGTAACTATTCTGGCATGTTAGCTGCTAACTTTGCTACCCAGTCTCTACTCATGATTCCCTGCTTCACAGTTCCCCTCCAGGAAGCCTGGTTTTGAAAGGGTTTTTGCTGTGAGGGAGGAAAAGGAGGGTTTTTCATCCTGGACTTGAATGGTTATTCTGGAGTGGAAGGAGATGGTGGCACAGGTCAGCCCACAGCCCCGAGGCTGCTACTTTCTGTGCCGGGAAGATCCTTGCAGATCCTTGGTGTTTCATGGTGGCCAAGACTTCTACCATTAAATCCTACTTCAGTCAAAAGTTTTCTACCAGATCCTTATAGCAATAGGTACCACGCATCTTCCATGGGATGTTTCCCTGGCAGAGCCATCCAAAGTTCTGCTGGACACCCTATCATGAGATGGTCATCCATTCTCTCCCCCAACCCCACCTCACAGTCCCACAGCCCTTCCACATGTCTCATTGTCAGCCTGTGTCTGTCTCAGAAGTGGCAGAGGGTACAGAGCCTGTTTTGTGTGATTCAGGTGGACACTGAGTGGTGTCAGGACCCACGCTGAGGCCCCAGAGGGGGACCAGTATGTGTTCCACCACAGTTCTGCCCATTTGTAGTGCCACTGAAAGACCACCTCCCCTGTGGCTCTGCCCTGGTGGGAGGGAGCAAAGGTGGGGGTCTTCTGCATAGGTACTGCTCAGGCAAAAAGTCCATCTCAGCAGCTCGGCATGCCACGCTCCCGCTCCACAGGCTTTGCTTGATAACTGCTCTGCAGTTATCAGTAAGCAGTTACTGTCTCTACCAGATCACAGGGAATAGTATTTTTAAATCTATTTGAAATGAAAAATTATCTGACAGATCATCTGTATCTGTTTTTGAGAGCTAACTCATAATTACGTGTAGTTCCCCAAGTTTCTTGAGATATTTGCTCTTCCACTTTGAAGTGTTTAGTGTGACGGGGTTTATTATTTACAGTTATTTTAAGGTGTTTCTTATTTCTGTTCTTAGAAGCTGGAAGGGAGGATGGAAGTATTTTTTCAAGTAATTATGTGTGAATATACATGTACCCCATGTGCGTACGGATGGCTGAGTAACTTTTAAAAAGAAATACTCTACTTTATGTAAAGACTGAGTTATAACAGCTCCCAGGTGTGAAACTCCAGCAACAAGGAGAGAGGGAGGAAGGAGATAAATTATCTTCTTTCTTTAACAGGTTTCAAGTTTTAATGTGTTAAAATCCTTTGATACCGTTGTGCAAAATTGGGCAGAGAATAAAGACTCCCTTGAAGAGCTGATCAGCAGGAAGTCTCAAGAAGGGTAGGAAAAGGAGAATGCATACCGAAGATCGAAAACAGAGCTCGCTCATCTCTTCAGGAGCTTCAGTGATACATTTACATGCATTCTGGCAGAGGCTTTCTTTTACAGAAAAGACAGAAAAGGACCTTTCTAGAAACAAAGCAGGTGAGTATGTGTAGGCAGGCTGTGTATTTAATGAAGCAGACTAACTGAGGAAGAAATCCCTATATTGTTGCTTCCTGCCCAATGCAATTTTCATTTTTAACTTCATGTCTCTTAAAATCTGGAAAACCCCTCTGTTATCAGCTCATCTCTCTTTGAAGGAGCGGCAGGGACTATCACCAGCACAGAACTGAGCTACTGTGGGATGGAGGCCACATGCTGTCCGTGGGAGTCAGCGGCCTGACGCTGAAAGAAGAGGCTGGAATAAGCAGAAGGTGTGTAACTACATTAGACATACCAGGAGATGTGTAGATCCAGTGTGGGCTACTCAGCATCTCATAGCTGAAGCAGTTTTCCTCTACTAATGTGAATAAACCACAACTGGAGGCTTACAGCCTGTGTGAGCATCTGCCTTGCATCAAGCTGAGGTGGTAATCAGGCTTGTGCTACCTCTTGTCAGGGCCGGGTCTCTAATTTCCTGCACCCTGCCTTTCACCAGCCCATTCCTTAGCCCTTTGCAGACCGGCTGGCGGGTGGTGCGAACTCAAAAAGGCCTCACCTCACACAGCTCTCAGTCTTTACTTCTAATTTGAAAGCCTTAGCCTTCTTTATTAAAGGGGAAAAAAATTGAAAGTGACCCAAACTTCAGGTACAGAGGGCAAATATTAAAAGTAAGCTTGTTTTTGCCTTTGAAATTCCACACTTCTTAGAAACTGTTGGTGAGTGATGCCCCAGAGCTGGGGAGGATGGCTCCAGAAAAAGATCCCCTCAAGTGTGCAATCAACCCTTCACAGCAGTCTGCTGGGGATGCTGAAACAGAAATCAGCGTTTCGAGTTTTTTTTCCCATGCGGTAAAGAAGAACCTGTGGGAAGGTTCTGCCTATGTCCTTACACAAAACCAGGATATCCAGTAATTAGTGAGAGATACCTCCAGGGCAAGCTCAAATTTTGCAACACTTCCCAAGGCAGGGAAAATGCCCTGGGCTAGGGCAGTCTTGGGAAGAGAATGAGTCAGGAGTCTTATTTTTCTTTCTTCTTTTTTTTCCCCTCTGTAGTCCTGATCAAGTAAAAACTTTCTGGGGATGAAAACTTTGCAGGGACCCGACTCTTCCAGACCTCCCTGTACCTGGGTGAGGCTCCTCCACCTCCTGAGCTAGACGTCTGCCTTTTCAGGCTTTTTTTCCTTAACAGGCTCGACTTTCTGCAGTCCTGAGCCATGTCTGGGAGCGGGGAAGCCGAGCTGACCCCAGGTGCAGCATTCCCCGGGGAAGAAAGCCGGGGAGGTGCCACCCAGCCCTCGCAGAGTGGAAAGGGTAGGGTGAATTTTTCCCCTCCCCCAGAAACACACGGATGATTTAAAGAAGGGATCAAGAAGAGATTTAAAATTCCTGTTTAGCTGTCACCCGCCTCAGGCGGCACCTGTCACATGGCAGAAGTCGAAGCAGCCCAGGGCTGGGGCAGGGTGGGTGCCACAGGGGCGATGGGTGGCGGGAGCTGGCGCTGACCCGCCCGCAGCTCCTGCGCGGGGACCCAGCCCCGGGAAGAGGCTGCGGTGGCGGAGGCAGCCTTGAGAAACCTCCTGCTTGGCTCTGGGCCCAGAGCAGCCAGCACCGCCCTGCTGTCTCAGGGCCGCCGGGCCTGCCCAGCCCGGCCGGGCCCAGCCCCGGGGGAAGGCCCTGCCCGTGCGGACGGCCCCTCACCTCGGTGCGCCGGGCTGGGGGCCGGCGGCTCTCGGCCAGAGGGCGGCTGGGAGGCCGGGCTGTGGGGGCTTTGAGCTCTCACCGATCCACCCGGCTGATTCCCTGGGTGCTCCGTGATCTGGCGTGGCACCAGCCTCCTCAGGCACGTCCCTCACTGAGGAGGTCTCCTTGAGAGACCAGTCTGCACCGCGGGCAGTAAGCCATACGTAAGGGGCTCGAGTTCCTCGCATCGGGATGCGGCACAAACACTCCCTGGCTCTTTGAACAAACATCCCCAGGCACGACTGACCGAGGTGCAGTGGCCCAGCTCCTTTTTCCCACTCTTGTCCGCTCCACCTGTTTTCTGTGGTGTTGAATCTGCTCCCCACCTCTTCTTCACCCCCACAGCTGCCTTAGTTTTGCTTCTTGCCCCCCTGCTCGTGCCTTACACAAACCTGCTGTAGCACTGCCTGCCTTCCCTTGCTGGTCTCCCTGGCCACTGCCCTTTCTCAGTGTTTTAAGCCCTGGGAATGATGTTTTGAAGGTATAAGGAGGTGTACCCCCACTACTAAACAATGCTGGGATAGTGGTGACAGCAGATGAGGAAAAGGCTGAGATACTCAACAAGTTTTTGGCTTCAGTCTTCAGTGGCAACCTCTCTTCCACATCTCTCAAGAGGATGGACAGCAGGATGGGGAGCACAGTGTTTCCCACTGTGTAAGCATGACCACTTGAGGAACCTGAATGTACATAAGTCTATAGGACCCAGTGAGATGCATCCCAAAGTCCTGAGGGAATTGGCTGATGTAGTTGTCAAGCCACTCTCCATGATATTTGAAAACTCATGCCACTCAGCTGAAGTCCCAGGTGACTGGAAAAAAGGAAACACTGTACTCATCTTTGAAAGGGTAGAAGGGAGGACCCTGGAAACTACAGACCTGTCAGTCTCAGCTCGGTGCCTGGGAAGATCATGGAACAGAAACTGTGCTAAAGCACATGAGGGACAGGGGGGTTGATTTGGGACAGCCAGCACAGCTTCCCCAAGGGCAAATCCTGCCTGACCAACCCAGTGGCCTTCTATGATGGAGAGACTACATCAGTGGACAAGGGAAGGGCTACAGATGTCATCTAACTGGGTTTCTGTAAAGCCTTTGACACAGTATCCTACAACATCCTTCTCTCTAAACTACAGAGAGATGGATTTGATGGATGGACTTTTAGATGGATAAGAAATTGGTTGGATGATCATGTCCAGAGGATAGTGGTCAATGGCTCAGAGCCCTGAGGGACATCAGTGACAGGTGGTGTCCCTCAGGGGTCTGTATTGGGACTGGCATTATTTAATATCTTCATTAATGACGTAGACAAAAGGATCGAGTGCACCTTCAGCAAGTTTGCAGATGACACCAAGCTGAGCGTGCAGTTGGCACACCTGAAGGACGAGATGCCATCCAGAGGGACCTGGACAAGCTCAAGAAGGGGGCCCATAGAAACCTCATGAGGTTTAACAAGACCAAGTGCAAGTGCTGCACCTGGGTTGGGGCAACCCCAGACATGAGTACAGACGGGGAGGAGAAGTCACTGAGAGCAGCCCTGCCGAGAAGGACTTGGGGGGGCTGGTGGTTGAGAGGCTGGATATGAGCAGGCAACATGTACTTGCAGCCTGGAAAACCAATTGTGTCCTGAGCCACATCAAAAGCAGTGTGGTCAGAAGATTAAGGAAGGTGATTCAGCCCCTCTACTCCATTATGATCATTCTATGAATTCTGAACTGTGAGGGAACCGTCTGCTTCATCCAGGCACCCTGCAACCTGGTTTTAACTTCTGTGCTCAGGCGAAACCCAAGTGAAACGCTCACAGACCAGCAACAGCCAGACCAGGTGCTTCCACCTTCGTCTTTCACAGCTGTTGGGCACATCTGCTCTGCCCAAAAGCCTGCCTTCCTCTTCAGCTTCCATGGCTGCTCTGATTCTCCTCCCCACCCCTCAAATAATTTGTTTCCCTTGGATGGCTACCATTGCTTCTCAGCCTTCTTCAGGCTCATTGCTTTGATTGCCTTCCAGAGGAGACATCTCCTGCACAAGCAGCTCCTCAACTGCCCCTTGTCTGAGCTGAGAGCTCACAAAGCTTTATTGCAAACCTGTTGTCCAGGCAGGAATTGTGAGCACCTGGGGGTCCCTGTGGGCACATCGAGATATTAAATCAATTTGAACAGAGCTAAAATAGGGCTCAGTTACTTTCCCTCCCATTATCTTTGTTAATGAGTAGGTAAAGTCAGTCCTGTTGTACTTGCGATCTTGAGAGCTTCCAAACCTTGAATGTAACTTCTCAAGAGCCTTGAAGAGTGCTGGCTGTAAAGGTCTCTGCTGTCATTTCTGCCTTCCCAAGGTGTCAGAGAGGCAGGTTCCCTTTTCCCCAGGGAAGGACAGCTGGGGTGGAGCAGTTTCCTTTCCCTAGATTCCTGTGTGCACCTCCTGCAGAAAGAAGGCAGGCTGTCCCAGGCAGCTGCAGTGCTTTTAGGCTATTAAGCTGTTTCAGGTGTCTCGTTCAAGTTGGGCTTTGCTGTGATGCCAATAAAAACTTGCTGGTGTTAGGCTTCTGTGGCATCACAGAGAATGCCACGAGAACGAAACACTCACTTCTCAGCAGCTGAAACTCTGCATTGGGGATTTCCCTCCATCTAGTTTTTGGTAGTTCCCTTTCCTAATGTGACATCCTCTGTGGATGTCCGTGGCCCACTGCTTGAGGCAATGTAGACCAAGGACAGCACTATATTATACCTTTCAAAGATTTACCACAACAAAGCCTTTTCCTAAAATTAGCTGTGAATCCTAAACCGACTGCAAGGTCACATCTTGTAACACCTCCGAGCGCGTGGGGCCACTTTTGGGGTGGCATTTTGCAAACCCTCTCCCTTACTCTTTTGCTTTCTGATTCTGCTCTGTCTTCAAATGGGCAGGGAGCTCTCAGAGAAAATGGAAAACAGTCTCCACTCCCATGGGTTCATGGTTTTACCTTCCATTGTGCCAGCAGCAGGCTGTCTGAGGGAATACAAATGGAGCTTAGCACAGGGTTTGGATAATTAATACTGTTTCTTTGAGCTGAGGTATTACTTATGCCCCTGGTTGATATCTACAGTGATAAAGATACAGTTCTTTCTGTGACTGCACAAAAGAAATATATGGGAGGAAAAAATGGGATTTTTGCTGGTCCAAATAATTGCGGGTCCAAAACTCTCACGTTGAATTTCCCAGAACAAAACCATCCTATTTTCATGACCCCAGGAAAAGCCCTTAGATGCTCTCCTAGGGGCTTATGTGCTTGCATGTACCCAGACCTCGCTCCCCAGAGCAGAGGGGTGGGGCAGGATCTCACCTTTCCCACAAAAACATGTGGGGACAGACAGGTCATGTCCACCAGGATGATACAGGACTTGTCTGCCACCCCCAACATGGCTGCAGTGGGGTGACAGCATTTTCCTGCTGCTCCTTGGGGAGAAAAACCCTTGCCCAGTATATCCTGCCCCAAGGCAAAGGAAAAGCCGTGAGGAGTTGCTCCAACCTGCTGTGGTTGGTTTAGAGTACAAAATTGTGGGGGATTTTTTTGATGTTATTTAGCGAGCAACTCACTGTGAATTCAATAGATGAGTTTTGCTATCAGTAACAACCCCCCTAGCCCCCAGGCAGTTTATTCATGTGTATGAGAGTAAAAAAGGGAAAAGTAAGAACACCTCTGGGGAAAATAAGGGGTTGGGAAATGGCTGTAAGTGTAAGCACACGATTGCCAAACCCACACGTTCAAAAAGCATGAATCAGATCTCCAGGAATCACAAGACTGGTGGTCTGAATTCCAAGTATGAAATCTGGGCAGTTTCTGAAGGGTATTTCCCTCCATGTTTTCAAAGCTCTAGGGGAAGCTGTATGCCCTCCCTTGGGGAGAGAGTGTTGGTGGGCTGAAGTTGAGGCTTACACATGCGTATAAATCCATCCTCCCTGTGCTGGAGCCTGAGATGGTCATCATGCCATGCCTCCAAATCCCCTACACCTGCCTTGCTGCAGCGCTCTCCCTCACTGTGAGGCGTTGCTGCTTCTCCCTCATATCCCTGATGAGCTGCCTGGGAGGGCGGCTGAGCCCAGTGCCCATCTTGCCACAGTGGGGAACAGCAGCTGCTTGTACCAGGGTTATTCTCCTCTCTGTGGATAGGTAATGAGGAAGAGCCATCTCTATTTAGTCCTCAGACTTTAATGAGAGAGATGAAGCTCTGAATAGTCCAAAGATGTACCTAGCCAGGGCCATAAAACCAGCTCAGCACTGCCTGAGGTAAGGAGAGTTGCCCACACCACCTGTTCTGGAGGGACATGAATTGTTTTCCGTACTATGCAAGAGCTTGCTTTAAGACAGAGCTGAAACTTTTTTATTTAGGGGTACAAATTAATACCTCCTCCCCCAAAGCTACCCAAAACCCCCAAAAACCTGAGAAGAAGAGTGCTGTGGCGAACTCTCTCTGTACTAGACAAAATGGCCCAATTTGTTGGCGCCTGAGCCCCCAGGCAGGGAGCAGTCTTCACCCACAGCTCCAAATATGGATGTGCTGGCAGGAGAGGGAAGCTTCCTCTGTCTCCTGCCTCACTTGAGGGCCTCTAGATCTATAACTGATCTAAACTGCAGTTGCCCAACTCGGCCTTGCAGAGTCAGCTTTGCTGCAAGTCCTTTCTTGTCTCTCTCTGGAGTCCCGCAGCTACCGCCAGCACCACAGTGTTGGTCCTTGCAAGCTCTTTGGTCATGCTGCAATTGCTCAGCTACAGCTGTCCCCACCAAAGGAGCAGCATGACCTGCATGGGAGAGGACTCCCTACAGGACAGGCTACCTGGAATCATGAGGTGGTCTACCCAAGCCCAGCATAGTAGTGTTGCTTCCCTGTGCTGGACCAACATCTCGTCTGCTTCAGCAGAAGCCACTCTCATCCTTGTGTGTTGCCTCCTTGTTGCTCTTACATCTCAACTCGTACCAGTCAGGACTCATTGGTGTGAAATGTGGGGAAATCCCAGGCTGCATGGCTCTTCCTGAGCTCCTGTCGGGTAGGCAAATTACCTGTCGCAGGGAGAGGATTCAGGAGTTAGAGGGAATTGCATGCAAATGGGAAGAGCCCCAGTTCTCCCAGATCTGCTGAGGCTGAAGACTGCAGTTGGCAGGGCACCTGCCTCGGTGAGGGGTGGAGCTGCGGCTGTGCAATGGGTAAACCTCACAGCCTTTCTCCTTCAAAGCCAAGCATCATATTTTGCTCTAAAACACTCATGCCACCCACCTGTGGAAGAGGAGTACAGGTGACTTCCAGCTGGATCGACAGCAACCAGCGGGCAGCAAAACCACTCACATCTAAAGGAGCTGCAGCTCTTGCAGTGATAGCTGATGAGCAGAAGCTGGTCGGTTTCCAGGGCAGGAATGACTCACAGCCCATCCGTGCTTACCTGTGAGTCCTCATACCCAGCTCCGGGCTCCCCAGGGCCTGGTACAGCAACGTCTGCTTCCTGAGTTCAGTGAAAGGGAAAAGGTGCCTTGCTCCCTGTTGATAAGTGTGGATTAATCCATGCTTGCCCTAGTTTGGAGGTAATACCAATAGCACCAAGCACTCCCTCCTGCTGCATATCAAGTGTGGGAGTGTCCTGGCCTGAAGGACCAGACATATTAGCCAAACCTGTAAGTGAAACGTCTACATCAAAGAAAAAAGAAGAGTAACATGTACGTGGACAGCTGATGGCAGCGATCCTTTGTAACTATGCCTGCTTGTCTCATTAGAGGCCCTTTATCTAGTAGGATGGACTCATTTGCCAGCATAAATACACACTTGTCAGCAGGGGTCAAACACAGTGCATAAGGTGGTGGAGAAGCTGGAAGAGCAAAATGTGTCCAGCACACACAGCAACACCAGGAGAAAAGCACCATTGGAACCCAAGAGGACAGACCCAGCTGTACCACAGCATAGTTCTTGCTTTGATTCCTCTTCTCCCAGTCTCTCTATAACCACGGCTGCCTGAAGGGGAGAGAAAAAAACAGAAGTCCCTCTTATTGCTCACTGCGATCGCATCGAGTACATCAGCCCACGCTGTTGGTTGGAGCAAGGTGATGAGACCTTTGGCTGCTCCCTGGCCAACTCTCTGCACTGTGGTGTCTCCAGGGGAACAAAGTTCACTCTCTCTTCACTTTCAATGGCAGCTGGCCCTCACAACCCTCTCTTGTTTGCAACAACAGAGTGACCTATGTGGGCCGTGCTTCTCAGGACATCTGCCAACACAAGACTTGGGCCTCCTGCTCTCCCATGCTGGCTCCAGGGATAAAGCACGTGGACACAACAAAGATGTCTCTACCTCCTCCCTGCTAGCAAGAGTTCTGCTGCAGTTGCATCTCCATCTGAATGCTGCTCTAGGTCAACACAGTGAGCACCCTCCAGATCTCTGTGGAGTTCCCACTCTTCCTCAGGACCAGGAGTGCACAGTGCAGTATGCAAGGCTTAACATAACAAGCTGTAATCCACATTGCAAGCCTGGTGGCTGATTCCTACTTGCTAGATTTCCTGATATGTTTTTCCATGTCCAGATGCTGCCCACAACCCATCTGGAGAGCCATTCCCCGCAACCCACTTGCACACTTCTCCCAGCTGTCTCTCTCTTGGGAGTCGCATGCGGAGTGGATATTTTGAGATTTGGAATGTCAGTCCACAAGAAGCAAGTGAGCACTTTTACCTGTTCCAAGCTTCCCATAAAGTTCTTCAGTGTGTGCAGGCTCTGAAGAGCTATCAGGTTGTTTCTCTCAAGAAGTACCTGTCTGTCGCAGTTGAGACGGACGCGACACTCATGAATCGCTCACACCAACTCCATTCAGAAGGAAAAGAAGGGAAAAGCCATTTTATTCTACAAAGTCTCCATTTATGTAGTCTCTTGGCATTCGTGCTGTGTCCCCATAGGCTTCTACGTTAACACCCCTTAGAATTATTGGTAGCTTACAATCACCACCCATTAGAAAAAAAATCTAAGTTAGTAACAACATCCCTCGAATTGCTGAGTGTTTTCTTCTCCTTGTTTTGGTTCCTTGCTTCTGTTGATTTAAAGTTTCTCATGGGTACAAACTGAATTCTCAAGGGTACAGAGTAATTGTGCTCAATTCGGTGTCTGTGAGACTTTTTGATCAGTTGTCAGTTTCCACACCTGTCTGGTTGTAGCTACATGTGCCATCACCCTGCTGAACTCTCCTCTATTTTGAAAGGGGAGGGATTTCCCATCCTTGCTGTGAACTTTCACTCATGAAAGAGCACTTTAGTCTGGACAAGATGGCCTTACAAGGGATGGCTCTGTTCTGGAGTTCTGAATACCGCTGACTCTTCAAAAGACTGGATTTGCTGCTCAGCCTTTCCCTCAGAGTAGCAGCCCTTATCCAGCTCAATTCAGCTGGGGGAATTCCACCTGTAAGATGTGCAAGTAGGGGCAAAGACATCCTTTGCCTTGTCCCTGTCAAGTTTCTGCTCCCCAAGGCCTTGCTTTCTCTGTTGGTAGTTCCTGCATGCAGCAGCAAGTCTGCTCCCCATGTGTTTCGCTAGAGCCGAGATGCCCACACATTTTTTCCATTGTGAACCTGGCTTCATCCCTGCCAGCTCATGCAAGCAGCTATTGTTAAGTAATTGTTTGAGTCATCCACTGAGCCCACACCCAAGCAGGCTTTTCAGATTTAGCACATGGGAGATTCACTACTGTTGGCGTGGCTTTGGGGTACTCTACCTCCTGCCTCTGCCCAGGAGGATGGCAGCAATGGAGACACTCCAGCTGGGCTAAATGTGGCCATTTTCATGCCCATCCTTGCCTTCCCAGCCTCCAGCCACCAGTAACAGAAACTTAGTGCAATACAGAAGAGCCACCAGCTGGAGCAAGGGGTTTGTCTCCTGATGTTGCTTGAGATCAGAGGTCTCCCTTTCTTTCCTTTTTTCCCTATCCCCACCATCATTATCAGAGCAAATGTCAGAGTTGCTTCCTCCACTGGTGATGACGCCTCCTCCTGACCCCTACTTGAATAGTTGAATTTTAGTTTGGCACAGTTGCTTCTCCCCAGTTCTGGCAATTGGAGTATTTGAGAAGTTCATTATGGAGCCCTGAGTTTTCATATGGTCATTCTGGCTGACACCACACTTTTTACCACCTTTTTACATACACAGCCAAAATGCTCGGCACATTTTCAGAAGAGGGAAGATTAAAAACCCAACCAAAAAATAAAAAAACCAACCCAGGAAAAAACCCGAAGTGAATTACTAAAGTTTATAAGGCTAATACTTTATAGGGCTAGTATGCACAGGCCTGGGGCCTTCAAGATAATATAATCTAATACTTGGAGATCCCCTGATGAAAGGCACTATATATGCAAAGTGCTTTATAAACATTAATTAGTTAATGTTGAAAATTTTGCCCAGGGCAAAAAAAAAAAAGAAAAAAATCCTACCAAAAATCCCCCTTCCCTCCCTCTCTCTAGTCCCTAACTATACAAAGTTAATGATTCTGTGTGTGCAAACTTAGAGTACATTTTAATTTCTGTTTACTTCTGGGAAGATGGAAGCACTGGAAGTACTTTCATACATGTTATGCTTCTGCAAGCATTACTAACATGGCGGCTTCTCCTATCGTGTGCTTTAATCTCTGTGACTGAGGATACCCCAACATCTACAGCGTAACTTTGGACCACAGTGTTTGCAGCAAAACTTCCCAGGCTCTACTCTCTCATCCCTTCATAGTCTGTAATCACCAACCAACCAACCCACCCATGTATGAAGGTCTTTGTGACAATAGTTTCCATTCCAGGCCATCTTTTCAAACCTTGGGCAATCAGTGGGTGGTTTCAGTGTCATCACCACATCATATCTCACCACATATGTATGCACAGGGAGCAATGGACAAAGTAATACATGTGTTGCTTATCACAAAAGGAGGAAGTCTGAAGGACAAAGCAGACCTTGCACGATGAGGTTTCAAAGTAGCTGGTGTAAAAGGCAACAAATTCTGCATTCAATGACATTTCTAGCAGTGATATTCCCGGTATATTTCATTTCTCCTTCATGATCCTTCCCAGGGAAATATTCAGCTTTTAGATAACACTAAGGGCTGTTTTCCCTGGAAGCCCATATCTGAGCTGGTGTAGTAGTCCACTGCAATCCATCCCACTCCTTTCAGAGCACTGTGCTCACTTCCATGCTTTGCAAAGCTTAGGGACCCTCATAAGCAACACTTTTCTTCTGAAAAACCCTTTGCATCCCCAACAAGGCCTTTGCAGAGTCCCCTCAGTTCAAGCAAGTCTGCACCATGCATGTTCCTAGTATGCCACAAGCTACCAAATCAGCAGCCTGACTCGTATTTCTCTGTAGCACATCCACCAGCAAAGGACCAGCAGGCCCCTTGTTCCGTGGCCAGGGTGAGTGACCACTTCCCACCACTCTTCCCCCAGGTGCAAGGGAAGCAGAGACCCCAAGGGAAGAAGATGTGCAGGCAAACCCCTTCCCTGAAAAGCTGGTGGTATCTTCTGGAGCCCTTTTTCCCTATCTGTCCTGTTGGAACCCCAAACTCATGCCTGTCAGCCCAGACACTGGGATAAAAGTGCTTGGTGGAGCAGGAGAAACTTTAATTATGGAGAGGCAGAATGCAGCCTGCTTGCAGGAGCAGGGTCTGGCCCAGCAGGGTTTTTCAGGGCTGGGTCAACTGGGTCCCCATGGCAGTGGCTGGATGCAGAGAGACCTTTTACCCTGCATCTGATGCCTTCCCTATCAGCTGGGTTTTTGCACACACCTGATCTTTTCCCAGCACTCAAAGCAGCCAGCACTGCCTCCCTGACAGTGGACCTTTGGTGGGGGATGCTTTTCCTTTCCCTCTCTTGGGTCCTGTGGATCTCGGGGGCTGCTCTCAGCATTTTGGCTCCCCACAATGCCACTCCGTGAGATGTTGCTGTGCACTGCAGCAGGACACTCAGCCAGACATTTTCTGCCTGCCTGAGCTGTCTCCGGGAGAGCAGCATCAAGGGATGAGACCACTGCAAGGTACCACCATTTCCCTTTGATAACTGGTATGAGCAAAGTCTTAATGTGAAGTGGAGTCAGCCCAAGTGACCACAGGCCACACTGATGGTGGCTGTCTTGTGCCTCCAGCGCTTAGCAGCCAGGCAGCTGCATGGCTTGGGAACACATCTCCTCTCTGGCAGCTCGTGAAGAGGTGACTTACTGAGCTTCACTGCCTGCTGGTGCAGCACTGTGCTCGGCAGGTGAAATGATGAGGCCGAGAAATCAATTCATTCCCAAGGATCTCAGCCCTAATGACAGCTCCCCTTAGTATCATTGGCTATTGATGGAGTCTTTGGAGAATCAAAGGCTGTGAAGGTTTGCCCTGGTGTGTTCCAGTCGCTGCCACCTTTGGGCACAGTCAGGATTTGGCTGAACATCCGACTCAGGCGAGTCGTCCCGGGGGAGTTTTGCCTGTGCACGAAAGCAAGATCAAGCTAGTGGAGAGAGCAATCGCTTACACATGTATCTAATGCAGATGTACCTGAATGAGCTAAGCTATACTTTCATCTTGTGCAGTTAGGGATGTTTAATTTTAATCCTGTGTCAATGGGGAAAAAAAATGGTATGAAGTCCTAATAAATAAATTATGCTGCCGAGTGCTCAGATCAGCACATCCTAGCTAGAAGCAGTACAGAAAAAGCCGCCTTCCAGCACTGCAGGCTGCTTTAAAACATCCCTTCAAATAGATGTTGTTGCAAGCCAGTGATACACCAATGCTGTTGTGTTGGCTTCAGATCATGAAGCATTTGCCATTCTGAGGGTGTGCAACTCTGAGGAAGAAGAAAAATGAGAAATATTTAGTAGTTTTTGATGATCAACTTGAGAACTCTTGAAGAACCCTGATTTTTCAAATCATTGCACGTTTGCTCTCAGACAGCCTGGCTGCTTTCAGGTGTATCATGCTGGGCACCTGCCAAGGCAACCACTGAAATTGCAAGTCTGCTTGGAAAATCTAGATGGGAGATTGCGATGGAGGAAACTGTCTATGCTGCTATTGCTGAAGTTACTGATTTTTACCTCCTCTGTTTTTAAATTACTTTGCGGCATTATTTGCTCTCAAAGAGACAGCTAGGAATGCAAGGAGAAACTGAAGACTGGAGCATCTTTTATATTGCTATGGGCAAAAGACTTGATTTTCCTGGGATTTCTTGGATGCTCAGACCCTGGCTGAGTTCCAGGGTTAGCAACTAGCACAGGGAACTGTTGCGTCTCGGTCAGATACTACCAGTTTCACCAAAGCTGTCGGTCTGTGCCGCAGCAGAATATTTGCAATATGTATTAGGACAGAAGCTGCTTACCACCCACTGAGGAACTTTTATGTGTAAAACGTCCCTTTCAATTTGGGCTGGAGCAGACACTTGCTTTGATAGTTATATGAAAAAACCCTTACCTTCACTTTGGGATATTTATAACCAAAACATGCAGAATTATTGCAACATAAAATCTGCTTCACTGCGTCTTGGTGATATAAAAAAGGAAAAAAAAAAAAGAGGAAGAAAAAGAAGGTTAATGTAATAAAGAAAAAAAGACAGATGAGTACAGACGAGTACACAGAACACACAGATCTACAGCACTATATTGTCTCAGCAATGCCACCAATTCAATTTAAATCCTAAGGAAAAAGCTAATGCTATTGAAGCAGTGCAAATTAACAACAGCCCTGGCCTTGTACATCACCCCTTCACAACAACCAGCACATCAAACACCTTCGCGGCTCCACATGAAGACAGAATGGAGGAAAAGTGAAATGGTTTCTCATCCTCTGCCCTGCCAGAGGCAAGTGCCAGCTCTCACTGTTGTAAACTGTAAGGCAAGGCAATCTGCAGTGCTATGGAAAGAAAACAAATACCACAGTAGCAGGCAGGCAGGCAGGCAGAATGAGACAGAGATATTTTTAATTGATGCTAGAGGAACATAAATAGATGAAGCTGGCATTAAGCAGCACAACCCTTTTTCTCTCTCTGCCAGGTACCCATTTACCCGGGCTCATAACCAAAGGCCAACATGACATCAGAAGCCCTGTGGTGTTTTGCCTTTGGGCAACAGCCGGTAAAACTGGTTTCATCTGGCAGATGAGCGTGTGAGCTGAGGTAATTGGTGTGTTCTTTTCTGCCTCAGATTCCTTATCTCATCCTGAATATTCCCATAACCTCCCTTTTTCCAGCCTCTTTTGTTTCTCAACAAAAAAAATATTTACATTGAAATAAACAGTGGAAGCCTCTAGATCGCATCGGGAGACACAGGTGCCGGTAACTTCACGAACAATGAGCAGCTCAGTGACAGCTGCAGAAAGGATAAGCTGGAAAGGGGGGCTTTTTCTAGCAGGACTGTTCCCGAACAGAAGGAGTTGGAACAGTCCCCGTTTGATAAAGGAGCCTCACTCAAAACCAGCTGCCCCTACATTTTTCTTTCACTCCCGAGATCGGTTTGGATTCTTTTTCTGAGGTGTTTTGCAACTGCAGAATAAAACCCACCTGAATGTCATCAGAGCACAGTGTGGGAATCTTTCTACACGCCAAGGCTGCAAACAAGGAGGGCTGCCTATTCCTAGGGCTGCATTAGCAGTGCTTTGCCAGCCCAGCCATCCCAGGCTGTGCAGAGGTTGGGCAGGCTTCCTATGGGCATCCCTCACACCTCTCCCTCCTTTGCTCATTGAAGAGGGCAGGGTCATGGAATAAAGCCTGCCAGCAAAACTATATTTTCTGAATGTACGTTACTGGTGGTTTTGCTAGATTATCTACGTGGATGGGTGACTTCACCCATCACAGCTATTGTTTAGGGATGGCCACAGCATGTCTGCAGGATACACATGCTCAGAACACTACTGTGGGGCAACACCACGGCCAGGTAACATGTGACTGGGTAAACTGTGGGAGGGGACAGAGATTTCTGGCTTGTTTGAAACACATGAACCTCTACAAGCTGCCCTGGAAAGAAGTTGGAAGGAAAAAGAAGATTTTCTCCTACTTTCTTTTCAAATATCCTACTGATACATATAAACGTGGCAGAAGGACTGGGCACCATGCCTAGCAGGGACGTGCTGGAGATAACGTCCCTGCCCTGACACATTGGCTCAAACCAGGTAGGATACTGCCTCCATCATCTGTAACTTAAGGAAATGTGGCCTGCTTTTCAGAAACATTGTTCTTTCTACTTACAGGTCCCATTGGAGCTGGGAGATGCTGGAAGCACGGAGAAGCTTGGGAAATCTGGCAATAGACAAACTCAGACACTTGGGTTTAGGCTCTCAGATTTTGAATGTTCTCCCTCTTCTCCTATGGAAATCACCGATGAAACTTCCCACTGAAGTGAAGCTGGATCCCAAGTCTGTTAATGCTGACATATTAAGAGGGAGAAGAAAATGCAGAACACAAGATAGAAAAAGGAGCCTCCAACCTGCTAAACAAGGCTAAAACACAAATCTGGTGGTTATGTTAAACAGTCCAAATGAAAATTATCCAAATGTACAGGATTATAGGAGAAGAAAGAAAACAGACAACTAGAAAGAGATGATGAAAAATGGGCTAAGGGAGGAGGAAGATATAAAAGGTGGGAAATGAATGAGAAAATCCACTTGGGGCTGAGAGAGCAGCTGAAGAAGATGTAGAAGGAGGACACAAGTATAGGAAGGTTGGTGTGAAACACAGGTAGTTCTGGGTGTAGGCACAGACATAAGGGCTTTGACATCTGGGTCTAGGCCTCACAAATGACAGGAAGAGACACCCAGAGGAGTACAGACACCTCCAGAGAGGCTGGAAAATGTCTGAGCTCTATGTGGTCTCTATGGAAAAAGACATAGGGGAAAATGGAGCAGGGAAGGAATAGAGGGGGGTCCCCTTGTCTTGGCCACCTTGCTGGACGTGCCCCAGAGACCAAGCCTGGACAGGTGCTGCAGAAGCTCCTGCTTTTTCCTGAGGGGCTTCAGGGTTTCTTGCAGGACTGAGAAGTCCAGGTCAGGGATGTGCTGCAAATGGTGAGAAAGGCAAACCCAGGTGGCTCCTGCAGCACATCCCCCTGCCCAGACACACACACACAGACCCCCACACCTCTCTTTGCACCACCCTGCTGCTCCCAGCTCACGATCCAGCACTGCGGGGCTACCCACAACCTGAGCAGGAAGCCAAAGGGCTGAAGCCTGTGCTGCCTCTCCCCCCCTACATGGCACTGATATTTGGGAGCCAGAGGACTTAGGAGGCTTCTGAGCTTGCCCAGGAGGGTGGATCTTCCCACAGACCCAGCCCCACAGTGACAGCACGTGATGCTCCCTGCCTACCAGGTTTTGAACCAGGTCCACGCAGACAAAGCTGGGAGCACTGTTCTGACCTCTCCTCCTATCGCTGTCCTCTCTCCTGCATGGAGGATGTCTTGACTAGGGTCTCAACAGCAGAAGGACGTGTTCCTCTGCTGCTTCTCCCTCCCTTTGGTGAAATACTAACCAGCACACCACTTCGGCAAAAAGACAAGTGCCTCAGGTTCAGAAAACACATTTTGGACTTTTAAGAAGAGTGAAATGAGGCAGCTGCCCATTGTGGGCAATTTAGCTTAATGTGATATTGAATTCAGCTGTTTAATATACCCAGATGCTCCAGCAGTGAGTGTATAAAAACCCCCAACTTCAATAAATAATGAAATGTGAAGAATTTTTTTTCTGTTTGTTTCCTTTTTTTTAATGAAAATGGCAAAACCACTAATTTGCTACTGTACATCTGCATCAGTTATTTAACATGACATCTTGCTGTAGTAATAATCCATCAACATCCAGTATTACATATGGATTCATAAAAAGGTTTATGCTTGTGTTGGTGCTTTTGCTGTCTGCCAAACCAATTATATACATTTTACAATAAATTATACATATTGAACTGAGAACCTGCTGTGCTAATTGCTCACATTTTTGTAGGGGAAAAATGTGGTCATGGACTGCTTTTTTCATTTTAAGCATATTGAGAACATGGCAGAAGAAGATGCTATGTCTTCAGTTTTTCAGAGCTGAAAAATCAATATTTAGCCCTACAATAAGTAAAACAAACAAAAAAGTCTGGAAGAAAGAACTTGGGGGAAGCTTTCTCTGGTGTGTTCTTGCCCCTCTGTGTCTTAACTTGGTGAGGTATGGAAATACAAACACAATCTCAGTACTGCAAGTGTCCCATGAAACAAAGACCGAACTTCTACTGTACCGAAAGCTAAGGGCCCCCTGAGATTCCTCCCCAAATTGGGACCCCACAAAGAAGATGTGAAGGAGCTCTGCATCTGCCTTTCTTGAAGCTCTTCCTTTGTTCGTCAGCAACAGTGACATGTGATTATGAGATGGAGCTTCACTGTTCACAGAATTTCTGTGAGTAATACTTTAAATATAGTTTATTACATTAAGCCCAGCACTTGCACTCAGTGGCTTTCAAGTTCCATTAGGACAGAATCCCCATTCTGCTCCCTACTGAAAAAAAATGTGGAAGATCTCTCTTGATTGAAAAGAAAGAGAGGACAGAAATTAAAACTCCAGAAAATATGACAATGGCACCAATGAAGAAGTAGGGCCACATTTCACATTCCCTGAGGAACCTGTCACATCACAGTCAGTCCAATCTTCTTGGAAATGGCAAAAAACACAGAATGGCTGAGGTTGGAGGGGGCTTCTAGAGATCATCTTGTTCACTCCCACCCAGCACAAGCAGGGCCACCTTGAGGCAGTTGCCCAGGGCTGTGTCCAGACGGCTTTTGATCTCCAGGGGACCCAGAGGCTTTACCTAATGGTGGAACAGGGAGCTGGGCACCCAGGACCCCTCACTGCCAGCACCACCTCTCCCAGCCCCAGCAGTGAATACAGACACTGCCCTGGGCTGCACCCCTCTCGCTGCTGCACGTTACAGCTGTGGCATTTTTTGGATGGTTTCTTGTCAGTGGTGTTGCTCTTGCAGCTCTCACTCACACAGCAAGGCCCCATGAGTTGGGGAGGACACCATCACAAAGGCTCTGTGGTCACTGATGTCAATCAGTCACCACATCTGCTGTGTGAAACACCAGCTGAGGCTGGACCAGAGCAGGCTGCTGAGACAAAAATAAAGCCAGTCCAAACACTGAGGACAAGTAAATGCCCTAATTTTTAAAGACATGCATCGAAAAGGTTGGTTCATCTTGTATTGCAGCTGTTATCAGGCCAATGGGAAAAGCAAGGAGAAAAAGCAACAACTATAGATGTGGCTAAATCTCTCCAGTTGAAAAAGAAAATGTACTTTTTAAATGAAGGCATATTAGCTAAAAGATGAGGGGAAAAAACCCCCAAAGATAAAGAGTAACATTTACTACTGATGTATAGGAACATCCTGGTCCTCATCACTCTATGACCCCATATCATGTCTTTGATGGAAGAGATTAGAAAAAGACCCATAGCATGTACAACAGGGAGCAGGAAAGCAGCATTTCCTAAACACTGTAAAAATATGCACGTTTTTACCCTTGCAAAACAAACTGTATGCTGTTCTGATTGATTTATTATCTCAGCATTGCCCTTCGGGCTCAGTGGATGTATTAACATTAAGCAGGTAAAGACTTAAAAATAATTTAAAATAGAGTTTACAGCAGCCGCAGATCTGACTGAATTCTGCTGTGGGATGGTGAAAAAGACAAAAATGCTCTATTAAATTTAGAGAAAAAGACAGTTGTGTTTAAATGTGTTAGTGAGAAGAGGCTGAGACTATATGTGGCCATGAATTCTCTGCCAAACTGGCACATGAACATCATATTACAATTGGTTTGGTCTCACAAAGAAGGTCCTTCCTCCTAGCCTGGCATTCCTTCCCTCTCCAAAGAGCAATGGAGGATTTTTCCCTTTCGCCAAGGAGCAGGTAAATCAGGGAAGAACTTAAACGCATGAAACATGTTAAACCCACCAAGTTACATGCACCGTATTTGGTTTTCCTTAAACACTGTTTCTTTGTACTTCCTTGTAGCCTTCAAAGTATGCCAAGTACTCTGCTCTTGCAATATCTGGTTTCAGGCAAACCAGCATGGCAGTTTGCCTGAGCTGAGAAAATATGCTTGAAGTCGGCATTCACAGGCATCTTCAGCATCCTAAGGAAAATGCTTTGTTTTTGTAGCCTGAAAGTATGTCACAAACATGAATAGAATTATACACTCGCTCTCCCTCGCCCTCAATCCTCTTTACCTTAGGAAAAAATTATACACTTCCAATTACAGGGCCAGTTAAAATCAATACAAAGGTGGGAGAAAACAGATCATTTTTCTTATGGAAGTAACTGTTTTCATTAATTTTTCATTAGTCCTGCTTTTGTTGTGCTATCCATCACTGAAGAAGCTGGTATGCAGTAGATTACATTTAGGTTATCTTACATGCTTCCAGGATTTAGTAGATATTGCCCGATAAAGCTGCGAGCTTTATGGCTTTAACTTACATCTATCAATAATGCATCAGAAGAGAATTTTTCTGCAGAACAGCTGTCCCTGAGCCAAGCAGCTTTCTTCTGGAATAGCTGCACTGGTTACAGCGGAGATGATAGTACAGCTTTTAAACTACTCATCTAAAGGCTACAGCTGTGAGCAAGATGAGCAGATGCTTAAGGAGGAGGATAATCCATGAGGGTTTGAGCCCTAGTTTACCACTGTTGTCATTTTTATTGTGGAGCATTTGAAGCTGGGAGCCAGCCGTCCCTTGCCCCATCTCAACAACCACACCTGAAAAACATTCCTGCCATCCTGGCATGCAGCAGGATTCTGTCGTGACCACTATATGAACAAACAAAGCTCTTTCACAAACTGCACTAGAGCTTTCCCCTCCTCCCATTTTAATGCCTGAGTTCCGTGTTAAGGAACATAAACATAAACAGAAAATGATAGTCCCTACCGAAAAGCTGAGCCAGAGGAAGGAAATGAAGTAGATGATTGGTAGACTTCACTTAAAACATGTAAGGTAAAGGAAATTTTATTTTATTCAATTTATTTCTCTTTCATTTTGGAAGGAATTAGAAAAAGAAATCAGAAGGTGTGTCAAGCCTAACACGGTTGTAGTGCTACATTTTAAGCTCATTCAGACATCCCAGCAATGCCTTCTACATGCTTGAATAGCTTCTAACTCTCAGCTTAAAAAAAGGAATGTGACACAGTGCCTAACTGATTTCCACCTCTTTCTGTACTCCAAGAGGGCTTGTGGAAGAGGGCAGCTAAGTGGGACTCCAGATGTGCAGTTTGACACCCAGGTGGGTGACAGTCAAGCCTCTTTAGCCTCCCCAGCTGCACAGTGAGTTTATTGCTGCCTTCTTGCTTAAAAGTAGAGAAAGGCTTCAGTGAAGGTCTGTACAATGCTTTGAAAAGACCAAGCACTGCATTAGGGCCAGAATTATTAGTCTTGAGCTGCCCAGGCACAGCCCCCAGCAGAAGAAAAACAAGCCTCCTGAACTGGAGAAAGCAAGGGAAAGAAATGCACAGCTGCTTTTGGTTTTAATGTAATCCACCCAGAACTGAAATATTTATTCAGAAGCAGCAGGGATTAGTGAAATCATGGCTCCAGATCTTCAGAACAAGCATCCATGCTCTGCTTGTTCTGCCTTTTGCTTTTGCAATTTCTTGGCGGTTAATCAAATGAAGTATCAAACATCCACTGGTGAGCCTCGCTAAGCCCTCTGGTTTGACCTGAAGTCAGAATGAATGCAGAACCTGAGTTTAGGGGACTTGAGCACATGCAGTTTTTGTTTTAAGTCAATGTCACCCTGTCTTTTAGACTGCATCCTAATGGTAAGGAGGCAAGGCCAGCCACCCCATGCTTCACATTTTCCTCAGGAAAATTAATAACAACACTGACAAGCTACATAACAGAAGCCACAAAACCATTTAGGGCTGTAGATGAGATCATTTATCAGTCCAAACTCCAGAGCACAGAGACAAATCTCCCTCTCTCCATCTCTCCTTAGACCATCAAGCCAGAGCTGTGCTCTGAGGACCACAGGACAGGGCTCAATGCCTTGGCTAGGGCACCAGCACCCCATGCTTCCCAAGAAGCACAAATCCAGCCTGCTCATACAATCGACAGCCTCTCCAGAGAGGAGAACTCATGTAGGCAGGGCTTGAATGAGGCTGAGAGAGAAGAGTCTGATCAACCCATGCTTCCTCTGACCTGCAGTGGAAAATACTGTATATTTAGAAGCAAGAGAGGTGACATACTATTGCTGTGGATGCAATGACACTGACAGCCCATGACCACACTGCAGCCCTTCGGCTTCTGACTGGAGTGTGAGGCAAGTTCACTGTGAGTATGGAGGGCAGAAGGCGGGACCTGACCCCTATCCTCCAACATCACCTGAAATATATGACACTCCTCATTACTTTAGGGGCACAGGACACTTATTAGGTGCCTAGTCAAAAAAATGTGGGGGGGGAAAAAAAAAATCACAGATTCAAGGAGAAGTGGGCTTTTCTCCGTCTGTCAGAGGACATCCCCATTTCTGGAGGTCTTACTTGTGCAAATAGAAGATGCTTTGGCAGGCTAGCACTACGGTTTCCCCTCTGCTGGGTTTCCCCCCAGCAGAGCCAGCTCAGCTTACGAAGAGGATGAACTTGTGTACTATATGTCTGCATTTTTTCTTTTTAAGAGGAGTTAGGGATATGATTTTAATGATTTCAGTCTCAAAGAGAGAATCCTATAGGCTAAGTCAGTTTTGGGGTCTTCAAAAACCAGATCAATGGGGTAGCAGCCAAAGCCAACACAGGGACCTGATGCAACATATTGATTTTTGGTGGTGGCGATCCCTCCAGACCCTCAAGAAATAATAAACCACTCAAACTGAAGTCTGAGAAAAAGCAACTGGTCTACAGGCCCTAAGGATGTCTTGGTTTCATTTCCACTGTAAATAAACCTCAGGCAGCTTGAATGCCAACATACAAATACCAGTTGTCCGTAGAAATAATTCATAATATAGAATTCCACAGTGAAGAAATGACAGATGGAAATAAATGTTTTTATTTCTCTAAAAAACTGACCATCAGTTAATAAAAATGCTTTTCTCACTCCCCAAAATCCAACCCTTTCCTACCCCAAGTCATGCAGTGGAAACATTAAAGAAAAATTCACTTGACAAGTCATTTGGGTGGCAGTAGAAACCCTGTAATTAGTACAGAAATCAATTTTTAAAGGTTGCTGCAAAAAATTATGCTCATGAACAAAATATTTCTCTTCAAATTGAAATCAGTGCCTGTTCAGCATAAAGGAAAATAATTGAATGGGTGGCTCAACCTTCATGTTTTCAGAGTTTACTAAGTTTTCCCCATTGGTTTTCGTTATGCATTCTAGCAGGCATCATAAAACGATCATGAAACATGCCTCAACTCGACATGCTTGTGCCAGTCGAGCACTGAGATGATCAGCTTCCTTCTATAGACATGTGGCAACGGAGAGGAAAAACATTCATTGGGCCAGACTGCCTGGCCAATAAGTACCTGGAGACAGAATAAATTAGCAGCACCAATTTACCAGTACTGCTTCTGGAAAGAGATATTAACCCAGTGACAAAGCAGGACTTCGCTTTCTCCAGCACGGAGTAAATTAGCTCAGTCTTCAATTGGACACTCAGTTTTAAGGTTCATCCAAGCATGCCAGGATCCATACTTACATTACGCAGCTGTTTGGTACATTAGGGAGGCAACAGGGGAAGAACTAAACCCTGGGCTGATGGTTATTGCAGAAACCCAGCAGTTGAGTTACCCAAAGAAAAGGTGAGGACCAAGTTCCTCTGCCTGTGTCGCACTGTGGGAAGGGGAATTGGTGCCATCTGGATTCTCTCAATCTCTGCACGTCTGCAGGAGTTCTCCTGGCAGCTGCTTAACCAACTTGCTGAAGTGCAACATTGGCAGCTACTGCTCACTGCAGCTCTGCCTCTTGTCATTAAATACAGCACCACTGATCGCATGAAATGGAGTCAACACTTTCTAATAAAAAATTAAACAGATTTACGTGTCAGAATTACTAACCTCAAGAGGCAAGCTGACCGTGATCTGGTCCTTCTTGGTGTCCCCCACTCCCCCCACATTCCTGGAGATATTGCTCATTTGTTTGTTGATCACTTTTTCAAAAGAACATTTTAAAAACACATGGTTATAAACCTCAGTTGAAAAATGGACTAATCTCATGTGGTTTCTAAAAATCTACAGCTAGCTTATTCCTGCATACATTTTTCATCTGCCATCACTTTGAATATTCATGACCTCTTACTCCACGACCACATTGTAACTGCAGAGACATTTACATTCAGGGTCTCAGAGTGATTTTTGACTCCAAGAACAACAAAAGCAGGCTTGGTGGGAGGGTGTCCAGCCAGTCGAGGATTTAGGAGGAGCACAGCAATATCTTTAAGGTCATTGACTTGGAAGGTACACGCTGAGCAAGCAAAACCACCAGCAAAGCATAACCCTCTGGCTTTGGGAGCCACATGTTGCAAAGCATCAGTGGCAAAACTCCTCGGCCTCCACACCCAGCCTGTGCAGAGGCTGCAGGCAGTGCGGGCCCTGCCAGCACCTGGGGAGGAGACTTTTGGGGTTGCTGATGCTCCTGGCCAGGCAAACTTGGGGTGCCTGCTTGCCAAGCAGCAGGGAAAGGAGCTGCACCCCCCCAGCTCCAGCCTGCACTGGAGCATAAGCCCATATGCACAGATAGGGACCAGCAGGGCAGGTCTGGATGTGGGAATACCTTTGGGCTGAACGGAGAGTGTAGGACACATCCCCGGGGACACTGCGGAGGCCCCGGAAAGTGCAGCTCCACTCGGATGCATAGGGAGGATTTGTGCAGCAGTCTCTGAAGAATCACATCACCTTGCACTGGCACCCATGTACTCTCAAACCCATGAAGACTGGCATCTTTTTGGACGTCACAAATTTCATCCCTTTTGACGGTTTGAAGATCTGTTAAAAATATTTATTTCCCTGGGTTTTAGCTTTCTGACTTCTATGCAGATTAACAACCAAATTGTGGGCAGTAAGAGCAAGCATTTGTTTATTTTGTAAGAGGACTTCTTGCTGCTAATTGAAAACAAGTATTTTCAACGAGGCAGCTGTTTCAGTACTGTGAATAGACAGATCAGCATCACATTGAAGATCTAATAACCCGTTAATGAACCTTAATTTTTAGAGCCCCCTCCCTCACCCATTTTCACATTTCAGTAATTCCAAACCTTTGATATGTGCTGCCAGTTATTTAAAGATGTTCTCTGACATCTTTTAATAAAAACCAGAAAAAATGTAATTTGCTTTTTTCTTTAGTCATCAGAGTATATTAAAAACCTTGTTACATGTATCTAACAGTTTCTTTTTTTCTTTTCTTAAATAAATAGCAAAGTGTCACCAAAATGAATGGAACGCCAGCACCATTGCGTTGGTAGAAATTTCCGTACTAGGATGAACACAGAGTCATATTCTGTAACAGTGCATAAAAAGAGACTTTGGAGGAAAGGTGGTGGTTGCTGGTGCATCAACCCGTGAGCAGTCTGTGCAGTAGCATCGGGATGTGGTGCCTCTGCAGAATCTCACAGGCCTGGAGCCGGTGCCTGCAGAGGCGGCCTCAGTGAGACTCTGCAGGAGGGCAGCTCGCAGGACATCTAACGCAGGACACGGATTTAGCGCCTGCTACCGAGGGACACGCAGCCGGTGGGTAACACAAGGGGCTGCCCATGTCACTCTCTAGGCAGAAGAACAATGGTTTCAAACAGGGGAAATGAGCAACATGAAACTCAAACAGGCTGACCAACGCTCAGCAAGGCAGGGGCTTGGAGAGTCGGAGCTGCCAACTGCTTAATCAAGAGGGAACGATGCAAGGATTCACTCTTACACTGAAGGTTACAGAACTAGGGGCCATTTTTTGATGGGTGTCCCTGGGCCAAGCTGGTGTTATTTTCATGTCTGACCAACAGCTTCTCCACCAACTAGGACAAAGCTTAAAAGGGACAGTGCTGAAGGAATAGCAGCCATGCGTACCACACCAGTAGATCCCTCAACAGCCTCTGCTGCCTTTAACTCATTCCACTCTGTGCAGGCAGCACTGCCTGCCCACTGCCTTGTCCCTCCACATGCTGGAGTGCAGTGCAATCCCATCTCTCTGCTTCTGTTGGCTTAAACCAGACCCTTGTTATTTTAAACAGGAGTTTATTGTATTTAATACATTATAAAATTTGAAAAAACTGTAGGAAAGCAGCAGATTCAAACCAGAGCATCTCTACCAAATATTAATTATTCTGGCCCCCTTTGAAAAACACAAAACAAAACAACAAAAAAACTCATTCAAAAGAAAAGTTAACCTTTCACATCTGTGAGGGCAGACAAAAAGTGTGCGACTTCTGTACAAACTACATTTAAAATTTCAGCTTTCCAATGCAATGGATGGTCGTCTCCTGAACACCTGCCCATCCACCTCTAAAAAAGACAGACATAAACCTCCATATGCAAATAAAGTTGAGTCAAGGTGTGTACACATTAAAAAGTGGATGGCTGTTTGGCAATGGAAAATGGGTGAAGAGTAGTCTATGAATCCCCCCCGGCAATGGCTTGTACACCGTTAAGTGGGCCCGGGAAGGGCCTAGGACACTTAATGGCCATCACAGCACCAACCTCATCTACCACATTTTGTCATTGCATTTCCTACCCTTTGACATATACATACATATATATATGTACAGACATACATATACATACATATTTTTTATGTGTGTGTGTGTTTTCTCTTATACCTTGAGGTTACTATTATTCTCACTACTATTCCAAGTGTTCCCATATGAATTCAGGTGTGGTCTCTATATTTGATATAAATGTGTCTTTTATTCAATTTTAGTTCCAGGACTTGTTTGGAGTCCAAACTGCACATGAAATGTCCCCTTTTTTTTTTCTCTCTTTGTTTTCTTTTTTTGTTTGTTTGTTTTGCATAAAGAAACATGTCCATTTTAGTCCAGAGGCTCTTGCTTTATTCGAATGACAGAGGGTGCACGAGATGTCCTTCTGAGTTCTCGTCTCAGTACGTATTCACTGAATTGGGAAGAGTCCACCCCACCTCCACATGAGCCAACAATCTCAAACCCTCTTTGCTGTAACCTCTCAAGTACCTGCAAAAGAGAGGAAACAAACACCAATGTATAAGTAAATAAACAGACTATTTGCTGTCCAGTGATAATAACTGCTGTTTTCAAATGGATTCAGCTAGGGAAAAAAAAAAAGTGGTTACATAGCTTAACTGTGCTGGATTGATTTCTGCTGACTATGGCCACTGAGCAGTGAAAAAGAAAAAATAAAGAAAAATTTATTTTATTTTTTTAGTACTGCCAGCAAATCCAGTCGTCTTCTGGCCACAGAAATGTGACTAGAAAAACACATTCTCTGCTTCACAGAATTTACAATACAAAAGGGCAAATACATGATTGCACAGCAACACCTCAACTAAATGGTGACAAGATAGATAACACGGTCATAATTTCAGAAAACCTACCATGATATTTACTAGGGACTTAAAAACCAACTCTTTGTTACTTTTATCATCATCTTGATCTGTTCTGGGCTTCCTCTGCCTCACCTGTGAAGGAGACCCTTCCTGGGATTTACCAGGGTCAGCCTGACAGCCACCCCAAGGAAAGAGCTGATGCTCCTGGACCCCAGAGGATGTGGTTCAGCACGACCAGACCTCACACGGGTTGTGCTGGAATCGCGTGCCTACCAAGGCTTTCCCAGCTACCTCACCAGCTGTCAAATTGTCTAGCGTGTGTGCTGGGACAACACTGGCTAGCAGAACAGCAAAAGGCTGCAAAGGACTAGGGTGGGGGAAGAAGCAAGCTGAGGTTTAAAAATGCTTCGAAGAAGACATGCCATGTCTTTACATAAGATGCTTCAGGTTGGCAAATGTCTTTTCCAAAGTACCTGAGCATGGCTAATTGCACAGTAGACATATCAAAAAGGAAGGGATAGGAAAAGAGACTTGGAAACAGCGATCAAAACACACGTGCGATTTTTGTTTACCCTGATCTTTAGCTTTTAACTATATGCCAAAATCCCCTGCCCCTGCCCAAATGTGTTGGTGCAAGCCACTGAAAAACAGAACAGGAGAACTTGGGTCCTGAGAAAAATGTAGTGGAAGCAGCTCTGGAAACACTCACCCCTGGACAAACCTTTTGGTCTGAACCTCACTCCTCAGGTCTACTGGTAGTCCTTGTCCTGTCTCCCATTTTTATTAGAACTGGGAGATGCTTATGTCCTCCCGTTATCAGTGTGGGATCATTACTGCTCTTGAAGCCTGTACATATTTTGCCACTCTGACTCAGGTTTTTCACATCAGTAAATACGCTTTGTAATTCTTATTTGTGCAACAAAAGTGTAAGCTTCAGAATAAGTGACAAAGCTCTGGAGGATACAACTGCCTTGAGAACTATCATATGATGTGGCTAAATAACCATCCTTGAAACCCCTCTTCAGTTGTAATCTGACATCTAAGGCTGTCCTAAATTTGCATTAATCTCTATGACCAAACAATTTGGATGTTTCAGCATGGCAGTCAAGGCCGGTAAGAGACAACTGTCCAAGAACTGTCCAAGCATAACATGGGTTAGATAGGTCTAGATTGGTCTGTCTAGACCCTTGTGTTAAGCGCTAGCACAAGTGCAGTGCCTGGCCAGCCTTCAGTGCACACCCCAGTGCTCAGCTTGCTTCATCTGGAGAAAAAGAGGCTCAGGGGTGACCTTCTACAACTACCTGAAAGGAGGCTGTAGCAAGGTGGGTGTTAGGCTCTTCTACCAGGAAACCAGCGACAGAACAAGAGGAAACGGCCTCAAGCTGCACCAGGGGATGTTCAGGTTGGACATCAGAAATAATTTCTTGACTGTGAGGGTGGTTAAGCATTGGAATGGACTACCCAGGGCAGTGGTGGAGTCACCATCCCTGGAAATGTTCAAGAAATGACTGGATGTGGCACTTAGTGCTGTGGTTTAGTTGACGTGGCGGTGTTTGATCAAAGGCTGAACTCAGTGATCTTGGAGACCGTTTCCAGCCTTAATGACTCTGTGATTCTCTAGCTGGACAGTGGGACCTGGCAGATGAAGAGATGCCAAGCTCAGCTTGCAAGCCAGTTCTGTGTAAGAATTCACTCATGAGCCTGCAGCATTTAGGAGGTGTGTTTAAACCAAACAATATCAATTGTGCTATTGATGATTCCAGACGGGAAGTGCTGGCTATGCAGGACGGGCTAACCAGGTGCAGGCACAAGTCTGAGGTTGGTCGCTTTTAACCAGCAAAGGATAAAACACATAATACTAACACTGAAGTTTATTATAATTATTCCAGGAATTACCTGCATTTGTCTCCCAGATTTTTTCTTATCTATTTCATAACAGCTACTGATTTTAGTCATTGCTACATTGAATCACAGAATACTTTGGGTTGAAAGGGACCTTTAAAGACCATCTGGTCCAACCCCCCTGCAATAGGCAGGGACATCTTTCACTAAAGCAGGCTGCTCAGAGCTCTGTCCAGCCTGACCCTGGAATATTTCCATGGATGGGGCACCCACCACCTCTCTGGGCAACCTCTTCCAGTGTTCACCACCCTCACTGAAAAATTTTCCTCCCTTTATCTTGTACAAATCTACCCTATTTTAGTTTAAAATCATTACCCCTTGTCTTATTGACTGCAACTGGCCCCTACTATGCCACAAAAAATTAGAAAAAACACTGAAAGTGAAAGTGAAGGGTCTTCCCTGAGACCACAGAAAATTCTAACACTACTGTAGTTTGCTTGCAAAGAGATTTGGTGATACGTGAATTAAATGGAGAAAGACAACTTGACACGCAGAAGTAAACCACTTGCTTAAAACCTCCAGCTGATTCTGCTCATCAAAACACTCCAGTGACATGGAAGAGGGTCAGCCCACTGGTACCTGGCCAGCAGCTCCCTTTCAAAAAATGCACATGTGACTTCCTACCTGAACTGAGTTGAGGTGACAGTATCCGTTCAGCGGAAATCGGATGACGTGTGTAGAGTCGTGGTTCCAGCCGGCGTTGACAGAATTACACATCACATCACCGATCTCTGGGAACACTTCCTCTATCAATGACTTATCTCCACTCAGTGTAATCCTCTCGCCAAGATCTGGGGCAACTCGCACCACCAGGCACTCGCAAGACTTTGAGAAGCGGCCACTCTCCCGGTCCTGTTTCCACCGTTCCATCTCTCCTAGCATGGGCTGAAGCTGGAAATACTTGGCTTCTTCATATAACAAGCTGTAGTCCTGAAAGACACGTACATTACTGTGCACAGTTAAGAGAGGCGTTGAGAATGTGGTGCTTAAGGTGTATGGTTATTCAGGCCAACGCTGCTCTAGGTCTGGAACCCTTCAGACAGAGCTCCTAATTACTGTGCAGGAAGGTATAATAAAATAACAGTGCAAATGAAAAATAACCATCAGCCACTTGAAACAGACTGAGTACAGCAGCACTTGTAAGGGTAGGGAAAGGCTATGCTTGCTCAATTCCCTTCTGCAAAAAAATCCCACTTTTCCCCATATTTTATCCCCACAGTGATGTCATATAATAATGATCTCATTGAACAGATGGAACAGAATTCAATCAGGATTCAGGAAATTCATCACTAAGATCCATTGCGTCTTACAGCAATACTAGCAGGCATTGTAACAGGTATAAGAATATAAATGAGGGAGCCCACAATGGTTGTTAGTGTAAAATGATTCAGATATTTGCATAATGTTTGCACATATTAGTGCATTTTAAAAATTAAGTATTTTTTAATACTTGCCTATTTTGCCACTAGTATTGTTTACTACATCATCTCAAATGCCAGAGCAGAGGGAACACATTTCTAGGCATAGCCAGTGCAGAAGTAATTTAGAACTGATGATGTGGAGTCTGCCTACTGCCATTTTTTAAATTTAAAAATAATTTTTTAAAAAAATCTTGTTTTTCTAGGTGTAAGAGCATAAAACCATTTGGAAAATATTTATACAGAGAAAAGAGATACAGGAGAATTAGGGAAGAGAGAGAAGCAGAATGACAACAAGAGAAGCCTACAGTCAGTATGGTCCTGAATTTGAACTAGAAACCAAATACTTGATGAGGACACCTAGATCATGGTAAAAATACTGTTTACATTTCTTGTGTAGCAAAAAAGTAATGTAATATATGTATTTCTAAAAAAACAAGAAACACTGTGCATTTTAATCACTGTTTTTTTTGTACACCTTAAAGCATAACTGGGGAGGACACCCCTTTGAACATCACAGTTGGATGAACTTGCCAGGAGTTACATTTTTAATTTCAGCACAGCTACAGTATATTTATGTGTTTAAAAGGCTCTACATATGTAATTTCTTAATATTGCATGAAAGGTAGCTTTTCCCTTTTCTGTATTTCTGATTACCTGCAGGACAAGTGCCGAGAGCAGCACAAAGCCATGATAAGGTTTCAAAAGAAGGAAATGATGCTTATCTGTTAGCTCCAAACTCCCACACTATTCAGAGAGATCTACCCTTGTCACGTATGGGAGCAGCAAGGATGTGTCTACAGCAGGTGATTCAAAGGTTGCTGAAACACAGCTCTTAACCAAAACCTCACAGCTACTAAGCCCCAAACGCCTGAAAAACTGTCTCAACTATGAGGGGCAAAGGACTGCACACCAGTGTGAACTGCTCCATGCCTGCCTCATCACCCATCCCCTCTCCTGTTCAATCCCAGTTGCTGCATTTCCTGCACTGAACCAGGTGCTCTGAAGCGTGATCATTAAGATAAGGATCTGTTCTGATTGCAGACACCACATATACACCCTCATACCTACTCGCAGATAAACATCACATGGATTCTGAAGCTCTGCCTCTGTAGACTTTGTCTGACAGTGAACTACACTAAATCAATTTGTTACCAAAAATTAAAAAAAAAAAAAAAAGGCAGGCTCTTTATTAAAGTTTAAATAATAAACATAGAACTATTCATTCCTGACTTCTCCAAAACTCCAAAATTAAACTTGCAGCATACATTCAAGAGTCTGAGGGAGAAAAGATTCTATGACTTAATGCCCAAATATTACTATGCGTGCAGTTTGTTTTGTCAATATTGTGATTCACACATCATTTTCTGAATTTCAGTGTGGGAGTGGAAACTGGAGCTGCTGCAATCACTGGGGAAGCATAATAAGGGATGAGAGGACAAGTCATCAGCAAAGCTCATGAGCAGTCAGTTGCAGATTGTAACATCACTTCTGTTTCCATCAGTATCCTACAATATTTAACTTCCCTAGGTCAAACCTGGCAAGGTTGCTTCATTAACACTATAGCCAGGAGGGGAAAGTTCAATATTGATGCCACTCTAGGAAAGGAAGACACCACTTTAGCAACACCATTCTTACTTTGCCATGTACCTGAAATCAAACACCATACCCTGCAAGTCCCTCTTCCCTATCCAGGGCTCTGTTTTGACTGCACACCCAGATACTTGCTTTACCAAGGTACATGCAAAACACCCAAGTCCCTTGAAATCTCACCTTGAAATCATCAGGAATGAGGAGTTTTGATGTCCTTAAGAAATTCAAGATATATCTGAACATCTGCCCATCTCTGTCGATGAAATAATGCTGCTTGAGACTGTCGAGGACAATGGGCTCCGTGCCATCGAAAAGCCGGCCAATTCTGGAGAGGAAACAAGAGACATGGAGCAGAGTCAGACCAAGCTCAGCTCAAGAGCTGCTCAAATGGCCCAACGCTAAGAAGCCCTCCCGTGCAAACTTCACTGAAGCAGCTCTGTGGGTTTGTTCCAAAAGAAAAGGGCTGGTTTCAAATCACTGTGTAAGCCATGTATTTTCCAGCATGGCCTCATTAACTTCCAAGCAGCACAGCTGGGGAGGTGGAAGGGAAGAAGCCAGGGCAGCAGCCCTTATAAGATGTATCTCAAAGGATGACAAATCCTCAATTATTTCAGACACGTCTTTTGATAGTCCCTTTCAGCACATGCCATCCCTTCTAGGTGCTCCAACACCCTGGACTGACTCATTCTGCTTTCCAGAGCACTGCATAGGGAACTTGATTTAGTTTGGAAACTGAATCTAGGTACCTGAGGAATAGTTTGGTTTGGTTCTTTACTTGGTTTTCACTTGTTTTTTAAACCCAGGTCACTTTTTGGATACCATTTACTGCAACCAACACTAGGGCAGGCACAGCTGAGGTGAGGGCAGCACATTGTGGTAATATGAAGATGGAGGTACAGAGTTGATAACATTTCAATGTGAGGTAATGCTTTAATATAAAAGTTAAGAGCTTGTGGCAGGTATCAGTCAGAACGCTTGAATAATATAGAAAAATGTCTCAATTTTTAGACACCACCCACTGGCCACCAGAACCACGCAGCCACCTAGAGAGCCTCTGCTTGCCAACAGGTCTTGCAATTTCAACCACTGGGCACACATACATTTCTAGATGTGGGCCCCCCAAACCAGCTTTAGTTAGAGCAATAGGAAGGGCTAAAAACTCCAAACAAAACCCTCAGAGCACCATAAAATAAATGTTTTGTTTCTGCACTGGGGCATTTGCAAAGCACTCCTGAGTCACTGGTGGTTTCCCAATGAAATGAGCAGGAGTGACTGGTAGGTCTGATTTTGTGTGCCTGTCCATATGTCTGTACATGCAACATGGAAGTACTTTTTGACAACAGTCATGGCACACTATTTTTGTTTTGTTTTAAAAGAAGTGAATAAACAACGAACCCCCACCAGCAGCAATAAAAAAAGCCACCCAATACTCAGAGGTGATCAGCCCCCCGGCTGCATGAAGCACCCCAGGCTGAGAAATGTCCCATCTACTGGCCAGCAGAAAGGGAAGTCCAGACGGGGTTCAGGAGGCGAAAGACAGAAGTGGCTCCCAAAGAGGGGGAGGCAGCAGGGCTTGCAGCCAGCTCTCAGGGAACTGCAGAGGGGCAGGGTTCCAGGTGACCATACACTGTGTTGCATCAACAGCCAAATATCCTCCCTTTGAAAATGGCACAGGCAACCCAAATTGAGTTTGGAATGATGTCTGTGCCTGGAGCAGGTATATATATAAGTTGTGAACAGAATACAAATCTTATCTATAGTTTCTCACCAGCTGGGAGGAGACCAGGAAAGAAATAAAACTCCATTAACCCCAGCCGGCCATTTACAATTCTGTAATAAATGCCTGAATCAATTCAAGTTGCATGAAGTCTGTAACATACAAGGAATTAAATACATTTTGCATCATGATCAGGTACAGAACATTTTTTTTCAAAGCCATCCCTTGAACTATTCAAGCTTTCTTCCTCAAAGACTTGTTACTGCCTGCCCTGCTGCTCAAAATTTAAGCTGCGACAGCCCGGATAATACAGCCTCCTGTTCACTTGGTGGATGAGACACATTTTATTTCTAATATGGAAGGACTCAGCATTTAGAATTAATTTTCTCTTATACTCAAGCATGTCATCTTCAAATTTATCATGGAATTCACACACAAAACATGTATTTGGCCAAGTCAGTCATTACTGAAATGTATAATTGTAATTGGTTTCTGCAGCATATTCCTAGTTCTAAATTCTAATATAATTACATATTTTAAACCTCTAGGCTTTTTGTCTCCATTTTATTAATTGTTTAGAGAAGAGCAAGATAGTATCAGAGGATGGAGCCTTCTGACAAAACCATAATGCTGAGGAGAGTGCTCAGCCACTGGGAGTGCTACCTGGGACCTGAAAGGCTTTGGGAATGGGCTGGAAGCAGAAAAGCACTGCCTTAGTGCTCTGCTGCTCTGCAGCAGCAGCAGCAGCAAAATCCCAGGAACTGCGAAGTCCCAATTCCCTCATGACTCCCCTCCCAGGATCACTTTGCAATACAAAACTGCACTTTCACATATTAAAACAGCATTGGAAGGGTAGACCCCCAGCAGACAGACTTCTGTAAACAAAATTAAAACTTTTTTCCTTTTCAGACAGAAAATTACAGCTTCCTTCATACGGCCTTCAGGAAAAAACTTGAGATACTACGGGATCCAAATCTGGTGACATGCTCCTGCTCCTAACCTGCATTTGCTACATCCATCAGGAGGGGAGGCTGGGCTATGCCAGGATCTGGGGAACAACCAGCATCCTCACCTTCCAGCCTCACCACGTACTTTTGGGTTCCCGGGGGCACAGTGGGAAGCTCTCTCTCGTGCCTCACCTGCCACCTCCTCTGTACAGTACGATTTGATAACCATCCTCCCTGCCACCCATAGCTCTGCTGGCACTCCTGCTTGGTCCCACACTGGGATTATGATGACATAATAAGAAACACCACTTTGCTGGCACAAGAAGGGACTGGTAAGTCATAATTTCACTTCCCAAGAAAACCTGAAAGATGTTTATCCCCATCTCCTTCTTGACAACGTTGGCTGATGATTGGCAAAAATACCTTTTTTATTTTTAAATGACAAATATGTAACAGCTGAATGGAGTTTTGAAACAGGAAAGCGCTTTGAAGGAGGCTTGCAAAATAAGATGATAATTATATGCAGAATTAGCCAAATATCAAGGGTAAAGGATAAGAAACTGTAGTCCATTTACAAGAAAATGTGCTGCTGAAATATTTAATTAAAACTAACAGGCTGGAATTTTCCATATATCAGGAAAATTAATGTCCCATGGGTTGAAAGTGCGACCTCCAATGGGTAATAATTAATGTCTGTGGCTTTAAGTATCATATTCCACTGTCAGAAATTGAATGCTTTGAGGGCTGAAAATATAACCAGTGGAAAACCCTGCTTTCATCAGAGAATTTGGTTTTACTTTAAGGACACAAACCAGGTATAGCTACAAGCTCATGTTTACCGGAGAAAAAACAACAGGGAATGGGAAAGATCATTGTTTTAATTCCATAAAATACTACAGGGATGGATCTTTCTTCCCACAGATCAGCACTCCCATAGCAGCATTTCTAGACCAAAAAGCTAGCACAGGAAGATGACATTGCTTGCAGGATTTCTCAAATTCTTCAAAAAAAAGTCCTGCTTGTCAAGTATAAAAATATACTCAGTCTGCAACAAAACTGTATACATACTCTGTTTATAACCTTGCTCTCTCGTTGTATGAATGTTATATATATTATTATTTTACACATAAAAAGAGAAGACTCCACTTTAGTATATTCTGCCTCAGTTGAGAATGTGGGAAAGCAGCAACAATTAGGAACAAGATGGCCAGTACTAATTAAACAAGTCAACTGTTGCAAAACTCTCTTAATGCCAAGAAAAATGACAGAGTTCTGCAGATTGTTTTAATGGCTTCACTGGACAGAGCTAAAATTCTTCCCTTCTGTAATCAAAAGGATACAGGGAACCTGGAAAAGCTGCAAGCCTTGATGTTTGCAAACATGCAGAGTATTACATCACTTTCAAACTAAGGTAGAAATAAATCTTTTTCTTCTCTGAGAAAATAGAGGTTTCTTATAATTCAATATATTCAGTACATAATTTCTCACATTAACGTCTTTATCAGAGGACACTACAAACTCAAAACTAACTGAAAATCTTTTGCAATAAACTACTTCCAAGAGCTCTGAGCTGTCAGTTTTCCCTTTTCCCCATGTCTTTCACAAAACAACAAAAAGGTAGGAAAACTGGTGTGAACTCCTTTTCTTAACCCATCAGACGGGACTGTGCAACAGGAGGAGCATCAGTGATGCCCTGGAACCTGCAATCCCACACTAATGGCAAGGCAAGTAACTGCCTGGGTTTCACTGAGGGTGGATATTCAGCAGCTAGCAAGAGCAAAATACTCATGAAAACGTATCTCTCTCCCTCCAGTAACAAAACACATGGCAAAGTAAAGGTAGTTTATTTGAAATCGTACTCATCTGGTTGGAGCCACTGTGGCAAAGTGATGAGGAGTTTGGTCCTTAAAAGTTAAGTGCAAGTTTTATTATCACATCATTGTATTTATGTGGCTAATGGGAATGCTTATTTAACACTCTGGAGTGTGTGGAGAGTGAGCTGGAACAGGCTTTTACTTTTTTTTCTCTGCAACTTTTTAGTCCAAGCTGTCCTTATTAATTTCATTTTCTTTTACTGAGTGCTCAAAGGCAATTTGCATAAGAGCCCATTATAAATTAGATCTGTTTAATGGTATGCTCATCTCATGGCTATTTAATTTTACTTCCTCGTATGTCTAAATTATATAATTTTGTGCTGTCCCCTAGCAGCTAGTACAGTTGAAGAGGTGTCCATGCCACAGAGAAATGTTATCCTACCCCAGTGGAGAATGATGAGGTTTCTATTCTTTTTTTTTCAGAGGATCACTTTGACAGTATCAACCTGCTTTTCTTTTTTGAATAACTTACATCATTTGGATCCATAGAGACTGAATACATAGCAACCCTTATAACTCTGCGTAACAAAAGTTGGCTTATAAACATAACAGAATACATTTGCAATTTTCAGGAACATATATTACAAAAACCGCATTTTAACCAAACACCCTGTTGTAATCTCTTACTCTCAGTGCTATTATAATTTGTTCTTATCTTTTTCTTCTTACATTTAATTTAAAAAAAAAAGAACATGAGTCTCAGGAATTCCTTGGCACATACAGTTCCTACATTATGAGAAGATGCATGAATACAGTGATTATAAAGCAAAGGTAACAGGGGAAAAAGGCATTAAAACCTAAAATCTCATTAAACCTTCTATAGAAAAAGTATTTATATAGAAGCCAAAATGACAGAGAAAAAGAATTCACAGGAGGAGGTATTAAAACACCAGTTCTTACGAGATTTTAAAAAAAAGGTTACATGGCATTTTAAAGAACAGATAAATGCCAAATACTGAGTAAAAGGATGTCAAACCTTTGTGGAAATATTTGCTAAAGATTAAGGAACTGAATCATTTACATGGAGAAGATTTCAAACATCTTAAGATTGTTACTTCAGCATGACAGTAAAAGAAAAGGTAGGGGCAAGCTCAGAGGGTTCACAAAGCATTTAGAAGGAAGTGAGATAGATAAAAAGTGGCGAATAATCTTAAAAGCAGAGCAAAGCATGTGAGGAGCAGATGGGAAGGATCTCAAATGATGAGTGACATGGTATCATCAGGGAATGCATCAGAGACCAAAAAAGAGAAAAAAAAAGAAAGAAAAAAGAGAGAAACATGGGATTTGCTACAACCTGCCTGATCAGAGGCAGCATCAGGAGCAGAGATGAAAGCAAATCAGACATATTACAAAATGAACTAATAGTCATTGGCTCTAATCCAGAGGGACAAACTGACACATTAACTGGAAAAGTATAAATTGCACAACATCGTGTAGTCATGTTGCAGGAATGCTACTGACACGAGAGCAAACTATGTCTTTCTACACCACAGATGAGCGTGGAGAATGCGAGACATGTATGGAAATGACAGCGGAACAAACGTGCATACGTGGGTCACAGGGAACACAGGGGTGAATTAAAACATGGACGGCCAAGGCTCCACAAGTCAGTAGAAGCACCCTTATCTCTGTTTGCCTGAAAAGGAAGTTTTTCCAAAATAAAATAAAACCTGTATTTCCCCTGCTAAACAGTTGACCTAGCTACCTAGGAGATTCACACCAGAACAAATGATTACACCATGAAACAGAGCTAAGACAACTCCCCTGGTGTACAGAACATACTGGTTGACAGTCAGTCACCCTGGTGGGTGCAGGGTGCCTGAAAGTTCAACAGAAGCCAGTCCAAAAATGTAGTCTCTGTCACAGCCTTCTCCTGGGATGTTCGAACTCTCATTCCCAAAATCAGGACCATCATCTACCCAGACAAAACTGGCACTTGTAGAAATGCTGACATTTTAGAGTGGAAAGGAATAAATAGTTGGGATGGGACATTGAGAGCTGTTGACTCATGACCAGAAAACTGTACTGCAGGTAGATGGAAATGATCTCCCAGACTGCACGATGGCAACAAGGGTGAGGCCAGGAGAGCACTACCCCAGACTGTGGATGGGCCAGGGAGTTTCTGTTTACCATACTCCTTCTCCCTCTGCTCTGGTGTACCAGAGAGATGCAGACTGATAAGAGGAACAGGCTGACCCTAATCTGCATTTGTTCACATAAGGCTGGGCAGGTAAATGTTTTAAAAGCAATTTCAATACTGTGTCAGCCAAACCTCCGGAATTTTTAGGTTGCATTACAGGCTTCAGATGTGGCTGAGAGGGGTCTATCCTCTGCTCAGCAGCTGGTCTCCCACCCCAAACCAGGATCTTTCTCCCCACAAATCCCATTGCTTTTCAGAAAGTGAGGCTCCTCCATCTGACAGACAATGAAGTTGCTGACACTTCCCATGACATGTATGGGCCATTCACTTAAGAGCTGGATTCGAAGATCCTTGTGGATCTCTTCCAACTCAGAACATTCTGTGGCTGAATACAGTTTTGCCTGTCTTCAGATACCAAACACAGCCTCAAGCCCTTTTGCTACCATACAGATGGGTTTCCTGAAAACTGAAGACCTGCAGCCCCCAAATAGGTTGTTCCTTCAGCCAAACCACTGTCTACAGACCAGTGCCACAGCCCCTCTCTTCCTCTGGGACTTTGAGACACCTCTGGGACCAGCCAGCACCCTGACTGACTCACTTGGCAAATCATGGAGACTCGGAGCAGGGCAGGAGGCTGCATACACCTGCCATCATCCCTCTTATCACAGGGGGCAATTTGCTGTAGGTATTTGTGAGGACATCAGGCAATAAGGAACTACACATGGCCTTCCCTGCACACCCACTGGTCCACAGCCACACCTCAACCACCAGTATTTTCGTCCTTAAAATGCCATCTCCACTCTTCTACCTTGTCAGGCTTGTGCACGTACTGGATATACTGAAGAACAGTCTACAAGCCTTTAAGCCCCACATCTCCTACAGTGTTTGGTGTCTTGCAAATAAGTCCTCAAAAACTTTCTAGTTTTCCAGAGCATATCAAAACCACTTTTCCTAAAATCACTTAAACCAATGAAATGTTAAATCAATTATTCATGCAAATACTTTTGCCATCTCTGTTTTTTGTAACCAAGTTTTCTTGGCAATGATAACATTTCACAGAAAAATTAACAAATACTCTCTTTGCTTGCCAAGATAATTTTACTAAGCTTGAATCCGATTTCATTGAGGTATGTTATTTGTTTTATCTTGAGGGAAGCTGCCTATTAAGTTAGTAGCAACCGTGTCCTTTTGCTTATGATATGGTTATTACTGAGCTATCAGGAGTACCTTTAAGTTATTAGGGTGCAATGGCAAATTAAGTACTTTGCGTCATAATTAGCTAATAACTTTTGAATTATATTTTAATCATGTTTAAGATGGTCAGGTTGGCTGTGAGTAGAGATAATGGAGGATAGGAGCAGAAGAGGAGTGTTTATCTTTCAATACCAAAAGCCAGAAAGTAGGTAAACCGGTGGATGCACAACATCCCAAAGGCCATGATAATCTATATATTCAGAACATGGAACTCCTTTCACAGGCAGCAATGTAAAAAAGTGGAACTTGTGTCTTAGGATCACATTTGAGTAAAAAGCAAAAATATATTAGTTTCAACTCAGTCTCCTTTGAGCCTGTCAACTTTTTTTTTTTTTAATAAAAAGATTGTTAACAATACCCATCTTCAAATCCCTGTTGATAAACCTGTTCATGCGGATTCCACAAAGAGAGGACACCATTAAAGCAGCTTGGAAAAAGCTACCAGAGCCATTTCCCTTTCAAAACTCATGATGTTCAAAAAAAGCCAACTAACCAACAAAAAAACCTTCTCAGAATGGGGGAAATCCTTTGATGTACTCCTTTGTACATCAAGTTTGCCTCTCAGCTTTCATGAATTTCATTCAATCCACTATTAGGTCTCAGTATTTCCTCTGTATCCTTGAGAAGACTCAGCATCAAAATTCCACATACAAATCACTGGAAATTAGGAAACACTCTGAGATTCTCCACAAAATGCCTTAGAAAAGTAGTGGCAAAACAAGTTCTGAATCCAAACCCAACAGAGAGACCCCACTACAGTGCAAATGCGCTTTGTAGAAGCTCTAAGGTGTCGCTAATTCTGCCCCTTTCTAAAATGTTACTTTGAGAACCTGCTATCACACGTCATATGCCTGGAACCTCTTTCCCTATAAATGACAAACATGGCAACAAAACCATAATGAATTAACCTTTCCATTATCTTCACAACTTTGACTCCTTAGCCAGAAATTACATCTATCTCGTTGTTGTGGTTTGACACTGGCCCAGTGCCAGGCACCCACCAGAGTTGCTCACTCACCGCGCCCCCCCCCCCCCCCCCCCCACCACAGCTGGGCAGAGAGAAAGAAAAAAAAGTTAATGAGGGCTCCAAGAGTTGAAATAAGGAACAGGGCAAAAAACCCACTTTCAAGGGCAAAACAGGCTTAACTTAAAGTTACAAAGTGAATTTATTGCTAACAGAATCAGAGGAGGGTAATGAGAAGTAAAATAAGCCCTTAAAAACACCTTTTTCTGCCCAGGCCCTCGCTCCTTCCCACTAACAGTGCAGGGAGGCAGGGCATGGGGGTTTGGTCAGTCCGTCACTGAGATTTNCCTGGCCTGCAGAGGAACCTCGGCTCCAGCGCCTGGAGCACCTCCTGCCCCACTTCTTCACTGACCTTGGTGTCCCCATGTTGTTTCCCTCACATGTTCTCACCTCTGACTAGCAGCAAAATCCGTGACTTAGTTTTCATTTTCTTCTTAAATCTGTTATCACAGAGGCATTTCCAGCCTCTCTCATTGGCCCAGTTCTGGCCAGCAGCATGTCCATCTTCAGAGCCATGAGCCATTGGCTCTGCCAGACATGGTGGGAAGCTTCCAGAAGCTCCTCACAGGAGCCACCCCTGTAGCCCCCTGCTACCAAAAACCAGGCCGTGCAAAACCAATACAGTTGTTTTGTTAACTGCTGCCTTTTCTAAGAGGAAGGACAACACATTTCCATGGACAGGACAAGAACACACTTGTCTTTGCCTTTGCAAGAGTTGCACAAGCTCCTTCTGCATTGCAGCCCATAAACTGCTGTGTGCTCTGTGGGGGATCCTACAGGGACTGCTTCCTGAGAGAGTGAAAGAGGCCACTTCTACATTAAAACCTAAATAAAAGCTTCCCATTAATGAATAAAATTCAGAGAGACAAAGTGTTTCTAAAACTTTTAGACGTTAACTATGTCTGTGCTGGTGTCCCCAGAAAACACCACCCTCCAGAGCCCAGAATGAAGTATTCCCAAACATCCTCGCTCTTCTGCTTTCAATAAATACCCATAAAAGTCACGTACAAACTTTGTAACATGGTTCTTAAGTGCAGTTCACACAGAGGACAACAATTGGCTGCTGTTAGCTTGTGCAGCAGAAGCCTGTAAAACAGATTACCAGGTCTCAACCCTGCTGCTGAACTTGGGCTTGGACTGTCAGAAGACAAATTTGCCAGGGAAGGTGGAAAAGATGTTCAGTCTGCTTTTTAAAATCCCTACATGAATAGACAAAGGAGAAAAAAATACACATACAAAGAACACTATTAAGGTAGTCAAAACTAGCTTCACAAGTTAAGATACGTGAGATATTAGAGATGCTCTTGCAACTCACATTTGCAAACTTCCCTCTGTGTGGAAGATTTTAGACTATGTCTTTGATGATCTACTCTTTTCTCACAGCACCCTGGACTTGGCACGTGAGCCAGGGATAAGCCAGGGTTGTACAGCATAGCAGGCTGTTGCCCACGGGACCCCTGCTTCGTCTGCTGGAGATCTAATGGATGAGGAAGGGACTTGCGGGAAGGGAACATGGGTAAGGTAGACGGGGGCTGACCTAGAAAAATGAACTCTGTCCAAGCGTGTGCCAGATTTCCTGTGTGGCACTACCACTAAGCACACCTGCCTTAATTTTTTTAGATCCTTTGAGTGAAGGAAGAAGGTACCAGACTAAGGAGCGTTGTAAAGAAAGCATGCAAGAATGAATCTTCAGAACAGGACTCAAAGAATATGCAGAAAATACAGCCCAAGGGACACATGCTGAACTAAGGAGGAACAGGAGATGCTGATGACATGTTTAGTAAATAAGAAACACATCTCTCTGCATAGAGGCAGGCAAATGTATTTGAGATGGTATTATTACACACATACCATGAAAACTACAAAGAAAGGTCACCCTGGCTGCCCAAATAATGTTCTTCTCCTATACAGTTTACTTGAATTGCAACAAGAGAAGCTGCAAGGCCAGCTATCCAATTGCACATTTATTATACTTCTCTCAAATATTTGTGTTTTCCTTTTACTTACTTAGCCCAGCTGCTCAAGGATTCCTCTACCTAGACTGAATGCAGTACCTTCAGACTAATATCCTAGATTACAAATTCTTCTAGAAGGGCAATCCATGTATCATAAGAGCATACACAACAGAGGCAAGGAAGAGATGGGTGTTATGAGCACAGAATTTAGTATGAGAAACACAGGACCGGACACTGCTCTTGCTTTGATTAACTCTAACTCACATAAAATACAATTACATTGCTGTGATTCCTAGTGTGGACACACACAAGTGCCTATATAAAGAGACATGTTTATACCCATATAACTCATTCCCATACATTTACATGTTTAATCGCTTCCATGCTAGAGGTTGAAATGATTTATGCACTTCAGTAACTAGAAAAATCACACCATTAACCAAATCAGTTCATACAAAACCTGCGCACTAATCAGTTAAGAGGACAGGAAAGTCCACCTAAAACATCTTAGACAGTGGCTCTGAGCAATAAATAATGCTTATTGCACAGGTTAGAAATGCCAAAGCCACACCTGAACATTTTGCTGGTGGTGGGGTGATAAAAAAACACACAGATAACATTATTTCCATTGACAAACTTTACATATACAAAACAGTGGCTTTATTGTTTATTAAATTAGATGCTGCCGTGGTGTAATCATCCCTGCAGCCATACCAAACCCAACAATAGGTCAGATGCAGTCCTGTGGAGGAGGTAGAGGGAGGAGAAAGGAAGAGAACTGAGACACAGCACAGAAGCAATACAGTCCCATAAACTAGTGGTGCAAGGAATAATTAATCCATGGATGTGAAAACAGACACCATAATTGTAGAAAGCAAAATCTGCAAAAATACCACACGACAAAAGTAAATGTTACAACATGGTCCCTTAAATAAACAACATCCAGGATGTGATTCAGTGGCCTGTTACCACTTCAGATACTCTAGGGCATCCCAAAGTGCTGGGTGATGGCACAGGGACACTACTGCAGGCTTGTGCCCTGCTGGAGCAGCCACAGAGTCTGGGCAGGAACTGCGAGTAGGCATTAGCTTCCCAGGTTCAGGTGAGTGTAAACTACACACAAAAATGACCAGAAACTAACTGTACCAAAATTCATGTATTAAAAAAAATCTAACACAATTTTTCCTAGGCACTAATTTCAATTTTAAAAAAATCAGGGTCTATTAAATAAAAAACCTGCAAATTTTCATGATATTAAATCGAGAGCAATAGTTTGTAGTGCTTCTAAATTGTGTAGGAATTTGTAACATTTTTAATTTAAGGGCTCTTTTACCCTGTAACGCATGTTACTCTCACACAGAGGAGCTAATTGGTCTTAGCTTCTTCCTGAGCTACAGCTTCACTACAGGAAATACAGAAGAGTGACATCCACAGTCCTATTACACTGCAAAGTGTGTTAGGAGCCCTGCTTCCTAAATGCAGGCAGTCAGCCTCAAGTATTTTAGCGGGGTGTGGAAGTGGGCTGACTCCAGGATCAAGCTACAGCCCACGGACAGACAGGGACTCCCACAAAGGGCAGCCCACCCACACCGGGCTGGCTCTTGTTCCACGCACACCTTGTGCACCACTGCAGCAGTGATCATGCACCCGAAAGATTGCGGCAGCTCTGTCACGTAGCAACTAATAAATCCTGAATGCAGGCAGACAGGTGGGAAATGATCTGTGGAGAAACACTCAAACAAGCGTAACGCCATCGGTCTGGAGGACTTACAACAGTGAGGATTTACAACAGTCTTACATCTGTTGTGATCTTCCTGGTGGAAACCAGCACAACCCAACAGTCACAATCTTCCTGTGGTGATTTCAGGCCATTAATAAACAAGAAGATGCCTACCAAGCTGAGCACTGCTTTTAAACTAGTAGAGATATGCTGATGATGAAGCAGACCACTGCTTGAGTTTGTATGTTTTCATTATTTCGTTCACTTAACTGTGAAGCTTTTCTCTAAAAAGAGCAAAATATAACTACATTTGGATTAATAGAAGGGGAAAAAGCACATTTCCTAAGGGTCTCTCCATACTGCATCTGCCCTTTTCCCCAGATGCTGGTAGCATCACACAACCCTCATACCAATAAATTAAGTTGCAGCTTGCACTAAAACTGAAAAAAAACCCTGATCAAGAACCAACACAGGTACACATGCCAAAAGACAAGGATTCCCTTAACAACAACAACAACAAAAGCTAAGAATTCACTGAGAAAAATACTGAATTTCAAATCTACAGTTTTTTTAGAACAATGCAAGTTCCAATACAGGCATTTTTGGGGACAGAAAACTGTTTCAAAAAGTTCTCTTCTCTGTTGAAAATAAAACACATTACAACCACCTTGCATTATTGCCTTCACTTGTGTACTTAGTTAATACCAATGCTTTTTGCTTTATATGTGAATGGAATAGAATTTTAATTTAGTAGAAATGCAGGTGTCTGGGTAGATGTCTCATATTTTTTTTCTTTCATCACCCCAAGGCATAGATATAAATTGTTTTCTGCTATCTTTACAGGAGATCTACGGAACCACGTTATCGAAAGGTGCAGAAGACTGAAAATAGTTTAGGGTGATCAAGAGCTGCACTGTTTCATCAAAGCCCCATCTCTCCAGAAGCCACCGGTGTTGCAACAAACAGTTTGGGGCTATAGTTTGATTTTCATCATTTTCCATTACCTTCCAAAAAACCTCCTCTTTTAGTGGCAGGCAGAAGCCAATTAGCACCATGAAAGGAAGAAGTTTGGAGAAAGACAATGTGTTAAAACAACCAACTTTGACTAGGAAGTCAGACCACCACATTACATATTGTTAACCACCCTATGCACAGAAGTCTGTATTTATTTGTTTTAGCCTCACAGTCCTGTGATGGAAACCTAGGGTGCAGTCCTTGGCCCTTCACTTTTGCACATCTTTTCTGCCCTCAGTGTATACCACAAGACGACTACCCACAAATAATGACAGGAGGCAAAGTGGACCTGGGCTGCCCAGTTATCCAGCAGAAGGAAGAGCCTGCTGCTGAGCACCAGCTTCATGATGGGTTTTAACGTGATGGGTTTGGAAGGCACCTGAGGTCAGACTGGGCTCTGTTATATTAGCACTGATACTGCAGCAGTGTAGTCAACAAAAGCAGCAAGAAAACAGGTCTCATTTGCTTGCAGTTGCCCCTCAGATCAGATGCTTGCCCCAAGCCCTACTGCTCAGCAGCTGTGCCTACTCCATCCCTGAATCCTGCAGCCCACCCAGAGCTGCAGCCACGGTGGGGGCAGGCACATAAGCCATCCTTGCTGCCTCTAATTGCCACCAACCACCATCTCTGTGCTTTGATGTTAGACCACCTCCGGCAGAGATCTGCCCCAAGGATTTGCACTGCAGCAAAGAACGAGTCTGCCATATTCTCACTGGTAACACACAGGCAGCAACAGCTTTGTGGGGATCCCGGAGAAGTGTTTACCAAGAACTGAGCCGCACAACAGATGGCAAAAGGAAGGTGTATTTCTCCACTGTGCTTCAAGGGTTGGTTGATCTTTGAGGAAAATCCTCTGCTAAACAAATACTGGGGGGGCACAGAAACAGCCAGCATATGACTGTCGACAGCAGCTCAGGCTACTTTGCAGGATCAAAGTCAGACAAAGCATGTTTGCTCCTCAGTCTGTGAACACAGGCAGAATTAAATTCCGCATCTAACTTTGGGAGCACATCACTGGCTTATTATTTATTATAACTAGACACTCAGACAAGACAAAGAAGGAGCTTCATCTCAACTCTGAAGCAGGGAGAGCTGACAGGAACACATTCTTGCTGGCTGAAACATGTGGAGCCGCTTCTGACCAGGGGCATCAGCTCCCCCCACACTACCTGCCCTACCATCCCCAATGTTTTGTTACTACGGCAGAATAATATTAGGACAGCAGTGAGGAAAATAAACTCTCTGTTATGATGGATGTGCATTTAGTCAGCAACATGCTACAACAAACTTGACCTTTATCAGGACTAGATTTCACTGACTGCTTTTTTTGGGACCTCACCCCATTTATTTTGTTCCGTCTACAGCCTCTGCAATTTACAACTGATAAAGCTTTCATCACTGCTCACCTTTCCCAGTGGAAGCACACTGCAAAGAAAAATATTCTGGCATGAAAGGTCAAGGGACAGAGTCCTTTCTGTGATCCTTCAAAGTAACAGAAAGGGCTCTTGGAAGAAATACTCCCAGAAGAGCCGCAGATGAGCTGTCCCCATGTGAAACAGCCTGGCACAGCCCAGCAGAGTTTCTGCAGGGTCAGGTTCAGGTTTGCAGAATAACATGACTAATTTTTCTTCTCTGAATAAGAACTGCACTACCAGGTTTATGTTTTTTACACAGTACCAAACCTGTTGTGTGTTCTTCATCACTCCCAGGGCCATTCATGTTTATCACGTTTCCAGGATTTCGTTAATAAACAGAAGGAAGGCGGCCTTATGCCTCTGATTGAACTACTTTGCATTTTAATAGGAAATAATAAACTGGCCCACGTGGAAGCTAAACACAATTGAAAGCTGCACCCATACCAGCTCTTTCTATTTTCAAACCCGTGCTTTATGCCTTGTAATGATAGCAGATAGCAGCGACTTCCAATAGCATCTTTTTCATCCTTCATTTTGTTGAGCCTACCCAAGAGAGAAGCATGAAACACACCTGATTAGGGCTTTTATTTCTACTTCCCGAGAGGGGAATTAAATGCTCACCTAGAATCAGACCTCTGTGGTCTGGAGAGCAGCATCCATTCAGTTTCAGAGAGCTACACCATTAATCCAAAGTGGAAGCGGGAAGGTGCAATTGTAGCTCTGCTGATAAGTTTATCGAGGTTAGCTGCTAAGCAAGGGAAGGCCAGTATGAGAGGCATGGCCCAAGGCCCAGCTTTATGAGACAGCAGTATTAGAAACTGGGAAAATGAGAACGCCTGATGAAAAGTGGAGCCTCTAAATAGGCTTTAGCTACAGAAAAGCAGCAGTTTTTCTCCTTTCCCTTTCCCACAAGGTCTTCCAAAGGGGAAATAAGCAGGTATCCCACCTGCCACTGTTTTGCCAGCTTGTATCTCCCTAGAATAACATTTGCCATCACTTCCTTACTCATGCATCTCCTTTGCACCACAAAGATGGACACTGGCCTTTTCACTGTGGCAGCACTATGGAACCAGTGTGGTTCCCTATGGCATTACTGCAGCGGAGCTGAAAGCTGCCGTGAGCAGGGGTCTGGAACACGACCTTCATCAGGTTTTGAAAGGCCAGAGGGAAGATTATCACTCAGGGGAGCTTATACACAGGAGAAGCTAGTAAAGCAAAATTAAACCTTAATATTCTGCAAAGGATAAGGACATTTGTTTTGAAAATGTTAGCAAGGTATGAGAAAAACATTTAAAAATCAGCCACTGCCACATCAAGAGTCAATTATGCTGGGCAGCAAAATATTCAGAAAAAAATATAAGATGAACATAAATAGAGTTTTAAAACATAAAAGTGCATGTTTTAAAAGTACACATGCTAACTGCTTTTCACATGCTTGATGGCAACTTCAGTCCTGTGCAGCTGTAGCCACAGCACTTGGAGAAAAAGCAAAACATCTCATTGCCTCAAACAAACATGAGCAGTTTCATGTGACAAGCTGCAAGTATAAAGTAAAAAAAAAATTCCTAAAACCCCCACATTATACTGCTAGTAAACTAGAATTTCATAGCAAAAGTGGATAAACAATAGCTTTTGAGGCTGGAGAAATTACCATCATGGTCTTATCTAATCTCCTCCCAGAAGTCAAGAATTATGACTAAACCCTTCCAACATAGATATAGCCTGAAATTCTATGTCAGAAGTATGTCCAATTGCATTTGGCAATCCTTAGCCAAGAGAGAGGCTGACTATAATTGGAGGAATATTTGAAGTGCTTCATTATTCATGTAGGAAGGCTAGGTAAAAAGTGTTTTGTAGTCCCAAGACACTGGAGGGTGTGTGTTATTGGGTAATAACCAATTAGGAATGTTGACAGCGCTCTGCCTTTGGGATCACCCTGGCCAACAAAGCACCTGGGTGTATGTTGTTGTGCAAAGGCACACACCCACTGCCTACTGCTCAGTTTATTTAAGCAAGGCTTTCACCAAAGGAAATGGAGGGCACCCCAAAGGATGTTCCCTTTGACAGCTCAGTTACATTCAGAAATAGTGCCTCTTCGCTGTTCTCACTGTCTTCCAAAAATACACCTTTTTTCAGTAGTATTTCTGAATTACTGATGCTACTGGTTATTGAAAAAAAATTCCAGTTCTTCCATTTTACTGCTTATAATCTACCAAAAGAGCGACATTTTTACTATTTCCATTAAAAAAGATCAGTTCCTAACCCCATAATGTGGTAAAAAACTCCACAGTCACACTGTAAATACTGCAAACTCAGAACTACAGAAATCAAGGATTTTCCTTTCGTGCTAGTCTAAGAAAAACATATGAATCATTAGTACAGGCACGCAAAAGATTTTAAAAACTGCAGCATTTAAAAACTAACAATTCTGACACTTGCTCATAAGAACTAGACATTCAGCACCAATTCAGCTCATGATAGAGCAGGTCAACCCTTTCACTACCTCCCACAACAATGGTAGAATGTATTGATGGTACAAACACTGATTTTTATGTCCTCCTTTATTTTCTTTATCATTGTAATGAAAAAAAAATCTGCAAATTTGTATTCTGATTGAAAGCAAAGCAATTATTGTACAAGGTGCCCAAAAGGATTTTCATACCTACAAAAGAAACATTCAAAACTTTTCCTGAATTATTTGCTTGTTTCAAACATGCAAAATTCAATATATTATAAGGAGGAACATATCAGTTTTTCTGCAGCTCTCATTTTCTGGCTTGCATCATACTTAGCCTGTCCTGTGGCACTGAGAGTACTGCAGCATTTTCTCTGAAATCCCCCGAATGCCCCCTCACCCTCTCCCCCACGTATCACCAAGACGATGATGTTTTGATGAAGCATCAAGCACTGGCCCTCGAGATAATGGATTCAATGGGATACACTTAAAAGATCATTTTTCTCTTTTGTATTGACTGCTTGCACTGCTCTGAGACAGGAAGGGCTTTCATTTTTTATGTAAGCTGCAAGACCCCGAGGGTCCTCTAAACTGTTTAAGAGGGATCAATTTTCAGATGGGTAGAAGAGGCCCAGCAGACTGTCACGGTTTGGAGCGCCTTCTTCCCCTCGTATCACTGACACGTTCGGGGAACCTAAAACCAGCTCCCATCCGAGCCCCTCTCTGGCATGGCAGCGCTTCCTACTGTTTGGGATTTGTGGTTAGCACTCGAACAGAACTATGATTTATAGTATGCATGCAGGGAACAGAATAAGAAAAAAAAGTTTCACAGAAGCAAAGTAATCACTAGGGCTGACAGAGATAAACAGCAGTAGAGCTGCTAAGCAAAGCAGTGCTTGGCCCTGGTGTAGCAGCAGGAAACCATTACCCCATGACACAGGTTTAATGCACTGACATTGTTGCAATTACATCCAGGCAACCTAACAAAACAAATTCATTGTATGGCACAAAATATTTCCAATTCAACATTGCAACATTTATTTTTTAATTACAGCACAAAGAACAACTTTTGGGGTGTGGAAGGACATAATCCATCATTTGCTCTGAAGTGACACACTTATGGCAAATGCTGTATATTATAACTTTCTATGCCACAAGGAGCAACTACAAGCAATTTCTTAGGCGAGGAATGCAAAGGGTTTGGGTGTGGTCCTGGGAGATGCTGCTTATCCCTCCATCTCCCTCTGTCAGCAAGGAGCCGAAGGCAAGTCACATGTTGCTGCACTTGGACTTCAATCACTCCTGTTTCACATGTGCCACACAGCTTGTGACAGCCTTCACCTGCAACACGCCTCATATGGAAAGAGTTTTTACTGTTCCAATATGGCCTGTACAGGAATGTAAATACAATTTTTAATTAAAAGGAATGGGATGTTAATAGGTCACTTAAAGAACAATTATGTCTACCATTTGATTAACAGGCTTCTCACATTTTACCGTGAAAACTCCATTGTGGTCTAGGAGGTAGAATTTATCTTTATAAATTGCTGAACTGCTGAAGCATACTCCACTGCATTTAACACTGCTTTGCTCAACTATCTCATCTTATGAACAAAACCCTTGCATCTTTCTATTACTCTCTCCTTTTACCTCTTTTAATTCTTTGCAAACAGAAAGTTTTTGATTCACAGAAACTGAATTGCCAGTGTTGCTCTCCTTCACCAAATGCCTGTTCTGCAAAATGCAGCAGTGTGAAGAAATAGGAAAGATAGGTCTTCAGTAATTAGCTTGGGTACCAGACGTGGCACAGCTGAGTTTGCTGGAAGCAGGAAAAACGAGTCCAGGTGGAGCGTCATGCTATATTGCTTTGAGCACCTGAGCTACCCAAGTGTCTACGCACACGGCGCTGCGCAGTGGAAGGGCTGGATAGGAAAGTGACTGTGAGCCCACCGCTTCCTAAAGGCACGTCCCTACAAAGCAACCCACAAGCAGCAGCTACAAGCTCAGCTTTAATGCTTTCACACAGTTGCAGAAGCCCGTTGGTTCTCTGAAGTAGGCAGAAAGTGCCTTGAAAATGCCTAGAAAATTGTCCACATGAGGTGCAGAGACAACTGTGCTGGAAGAGTCCTACAGACCCAAGGTAATGTACACATCAGGGCTGGAAACAATTTATTTGATTGCTGATTTAAAGACTCAGTGAAGGACGTCAATGTGAATGAGTCTCAGAGCATTCCTTCAACTGATGTCCCTAAGAGCAAAAGCATCATCTGAGATATGTATAACATATGCTGCTTACCTACTCAAAGAAAGCTCACTATTAACAAGAGCCAGAAAACTATACATGTGTGGGGGGAAAGGACAAGTAAGAAAGCAATTTGCTGTGATCTGGTCAGGTAAAGATCACTTGTGACCTCTGTGAGCTCTGGCTCCTTCCAAAAGAGATAGAAAAGTGTGTATGAAAAAGAAACGAAGATAAAGCAATGAGGGACTTTAGTTGACAGAAGTAGGGTCACTATTCAGAGCAGAACAAGGACAGAAAAAAAGATACTGAAAGGCAAGAGACAGCAACATCTTGCCAGTTGTAGACTAAGGCGAAAGAAAGGTTGAGAACAAAAGACAAAAGGAGAAATAAATCTTGCCAGATGACACTTGTCTGGTTATGATATTTGAATAAACTGCAGACCAGTTAAGTTAGAGGAAAAGTTCACATAACAGGAACTGGTGACATTCCCTGGGCCAACACAGCATTTGTATCCTATTTGCATTAAAATGATTGCAGATAACCACTGAGTCCTAAGCAGTTTTCACCATTTCCTATGCAACCTCTGCAAATGCATCCCCAAATGGCAAGCATACTCATATACATGAAACCCAGCCAGAAGGTTGATCATCACCAGAAAGAAGTAAGCCAGAAGTTGGAATCTATATCCTAAAGCTTCAAACACACCCAAGAGGTGGCCGGGTGTTGACGGCAAAACTGGAAGCCAAATGTTTGCTTCTGCAATTATGTATGTACTAGATGCCAATTTGCTTAGCAACGACATTGCAATTTATGAAAGACCAATGAAGTACAAACAGTTTATGTGCGAGCAGAATGAGAACCTTGTGCTAACATACTCCTTGCAATCAGGAACCTCTGTAAGTACAGCAAAAGGCAAAACAAACCACTGAACCTCACGACAATGGTTCAAACCTGGGCCCTATCAGAAATGACCAGTAAGCAGAATGCTTCAGTGCCACCTCAGTTTCTAATGGGATTTTTCTTATTAGGTCAGCGAGACCCATAGACTCAGCATATTGTTTTATCTTCCCAGGTATTTGTCGGGCAGAGTGAGAAATACTGCTGGGGTGCCTTCAATCTAGCTTATGAAACCATGCTATTGGGTAGAAAAATACAAACGTTGTAAGGTTCTCATCCACAAATTTCCATTCACTGAGGACATCAAGCAGCCTTTGCAATCAAATGATTTCTCAGAGAACAGACCCTTAAAACTAGTTACTGACAACCTCCCCTCTCCTGGACTTACAGGGTGATCCAACCCCTACAAACTCACACGAACCAACTGGCAAAGGAATCTATACACTGATGATATGGCTATGGATTTTCTTCTTTCCCCTCAAGAGAAGTGGTTGTTACTTCTGAGGATTACTAGCCTCAGAAACAAGGACCTGAAGCCTTTAGCTTTCTAACACTCCTGAATGTAGACCCTTATTCCTCTGAACATATTTCCTTGTACACTGTCATAGCCAGGCAGCCAGAGACAAGCACGGCATGAACCCCTGTAGCATTAAGTCCGCACATCTATTTCTCTGGGTCTGCATATGTGCAAAGAGCACTCCAACAATCCACTGTCTCGATTGTACTGTTGTTTTACACGTTTGAGTGCAAAAGCATTGAACAGGACACTGCTTTTTACCCTCCAAGTAAATAATACATAATCCCACTTTTACTGACATTTAGAACAGGAAGACAGACATCAATTTTGTGGCCCCTTTCAGTGATGACTCACCACCAGTTACTGACCACATAATGTGAGAACCTGCTAATCTGATGGTGCTATTTCTTTCACCAGTCCCCAGCCACAAGCAACAGCAGCAACTTGCTGACCTTGCAAGTTAAACATATTACAGGACTACAATTTGAAAAATATTTACTTCTACTGAGGCAACAGTGATGACTGACCTGTGGTGATCATTAATTGAGGCAAAATGAGGTCAATATGTACCCTAAGTTCAATATACATACCTAGAGCTACAATTAATCTTGGTTCAGCCAGGACCAGAAAATACCCCTCCAAGCTCTTTATTGACAGATGTGTGTTGCAAGAGAGCTCTCTTTAAAATATCAGTTGTGTAAATTCTCTGAATTTCTTTAAATAGGCATAAAGTATAGTATCACTCACAGTTCTGTTTCTATTTTCTTTCCAAGTTTGTATATGTGGTTACACTAACCAACACAACTGTACTGCCTGACTGTGTTAAGTCTGGTCCTCATGAATCAACATTTCATTTTTTACTAATACATGTTACTGATGATACCAACATCATCAATGTCTATCTCAGTTACTGGATCTATAAATATTTATGCTTAGAGATAGTGATCTTCTACACTTTCAATCATCATCCCAAAGCACTCTACAAATTGCTTTTTTGTTAACCTTGGTAGGAAGCAAACGAAGCTCAAAGTTAAACCAGTTATCTTGGGTCATAGAACAGGTCAGTGAGAGTCAATGTATTACCCTATCCCAAGCCCTCCCTTTCCCTTGCTACAAGACCATGCAGCAATCAAACGATGAAATATAAAAGGTGAATAATGAGACGAGTAAGACAGGATAGATAACCAAGATTGAACTGACCCACTGCCAACTTCTTCTGCCTATTTCCCTCCTGCCAGGAATGTTACAAAATATTAAAAAGCTGTGACCTGGACCATTCATGCTAATAGAGCAGACAAAGCTGGTTACAGCAATACTGAAAACTTTCACAGAAGCTTGCTCTTTAGAACTTGCAACACAATATTTGCTCTCAAAAAGTGCAAGGCTCCTGTACCCTTGCTACTGCTGTATCACATTGATTTAGGAACTACCACCTCATCAGACTTTGATGATGCTATTCTAGAAAGATACAGACAGAGATGTACCCCTCAAGAAGAAAAATCCAAATAAGGAGAGTGGAAATAAAGATGCAGTAACACCACTCTCTCAATATTTCCTTAAAAAAACCAAATCAACAAATGCTCATTAGTTAGAAAATTTTGTTTTTCTTTAAGTTTAGCATAACTTAGAGCCGTTTGAGAGGTACTCTCCAAGGCAAGTGGGAAAGTTGTGACAGGGCTGCCTTCGTGGAGGTGCTACAGAGGGAGGCCTGTGCAAAGTGCAGACCACCTTCACCTCAGCAGATCTCCTACCAAGACAGAAGTCTCCAGCATGGTGCTGCAATTTGCTGGAGTTTGAACTAAGGGCCCTGTCAGGTTTTTTTTGGACCTGGGGACTGATAACAGAAACTGCCAGAGCTCTGAAACAGGCAAGCAGTGCTGCCTGATTCATAGCACGTCCTTGGAAGTCTACCTACACAAGTTATGAAGGGTAAGTCTTTCTTGCAAACTGTTCGAAAAGGCCAAGGACAGTCTGGGCATTCTCCTAAAGTAATTCTGTGTTCTTGATGCAAAAGACATCCTTACCAATCGAAAAAAAAAAAGGAAAAAAAAAAAAAAAAAAAAAAAAAAAAAATACAGGACACTAACCGGGAC